>CM067539.1:46981864-47419364 GCA_034509755.1 Anisodus tanguticus | reverse complement strand
AAAGGGAAGTACCTTTCCCTCTGGGGGTAGGAAAATCATAATCGGGATAGCGAACCAAAAGCTATGGAACTTGGGTGTGGGTATTTTGTCGAAATGGAATGGAGTTTCTTTTTATCTTTTTATTTATCATGAATGGGGGAATCATTACACATAGTATGCCTGATCGTTGTATTTTTTTGTTTACGCCCCGTAACTCTTCCTCAGCCAGGCTTGGGAAGAATAGCAGAGCAAGTATTAGTAGCATAACAAAAAAGCCTTCCTCATTATTAATATCTTTGCTCGCGGCAATTGTGACCTCTTGGGAGAATCGCTGACTGCATCAAAGATGCAGTGCTAGTACATCTGAGACTTCTTAATTGTCTAGTTGTAAATAGCCCCAGGGCTATGGAACAAAGGATTATCTCGGATCTAGACTGAGGTATTGATGGTGATTTTATAATCTCGCAGAACAGAATGTGATATGATGAGATAGAATGCAATAGAAACAAAGACAGGGAACGAGTTACTTACTCTTAACGGGCAAAGCGAGACCCTTTATTCTGAATTAAAGAATTCAGAATAAATCAAATCTCCCCAAGTAGGATTACAACCAATCGGTTAACAGCTGACCACTTTACCACTGAGCTACTGAGGAACAACAGGAGATTCGATCTCATATAGTTCAATTCCCGTTCCCAACCCATGACCATTATGAGCTCGAAGCTTCCTTCGTAACTCCCAGAATTTCTTTGTAGTGGCTCCCTTACATGCCTCATTTCAGAGGGAACCTTAAAGTGGCTCTATTTCATTATATTCCATCCATATCCCAATTCCATTCATTTAATATCTCTTTAGTGTAATTGACATAACAAATGTCATTTCTAGTCTATCTCTTTCTATTTCTTTTCTATATATGGAAAGTTCAAAAATCATCATATAATAATCAAGAAATTGCAATAGAAAAGAAATAAGGGAGGTTTGTGATAATTTTTCAATCTTTTCTACTAGGTAATCTAATATCCTTATGCATGAAGATAATCAATTCGGTTGTTGTGGTCGGACTCTATTATGGATTTCTGACCACATTCTTCATAGGGCCCTCTTATCTCTTCCTTCTCCGAGCTCTGGTTATGGAAGAAGAAACCAAGAAGTAGGTATCATCAACAACTGGTTTTATTACAAGATAGCTCATTATGTTTATATCGATCTATTATGCACCTCTGCATCTAGCATTGGGTAGACCTCATACAATAAATGTTCTAGATCTACCATATCTTTTGTTTTATTTCTTCTGGAACAATCACAAATACTTTTTTTGATTATGGATCTACTACCATAAATTCAATGCGTAATCTCAGCATTTAATGTGTATTCCTGAATAATCCATTTTTCAATTATTCAACCATTTCATTTTACCAAGTTCAATGTTAGCCAGATTAGTCAACATTTATCTCTTTCGATGCAACAACAAGATCTTATTTGTAACAAGTGGTTTTGTTGGTTGGTTAATTGGTCACATTTTATTCATGAAATGGCTTGGATTGGTATTAGTCTGTGAAAGAAATAATCCCCTTGATTATTTTCATTGATTTAATAGCTATATATACAAGTTACATATTTCCATAATAGGAAAATCCTTTTCCTATTCTACTTCTAAATCCTTATTCTACCATAATTCTAACTATATAATTATGGTAGGTGTATAACACTAATTAAGGTAACCTTTACACTACAATATACTCCAAATATATATACCATATATACAATATTGTTTTGTAACTAATTTGGCCGAGAATGGGCTGAGCCCACTGCTGGGCTTTGTTTAACACACCCCCACAGTCATAGCGGGCGGTTTTCGAACGCTGAGACTGTCCCTAAAATCTTCAAAGAGAACCGCTGGTAGACCCTTTGTAAAGATGTCTGCAATTTGATAACGAGACGGGACATGGCATACGCGAACTTGACCCTTTGCAACCTTTTCACGGACAAAGTGAATGTCCATTTCGATATGCTTGGTGCGCTGGTGTTGAACTGGGTTACCTGAAAGGTAGATGGCACTAATGTTATCGCAATATACCAAGGTTGCCTTCTGAATGGGACAATGAAGCTCCAAAAGCAAATTACGTAGCCAACATGACTCGGAGACCACATTCGCTACCCCTCGATATTCTGCCTCGGCCCTGGAGCGTGACAGAGTTGCTTGACGTTTTGCCGACCATGAGACCAAGTTGTTGCCAAGGAACATACAGTGTAGCCAGAAGTCGACCGTCGGTGTCGGGACACCCACCCCAATCGCATCCGTGTAAGAGACAAGTGTGGATGTAGATGACGGATACAAGTGCAACCCATAGTCTAGTGTCCCCTGAATATACCGAATGATGCGTTTGATTGCATTCATGTGCTCAACTCTGGGATCATGCATGAATAAACACACCTGCTGAACCGCATATGTAATATCTGGTCTGGTAAAGGTAAGATACTGGAGGGCCCCTGCAAGACTGCGATACCGGGTCGGGTCCTCGTATGGTGCACCTGCTGCGGCACTCAGCTTTGGGTTTGCATCAACCGGTGTGGAAGTGGACTTACAGGATGACATCCCAGCCCTCTCTATGATCTCAGCAGCCTTACTTCCGTGAGACAGAAACAAGCCACCTGAATGACGTTTGACGGCAATCCCCAAAAAATAACTCAACGGCCCTAAGTCCTTCATAGCAAATTCAGAACTGAGCATGGCCATGATAGACTGACGCAAAGCATCGGAGGAGGCAGTCAAGATGATATCATCCACATATAACAGAATATAGGCCAATGATGAACCACGGCGGTAGATGAACAAAGAATTATCAGACCTGCTGTGTGTGAACCCAATAGTCGAAACAAAATCCGCAAATCGTGTATACCAGGCCCGTGGAGACTGCTTAAGCCCATATAAGGACTTCTTCAACAAACAGACATGATGAGGGCGGTTGGGATCTCTGAAACCCAACGGCTGATGCATATAGACTGTTTCCTTGAGATCTCCATGTAGAAACGCATTCTTGACATCCAACTGATGAATCGGCCAAGTCTTTGAAAGAGCCAAGCTAAGTACAGTACGAATGGTAGCCGGTTTGACCACCGGACTAAACGTCTCACCACAATCAATACCAACCTGCTGAGTCTTACCATCACCAACAAGTCGCGCCTTATGCCGAGCAAAGGACCCATCTGAATTCTCCTTGTGAGCAAAAATCCACATAGACCGATAATATTAGTACCATATGGACGGGGCACCAACTCCCACGTCTTATTATCAATAAGAGCATTATATTCATCATCATAGCAATTTTCCAATTAGGGTCATTTAATGCGGACACTGGATTGCGGGGCAAGGGGGGATTTAGAGACATCCGAATGTAAGTTAAAATGTCTTTTAGGTGTAAAAATACCCCGCTGACTACGAGTGACCGGTCTATGACTCGAGGAAGAATGGAGTGAATTTTGGGAATTTTCCGGGTTCGGGACGGACTGGCCAGCAGGCAGTGGGCCTGCTGGCCCAAATCGGTAAAAACTGGGCTCCTCGGTTTCTGGACCAGTTCCAGAATTGGGCTGAACTGGCCCAATTTCTGGAACTGTTCCAGTTACTGGAACAGCAGGGGGCGATGATACTGTGGGACCAGCGGGCAGTGGGCCCGCTGGGGGATTTTGGGCACGGGAGTTGTCCGAAAAATTCTGAATAATATACGGGGATATTTGGTCATCCAAAAAATTATACAACTTAGGTTCGGGAGTATGAACTTTTGTAAACGGGAATTGAGTTTCATCAAAAATGACATGGCGATTGATTATGATTTTCTTGGAGGATAAATCAAAACACTTATAACCACGATGATTTGACGGATAACCCAAAAACACACACGGGGTAGACCGAGCCTGGAGTTTGTTAATTGTTGTGGATGGGAATAGTGGATAACACAAGCACCCAAAAATCCGAAGGTGAGAATAAGAAGGGTTCTTATTATATAAGATTTTGAGAGGGGAAGAATATGTCAGACCTTTAGACGGAATTATGTTCAGAAGGTAAGTGGCCATTTGTAGTGCATGATGCCAAAAATACGGAGGTATGGAGGCATGGATTAGGAGAGTTCGGACAATGTTATTTATGGAACGAATTTTGCGTTCGGCTTTCCCATTTTGTGAAGATGTATGAGGACATGAAAACCGAAAATTTATCCCATGAGTAGCACAAAATTCTCGAAACTCCCTATTGTCATACTCTTTCCCATTATCACATTGAATATTTTTTATTTCTCTTTCGAATTGAGTACGAATGAATGCTCTAAATTTTATGAAGACGGAAAACACTTGTGATTTATTCGCAATTGGAAACGTCCACAAAAATCTAGAATAATCGTCTAAAAAGAGAACATAATATCGATGACCCATTGAACTAAGAACAGGAGATGTCCATAAGTCGCTATGAACAATGTCAAATGGCATAGACGTATGAGAATTGGAGTCTACAAATGGCAACTTAACACTTTTTCCTAATGAACAAGATTGACACATTGGAGTACGACTCGTACCCTTACAAGAAATAAAGCTATTTTTATCTAATACTGATAAAATAGAAGATCCCGGATGACCCAGACGAGCATGCCACATGGAAGGAGAGATGGCTGCAAAAGCTGATGGCAAGGCTGGACTCGATGGACGAAAACCGGGCATGATAGGATATAGATCCCCCCTACTATCACACCTCATGAGACGACTCCCCGTCTTGAAATCCTTCACAGAGAAACCGAAAGGATCAAATTCAACAGAAACAGAATTGTCATTCGTGAACTTTCGGACAGACACTAAATTTTTAATCAATTTAGGAGCATGTAAAGTATTTTTCAAGAGGAGTGGTGGATTGGGGGGAGACAACGTTTTCTGACCATACCCTAGAATTGGAATAGAACTGCCATTACCAATAATTATCCCCCGAGGGGTGCTCAAATTGGAATAAGATGAGAGAGTACCTGAGTCGGAAGTCATGTGAGTAGTGGCCCCGGTGTCCATGTACCAATTTTGGTCCGGTTGAGTCAATCCCAACGTGTGCATCGCGGCCTCGATATCGGTCTGAGTAGGGCCTGCTGCATGATGGGCTTGCGGAGGTCGGGGTCCAAGAACTCCTTGCCGAGCTGGGCCTGGTCCGTAACTGCTACCACCGCCGCCGGCCGGGCCACCGGCCGGGGGCCGCCACTGCGGGCATTGGGCACGGACTGTTGGCCAGCCCCACCGGCCGCCGGAATTTCCCGCTTTCTGCTGGTATGGGCTGCTGGCCCACGGTCCACTGCCACTGCTCCACGGCCATGGGCCCCACTGCTGGGCCCATGGGGGCGGTGGGCCACTGTTCCCTGGATGGGACCCACCGACGTTTTGCTGACTACCGGAACCTCCACCATTACCACCGCGTTTGCCCCCGCGGTTTTTGTTATTATTCTTGCGATTATTCTTGCCGCCACCATGATTATGGTTTTGGCCCGAATTATTAACAAAACCTGAAGGATTAGGAGAGGATGCCATCATGACAACTGGACTTGCTCCGGTAGCCGCCTTTTTAGCCAAACCGGCTTCTTCCAACGTAAGCATGGAGCGGGCTTGATGGAAGTCGGGAAGAGGGTTGCTTTGGCGAAGGAGAGTGCCAACACCATTATAGGCCTCCGAAAGACCGGCAACCAACTGTAGAACTAGACGATTATTTGTTACTGGTGCGCCAACGTTACGGAGTTGATCCGCCAATTCCTTTAGTTTCTTGCAATATGCAGAAACGTTCGGAAATACGTCCATTCGAACGAGAGAGAATTCCTGCTCGAGTGTGACGATACGGGAATGCTGGTTGTCTTGGAATATGTCACGCAATCTATTCCATGCAGCCATAGCCGTGGTATCGGGCTCCATAATCGTCTGTAGAAGGTCCACTGAAATAGTGGCGTATATCCACCGAAGAACGGTAGCATCAAGTGTAATCCACACCTCAGGATCCTCCGCAGGAAGGGGTCTAGCGGGAGGAATTATGTGATGAAGAACTTGATACGAGATAGCGTGAATTTTAAACAACTCCGCCCACGTTGCATATTGAACGTTTTCCATCTCAAGAACAATAGGGACACTGAGCTTGATATTGGAAACTGTGAGGGCAGGGTGAAAATTGTTCTTAGACATATTTGAAAGAACAAAGAAGGAGGATAAATTTAAGAGAGGTTTTTGGGAGCGGAAGACGAGATATTTGGAGAGAAAAACCCGAGGGAAGGGGGGGGGGGGGGGTTCTCGGCCAAGGATACAAAAAGTTTGAGAGAAGAAAACTTTTGTTTAGACCTAGTCTCTTGATACCATGAAAGAAATAATCCCCTTGATTATTTTCATTGATTTAATAGCTATATATACAAGTTACATATTTCCATAATAGGAAAATCCTTTTCCTATTCTACTTCTAAATCCTTATTCTACCATAATTCTAACTATATAATTATGGTAGGTGTATAACACTAATTAAGGTAACCTTTACACTACAATATACTCCAAATATATATACCATATATACAATATTGTTTTGTAACTAATTTGGCCGAGAATGGGCTGAGCCCACTGCTGGGCTTTGTTTAACAGTCTGGATACGGCAAAATCATTCTATTAGACCGAATAAGTACATTCGATCTAATAAGTACCTTGTGTTAGAATTGAGAAATTCTATGGCTCAGATCTTTAGTATTCTCTTATTTATTATATGTGTCTACTATTTAAGCAGAATACCCTCACTCATTCTTACTAAGAAACTGAAAGAAGCCTCAAAAACAGAAGAAAGGGTGGAAAGTAAGGAAGAAAGAGATGTAGAAATAGAAACTGCTTCCGAAATGAAGGGGACTAAACAGGAACAAGAGGGATCCACTCAAGAAGATCCTTATCCTTCTCCTTCCCTTTTTTCGGAAGAAGGGTGGGATCCGGACAAAATCTATGAAACGGAAGAAATCCGAGTGAATGGAAAGGGCAAAATAAAGGATAAATTCCACTCTCAACTTATTGAGACAGGCTATTACAAAATTAATACTAGTAATAGTCCAATTTATTATTATGAATATTCTTATCTGAATAATAATAACACGGAAATCCAAAAAATTTTAAATTGCACCTGCTTGATAAAAAAATGAAAATAAAGACATCTTCTGGTTTCAAAAACCTCTTGTGAGTCTTCTTTTCGATTATAATCGATGGAATCGACCATTTCGCTACCTAAAGAATAATCGATTTGAACAAGCCATAAGAACTGAAATGTCACAATATTTTTTTGACACATGTAAAAGTGATGGAAAATAAAGAATATCTTTTACATACCCCCAAGTTTATCAACTTTTTGGAAAATGATAAAAGGAAGGCTACCCTTATTGTCACTCCAAAAAATCCTCCCTAATGAACTGGACAATCAGTGGGTTTCTACCAAACAAAGAAAAAAAAAATCTGAATATGGAATTTTTAAATTGTGAATAAAATAAAAAATAAAGAATTTGATTCAAAAAGTTGAAAAGAATAAGTAATAAACTAATAAAAAGACTGAAACATAAGCTAAATACAATAAAAGATAAGAAGAGATGCGTCTGCCCCTTATATATTTGATACCTTCTCCTACAATGAAACTAATAACCCCAACCCCGTTAGTCATCCCACCAATTACTCGTCGATCAAAAAAATGAGTAAATTCAGCTAATCCTCTTATCCCACCAACAAAGAATCTTGTATAAAAAGCATCTATGTAAGCACGATTATATGACCAATCATATATGTCATTGAGAATTTTGTCCCTTAGGGCCCTTTTTAACAAAAGAATTAATTAACTCAGAAAAATTTAAAGAAGAATAAATGGGTTTATATAAAAAGGATGCTATAAATATTCCGAAATAAGCTATACTGACTGAAAGAACTGCATCCTTTAAAAATTCATTCCAATCCATCGAATTATTCGACTTTTGATGCAAAAGAGTTATAGATGGAGCTAACCATTTCAATAATATATCTAAATTCACTCCCTCTTGGTGGAAAGGAATTCCTATAGATCCAACAAACAAAGTAAAAAGTCCTATTACAAATATTGGGAATAGGATAGTATTGTCCGATTCGTAAGGATAGGAACAAACCATTTTATGCTCAAAATGAGCAATAGTCATAAAAGGTCGTGTCATCTTTCTTCCATTTTTATGAATTGGATATTTAGTTTTTTAAAAAAAGTACTTTCATTATATTCATTGGTAATAAACAAGAGTTTTTCTTAACTCCCTTTTCACCCCCATAGAGATATTGAATAGAAAGGGGTTTTTTGTTTCCCACCATAATTTTGAAAATGAACGTTTAAATGCCCTTCAAAAGTAAGTAAATAGATCCTAAACATATAAAATGCGGTTAATCCCGCCGTGGCCCAAGCTATTATTGCAAAAGTCTTGACTAACCAACACTCCGCCCCATACAACATAGTCGGTCGAACCACCACCCTATAGAACTTGCCCTTAAGTTTTGGTAGCACATTTTTGTCGCACAAGACTCCAGATGCGAGCCTCCATTTCATTCACCCTGTCCCAATACGATGTTGACATCGTCATCAATCTCTCCATCCCTTGGATAATAGACCCTAGGTACTTGAATCTTCCTTTCTTTGGAATGACCTGAGTACCAAACCTCACCTCTACGCATGCCTCAAGGTTTCTCCCGTTGCTAAACTTGCACTCCAAATATTTTTTCTTGGTCCTACTCAACTTGAACCCTTTAAATTCCAGAGTCTATCTCCAAACCTCCAGTTTGTCGTTCACTCCGCTGCGAGTCTCATCAATCAGGACTATGTCGTCTGCAAATAACATACACCATGATACCTCCCATTGAATTTGTCGCGTCAGTCCGTCCGTCCATCATCAAGACAAATAAGAATGGGTTAAGAGTTGATCCCTGATGCAGTCCCATCATCACTGGTAAATGCTCTGAGTCTCCTCCTAATAAAACAACTTATTCTATTCATACTTTCTAACTTCAAATTTTATGAACTTGAATAAGAAAAAATAAAATACAATAATAACTGTTTTGGTAGAAAATAATTTATCTTATTCACATGCATAGTGTAGTTTCTTGATGAACTAGTGGGCTGTTCCCCGTGCTGTGCACGGGCCCAATGACCTTATGCTAATGTTGGATATTTAGATTATTCAGCGGAAACACCAGCCAACCGTGGGAGCATAGCATAGAAAGAGCATTCGTTTGTGATGTGAGGAACAAGGTTTGTCAAACTTTATTACACAGGCATGAAGTAGCCCCTGTAGTAATTCCAGGATTGAAGGCATCATTAGCAATTTGTAGAAGTTACAGTCTCTCTTCTTAGACTCCTTGGATCTTCATTTCCTGGTAGGAGAAAAGTTCCATATTTAGCTAGCTATAGTATGTTCAGTGTAATGTGGCATTCCAATTAGCATCAAAGAAGCAGTGAAAATCGTAAAATGAAAAAGTTAAACAAAGATGAAACTTTGCAGTGGGATGCAAAATTTTTAAAAACAAGGATAGATATGTTTTTATTCTTCTCATTTTTCTATTTTGTCATTGAACCTTCACTTTTACCTTGTGCAATGTGGTGCACCAAAGCACAAGGGTATGTGCTTTTAGCGAAGTAAAGAACATGTGGTTGTCATCCTTATAGCATGAATTTAACTGTAGAAGGTTCAAGCTTCTCATCAACTATAAGGATGCGGATCCCACGTTCATCAATCCTCCGATAACCAGCACGACCACTCATCTGAATATCTACATAAACTTGTCTCCATCAAATTTATGAATATTTGTGAAAGTCGACATCTAGCAGTATTTCCTATTTTTGGACTTCTGCAGCAAAATTCAGGAGACAAAACAAATAGATCTTTAAAAGCAAACATAAAGTTATTAAGTTTTTCTTGCAGTGAATGAAGTCAAGTTGTCACGTAAAATATTTTTCCTAATAGGATTAATTCTTTGAAACTAATTTCAATATAGGAAGCAAACCAAAATGATGCACACCTATTCCACATTTCAATAGGAGAAGCATATTTGAAACCTGCAATATCGTCAAATATAGCAATCAGTAATTAGTAAGTACTCTTGCCAAAGGTTTAAAAGATGAAACAATCTTTTCCCATAACTGAACCAACGTCCAGCTGCAACCCCTGATCCCAGAGACACGTGGTGAAAAGAAAATCCGAGTGTTTCACTTGTGGTTACTTAGAAAATCTCAGCATCGTTTTATCATCATCCAACAACATTTCTATGGCACTTCAGAAAATAGAAAATAGTTTCAGTATTTACCTTGTCAACATCATTGTTTAGATCCATTTTAGCCATCTATTCCATGTTCAAAAGGCAGAATAGTTTAGCATATTAACGCAAGAACCAGCGTATTCAGCACCAACTTCAGAAGATAATGCGTCCCCCACGTGTTCAACCAGGAGAACTCGATTTATTGATTTAACTATTTTTTTTATCATCGTTGTAATTGAGGAATGTCTCTTTTGACAAGTGACAATTGTGTATACATATTATGTCTCCGGAGCTTAATTTTAAAAGCTCTTTCTCCTGAGTAATGGCGCTTCTTTGGTACTGTGGCTTTTTTTCCCATTAGCATCTGTAATTTAAACAGCATATACATTTTCAACATCAACTTGATTTCTAGGAAGACAAAAACTGAAGTAAAAAAACAATCCATCATAAAGTACGAATTGCAGAAAGAAGTAATAGGTCATTGTCACTATCTCATTAACATACTCCTTTTATAGAGTTTTGCACTAAAAATAAGTTTAAGAAATAAATGAAGACTTTTGAAATGTGTGGTCCAAAACAACTTTTAGATATTTGTGTGGTTGTAAATGATCTCATAAAGTTAAATTATTTTTAAATATAGAAATGAGTCAATCTTTTTGGGACAAACTAATAAGGAAAGTAGGCTAATCTTTTTGGGACGGAGGGAGTATTAACTACAACTAAGACAATCGTCGAATATATGATAGTTATACTCATTCACAACTTTAACTCAATCTGTTATTGTTTTCTTTTTTCCCGTTGTGTATGTTGTTGTTATTGTTTTTTTTTTTCCGCTCGTAATTACTCCACTCTCCCTAGCTGAATCTTTGATATGATTTTGCACGTTGTTATTCAATTTGGAAATGTCAAATTCAACAAACAATATAAGTAGAATCCCAAATAAGTTAAAGCTCTTTTAGGAAGAAACAAATTGGGGAAGAAAGAAGAATCAGTTCAATACAAACTTATTGCAGAAAAAGTACAAAACATTAATAATAGAAAGGAGTCCTAAAATAAAATTAGAAGACTTGATCTATATTTATCAATTTAGTGTTTGAAAAGAGGTGAGGTATTGTTGAAATTGTATTAGCTTTGTCTTAAAACTTAATTTCTCTAAGCACCATGAGAGTAAACCTCATAAATACGCACGAAACACCAGTAACAGATTGAACACTTACTTGAGATGAAGAAGAAGCTCAGTGATCGAAGAAAGAAACGAAGGTAACGATGAGCAGGAAGAACCCGAGCAGCAATTAGATACAAACTGAAGCAGTGACTTTCTGATTCTCATCGTGAAACTGCATTCGGGCTTACAGGTTCAGCATCTGGCAAGACAACGGCCAGCTGCTTCCCAAGCGGCTGCTATATATTCTAGTGGGATGTTGCCCGTGCTACGCCCGGGCCCAATATTTAGAACAGTGTTAAGTGAAACAACTGTTTAGAACATTCAAAATGCTCACCTTTGGCTTTGCAAACAGGGAGACACCCGATTTATATTTATCGACACAAATATTTGGAACACTTTGTTGAGTTGGGCAATTGTTTGAAACTTCTATTAACCAACGAAGCCTCTATCAGGAGTTGTCATCATAGTGATGAGTGAGGCGTATCAAAATCCACAGCCTGTATAAATAAAATGGTCATTGTTAGAGTGCAACAAGGTGTATGAAAATTTTAATATAAATCCAGTGATTGCACATCAATAAAGGAGCAGCACATGCAATAGTTCACTCTGAGAACATTCAGCAACTACAAGTGAAATCTGGATAAGACATAAAAGTTTGACCGTCAAAATCTTTTATGCTTGTGTTAACCAAAAAAAAAAAAAAAATCTTTTATGCAGAAAAAAGTAATAGCATAGAGTTTAACAATGTAGTGACATTTCGTAAAGAGCTAAACCACCGGAGCATTTTATCAGTGCAATACATAGATACCTTGTTCTTAACGAACCTGACTTTAATGTAAACATTACCAATTTATATTACCTTCTGTTAATTGTCCGGGAGAGGAGAATGTGTGGTAAGTGACTTCAAACAGCAGGAGAAATCTGCAAGTACCCCATAGTACGATAAGCTGATATATACCTATTAAGTGACATGGGAAGAAGATCTTCATGATCAAAACAGATTATATTGCATAATGGCATTGCTAATTCTTCACGATTTTAACATCCAAGCACAATGAACAAAAGATGGACAAAAGCTTACCGCAATGATGCTGTTTTACTTTTATAGAGAACCTGGTGCTACTCCCCATGAGAAGTCAGGGGAGAAATCTTAATAATAATCTGGTGTGTTCTTTGCTATTATAGTCTCCAAACTGTGACCATCAATCTTTATTGAGCCTGATGTACCCATGTAATTAAATCAAGGATTCAAGATTTGTAGACTTTGTGGATCAAATTTCTTTTCCAGTACGTCAATCAAGTATATATCAGATCTCAGAAAAGTCATCGCACATAGTACAACAATCAATTTATAAGGCAGCCGCTTGAATGATTTCATCATATACTATATTGTATGTTGTATGATCATCGATGCTATCAGCTGTTGGCGGCCGGATTAACATTTTTATACAATTCGAAATTTTTGCTCGCGATAAAGCAACATAAAGCTGAGCATGTGAAAAAACAGGCTCTCTTAAATAAATTCCAACAAAATCTGAAGTCTGATCTTCAGCTTTATTTATTGTCATAGCAAAACATAATCTAATTGGAAATTGTGTTCTTTTAAAAGGAATAGCCAGTTTCTCATCCTGCGATGACAATAATGGTATTCTCGGAATAAATACATGGGTATTTTTAAATCACCACGTGCAATTGTAGCATTTATAACATTTTTTTGAAAATCACAACATATAAGTCGTGTACCATTACACAAGCCATCGCAGGGATTTAAATTCCGCAATAACATAACAGGACAACCTTTTTTCAAAGTTAATTTGTACGGAGGTAAACCCGGAGGATGTAAACTATGCAAGAAATCCTCATACTGACTTTGATCATACGTTTCAGTGGTTTCATCAAATGCAACATATGCTCTAGAATCACCACAAAATTGAGTAATCAGCATATCATTTATTTCATCAAAAAAATCATTTTTTGTTGTCAGAATAACACGAGAAGTCACAGAAGGCATATCACATGAAGATGTATACAAATTTGGATAAGTTATTCTAAATAAATCATTCAAAGATTCTTGCTCGCTAATAAAAGGAACAATAAAACAATTAGGAATTTCAATCTTACCCTGATAATTTGTTTCTTCTTTTCCACTTCCTACTCGCATCAAATATTCAAAAAGGCAGGATCAGTTCTCGCTCACATATTTACTGATAATCGCAATTTTTCAAGTCGATTCCAGATATCAGAACATAGTAAACTTTCTTGTATGAAATCCTCTTTTGTGCCACTGCGAACAATTGGAAGAGTTTGTCTGAAATCTCCACCAAAAACTACAACTTTTCCACCGAAGAGTACCTTCGTATCCATCAGGTCTTTCAATACTAACTCAAAAGCCTCTATCAACTGTTTTTTGGCCATGGATACTTCATCCCAAACGATTAATTTGTCATCACGTATCAATGATGCAAGCGAACTTTGCTTAGTAATATTACAAGAGAACTGTCCGTCAATATCAATGGGGATTTTAAAACGGGAGTGAGCAATTCTTCCTCCGGGAAGAATTGAAGCTGCAACACCTGAACTTGCTGTTGCTAAAGCAACAAACCCTTTTGATCGTATAGCAGCCAATAATGCACGGTACAAAAAAGTTTTGCCAGTTCCACCAGGGCCATCGATGAAAAAAGCTCCAGACTTATTCCTAAATATTCTGTCAAGGATTACATCATATGCTTTTCGTTGCTCATTGTTCAGTTTAGTCTGCAGTAACAAATCCTCATCTCTAACAATTATATTTCTTTCAAAATGACAATCTTTAGCTTCTTTAGCAGTAGGCGAAGCCCAAACTCTTTCGGGTACAAGGGTAAATTCATTTATGTCACGACCCATTGAGTGCAAAATGTCATTGATATGATTTAAAGTCATGGAGAATCTGGTTTTGATTCACATTCGGCAATATTTTAAAATCTTCACACACATAGACCCTTGTGGTCCGGCCCTTCTCCGGAGCCCGCACATAGCAGGAGCTTAGTGCAACGGACTGTTTTTTTTTTTTTTTTTATAGAATCTTAAAATTGGTGCCACAGTTCTTTTGGGTTAGCAGGATTACTACCAATAGCATACTGAGCAAACGTCTCAAACTATAAGGCATTTGATATCTTACAACTTCGTACATACAATCTACCAAGTTATTGTCACATTGTAATCCTCTTTTTTCTGCTGCCTCTCTAAACGTAACACAACAAACTCCATTTACAGTTCGTAAATCTTTGTATGATTTTGGTCCTTTAATATTCATTAATAATAATCTAAGATAATATCTTTCCCCCTCTGTTGGGTGAGAAGTCACAATACGTCCAATAACAGTGCCTTGCTTTCGACGTGTCCACATTCTATCTTGTTTGGACTTTGGACCAGACAAAATATTGTGGATATTCCTTGTAAAGTTTAAATTTTTGGCATCCTGATTAATTCTATTCATTAAAAAGAACTCAGTCAACATCGTTTTCTGTACTATTAAAAGTGACAAATTGTTCTCCTTGAAGATGGTAAACAGTTGCTTCTGGTGTAGAAAGATTGATATTCTTTGATCTCATCAGCATTAACGAAGAAGACCCTTGCAGATACTCACCCCTCTTTACGTTTGTGGGTTTGATATTCTGTAAACTTATATGCTTTAGTAACTTTTAGGATTTTTAATTTATACTTTAATGTGCATTTTCAGATGTGCACATAATTGTGCAGGTCTTATCCGCTGCACTGCTATTATTTGATGAGTAATGTATACAAATTAAATAATGTGAAAAAGCAAAATCTTGTTAAACCAAAACATTTAAATATATGAAACAAAAAGTAACCTTTCCGATCCAAAAGGGTATTCCACATTGTATTTTTGCGGGGAGATGCTCTCGAATAATATTGAACTCGGCATCGAACTTCTTCAGGATTCGATGCACTTCTTTCCTTTCCTTGTCCGATTTTTCATTCCCAAAAATGAATTCCTGTGCGATATCGGAACTCCATAGCTGATTCTACAATTGAAGGCACGACTACCGAAACAATAAACTCAATAAGAAATCCGAAGAATGACTCCCTTTTCCTAGCTATTCTTCTCATCTGGAGGTGTGTTCTTCTCCTAGCAAGGCACGACTAGTGGGTTTTTCATCTAATTCATCTTCTTCTTCCTCATTCATATTACCATATCCTCAGAAATTGTGCTTCTACTACTTCGTGTTCTAGTGGCTCATTAGAATTAAGATCAAAAGCGGTAGTAGTCATAGGGGATCATCAACCTTGTTCCCCTCCTTCATATCACCTTCCCCTACCACCAATTGCAACATGAGTGAGATCATCTATATGTCTAGGTTTAGGATTACGAGAATAGAACATTTTTCTGTACCTTTACCTCCAATTCCAAAGCTTACATTTTTAAATATTTTAGGAGGCATAACATAACAAATATAATAAAATTAAATACGAGAATTAATTCAAACAAAATAAAAATAAATATGAGAATTAAAGCAAGTAAAAGATGCAACGAGCGTACCAAACCACTTCGTAAAAGCACAAAAATATAATCGTAAACCGAAAATAATGTTTAAAGTTGAAACTTGCTCCAGCTAGTTGACAACTTCACACAAAAGAATTAACACCACTTATAAAGAGAGCAGGAGAGAATTAAAGTGATAGTAAGATTGGTGGAAAAAATGAAGAAGAATTGAAAGTATTTATAGTTTAGAATTAGGGTCAAAGTGTAATTTAACAAACTAGGGGATTAAAATAAAAATGTAAGGATAGGTGATTTTTTTTGGGGGGGGGGGGGGCTAAATACCCTTTTTTTTTTGTTGTCAATGGTTATACACAACCATTGGTCACAGCTAGGGTTGTCCAACGGGGTGGGTCCCGGCGGGATGGGGAGGGTTGGGACTCGGGTTCTGGAAGACCAGGCGGGCCGGGATAGGCGGGACGGGAGGAGGTCCCGTCCCGTCCCACATCCCGCTGGAACGGGGTCGGATTTGGGCCGGTCAGGACAGGATTGGGTCGGGATCAAAAAAATTTTTTGCCACTTAATTTAAAAATAATAATATATACAAACACTTCAATAATTGAACAAGATAGTGTAATAAAAACATCCCAAAGTTATTTTTGTGTCTCTTATACTATTTAATAGAAATATGACATAGTAATACAATTTCAAAATTACAACTTTGTGGTGTTGTTCAAAAGTTGCAAATAACATAGTAAAATACTAAAATTGCAATTAAAAAATTACATATTCAACCATACTCTTTTGAATTTCCTCACAATGTCTTGAGGATCTTCTGTTGGAATTGAAATTTGTTTGTCAAATTCTTCAACGTCGCTTCCTGCTCTCTCGGACAAGATTTCATTGTAGTTGTAGTCTTCTTCTTTATTGGTCTCAAGTTGGCCGCACCTCCTACGCTCCGCACAAATCCAGTCTCTGAATAGAACTGTAATCTCCAATGTGTCTCCCGCCAATGAATGTCTATGCTCCCCTATTTGAAATCTTGCTGCAGAAAAAATGCTTTCATACGCTGTTGATGACGCTTGAATGTTCAACACATCTCGGGTCATATTTTTTAGTGTCGAAAATGTCTTCTCATTCTCCCTCCAGTATTTCAGCAAGTCTTTTTGTCCTTCCTCATTGGCAATTAATTCGTACGGTACAACACCCTGCAAAACATAAACATCAAATTCGCTAACTTGTGAAGAAGTTGAACCACTATACATTTTATTTCTAAGGCCTTGAATACTAGCAGCAGAAACCGCATGTGTTTTTATAAGGTTGCAGCGAAGCAGTAGAAGATGGTACAGAAGTCGGTTGATTATTTGCATTTTGTTGTTGGTAATACGTATATTTATTTTTTGCATTCGGTGTGTATGCTAGACGTAACTGCTTCTTTAGTTGATGTGTCAGTTGGTTCTTCAATTGGGTCTGTTGGAAGTACTTCAACACAATCATAAATCATTTCTACAAGTGTTTACAACCGTCTACTTTAATAGTTGGATTTAATACAACACCAACATTATAAATAGCGGGGATAGAAAAAAAGTATTTTTTTTTAACTTTTTAAACATTTTTTCAATAGATGCCTCATAAGTTGATTTTTGCATATATTCATTGAGTAACAAAAATATTAGAGCTAAATAAAATAACATATTTGAAATAGTAGGATAATAAATACCGAAAAATTCTTTAGTAGCTTGATAAAATTTCTCTAAATTTTCATTAAGTTCTGAAATTTTATCCCAATCATTACCTACAAGCATATCCCTTAGATTTTTATTATGGGCATTAAATAATAAAGTAATAGGTTGTCTATAATCATAAGCAACAAGTAGTTGCTCATACAGAGAATTCCACCTAGTCAAAATTTCTTCTGAAATTTTTCTTTATGATAATCCACAATCATGACATATTTTTTTATACTCTTGGTGTCTTTGTATTTTTTTACCTTTAAAAATAAAGTTTATAGCAAATTATATTTTATCAAGAATGCTTTCAAAATTTTTTAGGCCATCCTTTACAACTAAGTTATAAATATGGCACACACATCTTATACAAAATGATCAAGAAAAGATGGAGTTAATCTAAGTTTTAAAAGTCTTATAGCATAATCATTAGAAGAAGCATTATCTAATGTAATAGTCATAATTTTATCATTTATTTCATAGTAATCACAAATTTCATTAATATTATCTGCAATAAAACTTCCAGTGTGCCTATCATATATATATATATATATATATATATATATATATATATGCTAAAATACGTTTTTGCATAAACCAATTTTGATCTATCCAATGACATGTTACCGTTAAATAATCATTACCGTTAATACTACGCCCTATGTCAGAAGTGATAGCCACTTTGCCAGTAAAATGATACAGCGCATAACGGTAATATTGTTGATATTCACTTGCAAATTTAAAAACATCCCTTCTAACAGTTGATCTAGGAAAACCATTAAAGCAAGATTATATGTTTCTCGAATGTAATGAATAAACTAGAAGAGGAAGGAAATGAAAAAGGCAAACCTTCTACCGCTATTAATTTTGCCATATTTTTCCTATCTTTGTTTTTATCATATTTATGACAAAAATTTTCCCCCGTCGTCGGGTTAATTTGATCCTGTACTAGGTCGGGGACACTATGGGAACCTTGTCCCATCTCAGATGGCATTGGCACACCCAATTTTTTAGCCAGGTATTGATTCCACCTAGCTGTGTGCTCGCCTTGTACATGTCTCAATAAACCTCCCGTCCCACCTTGACCTTTTCCGATTTTAAATTTATAAACATTTTTACAAGTTAGAAGAGGCCCCAAAGTTAGAGTTGAAACCTCTTTCCGTACATCTCAAATATAGGTACTTGGGTAAAGGTGAAACTTTACCTGTTATATTGCCAGCTAAGCTCATTGATGAAGAAATAAGTAGGTCTCTAGAAGTCTTAAAACAACACAAAAGAGCACTTGGTTGGCAGATATATGATATTCAGGGGATTAACCATGTGTTTTGCATGCACAAGATACTAATGGAGGATGACTACAAACCAAGCATACAAAACCAAATAAGGTTAAATCCGGTGATGAAAAAGGTGGTCAAGAAAGAGGTAATCAAGTGGCTAGATGCATGTATTTTCTATACCATATCTGATAGCAAGTGGGTGAGCCATGTACAGTGTGTTTCGAAGAAACGAGGGATGACAATGGCGATGAATAGCAAAAATGAGCTCATCCCAACTAGAACGGTAACAGGGTGGAAAATTTGTATGGACTAGCATAAGTTGAATGAGGCTACTAGAAGTGATCATTACCCTATTTTTTTATTGATCAGATGATAGACAGATTGGCTGGACAAGAGTACTATTGCTTTCTGGATGGATATTCGGCTATAATCAGATTGCTATTGCACTAGAGGACAAGGAGAAGACTACTTTTACTTGCCCTTACGGTACATATGGCTTCAAGCGAATACCATTTGGGTTATGTAATGCACCAACAAATTTTCAAAGGTGCATGATGGCCATATTTTCTAAAATGGCAGAGGATTTCGTAGAAGTCTTCATGGACGATCTTTCAGTCTTCAAAAATTCCTTTGATGCATTTTGAGCAATTTGGATTATATCCTTGCTAGATGTGAAGAAAACAATCTGGTGCTTAATTGGGAAAAGTGCCACTTTAGTCCGAGAGAGTATTGTCCTTGGACATAAAGTTTCAAAGAACGGGTTAGAGGTTGATCGTGCAAAATTTGAGATAATTAAGAAACTTCCACCCCCGTCTCTGTGCGGAGCGTGCGAAGCTTTCTAGGTCATGCAAGATTCTATAGACGTTTCATCTAGGACTTCTCAAAAATATCAAGTCCAATGTTTAAGTTGCTAGAGAATGAGGTGAAGTTTGTATTCAGTGATGCTTGTTTGAAGGCGTTTGATGAGCTTAAGAAGATATTGATGACTTTACCTATAATGATTGCACCTGATTAGAGTCTTATATTTGAGTTAATGTGTGATGCGAGCGATATTGTTGTTGGAACTATTTTAAGGCAGCGGAAGAACAAGATTTTTCATTCCATATATTATGCTAGAAAGACACTGGATGCTGCTCAAATGAATTATACGGTTACTGAAAAAGATTTGCTGGCCGTAGTATATGCGTTTAATAAATTTTGGTCATATGTTGTGAGGACTCAGGTGATTGTGTATATGGATCATGCTGCTATGCGTTATGTAACACCCTGTACTTTCGGGTAATAGTTTGAGCACCTAAATGTAGGCAAGTAGACCCGGACCCCAGAGATAAACATGCCTAAGTTACCCTATTTTGACTTCCAAGCTATGTCTCTATATTACTTTTAATTCCCCAAAATACGAGAATTGCAGGGGTCAACCTGTCTGTAGTTATTTGGCTAAGTAAGGCTTGGGTTTGATCCTATTGTATATTGCTGGTGTTGTATCTTATGATTAATTGGGTTAAGTTGAAATGATTCGTTCATTGCCTAAGTTGAGCATATACAAGCATTGGATATGTCACCCCGACATTTGAGGACAAATGTTTCTAAAGGGGAGATGATGTAACACCCCGTACTTTCGAGTAATAGATTGAGCACCTAAACGTAGGAAAGTAGACCCGGACCTCGAGAAATTTATGTTATACTTACGTATACTAAAAAGGAAATTAGTATATAAAAGGACGTGATCTCGAAATAATTTTAGATTTAACAAGTGCGATGACGGGGATTAATAGCAATAATTTTATATCCCAGAAGAGGTTATAGACTAGTGTCATATTACAGAAATTACGACATTAAGTATAAGAGGGTTTTTATGTTTTCAGGATTTTAGTGAATTGGGATCAAGAGATTAATTGTGTGTATAATTAGTTAATTGTGGGATTAATTAATTATAAAAGGGGGACAATGTATAGTGGGACGCTACGTGTTACAGTACAACGCATTACCTAAGTGACTAAGCCTTATACGCGATTGTTGGCAGCTTCCCAAGTCTTCAAGACATTCATCTTTAGCCATTAAAATATCTTCATCTCCTTAAGATTATGAAGGAATCCTTCCATGGAGAAATAATGGTCACACTTCTATCAGAAAGCGGAAATCTCAGTTGGTGAATTCTCGGTCGAATTTGGGGATTTTCCACAAGCTTTCATACAACTAAAAAAGGGAGAAATCCGTGGTGTTCTAGACCATTATTTCCAGTGAAATTGAAACCTTGAAGAAAGAAACCAAGTCGAGACCTTGAGTCTCGGCGAAGCCCTAGCAAGTCGATTTTAGTGCTTCTGGTTCTATCTGTTGGAATCTGGTACAGGTGAAAGGCTTTCCGATGACTTTAGTTGCTACTTCTAATTGAGGTAATCCTTCTTGTTCCTAAGTTCATATGAATTATAGAACTCGATTCTTACTAGTTCTAAGATGGGTATTGAAAATACTAAGTAGTTGGGTATTATTGGGGCTGTTGATATGAATTTGGAAGTTGCATGTGAAATTGCTGAATTGTTTTAAGCATTGTAGCAGTAAGAAAAAAAGGGTTTGAAGGGACGATTGTGTGGTATATGCATAGGTTTCGACATAGAAGAAGTATAGATTCTACGCGTACAAAGTATTCGCTAGAATGTCTCAATGAAGCGATTTCTGGTTTATTGATCCGATTATTATGTAAATCATTCATATGGTGTAGATAATCACTTATAAAGCTTACGAGGACCCGCGAAACTTAGATAATTTTGACAACAAGGTATGCAAGGCTCTTTCTTCCTTTTGGCATATTCTACGTACAAAACATAACCGAAATATTATTCCATAAAGTACTCTACTCTTAGTAGTTAAGAATGATCATGTTATTGACTCATATGTTAAAAGCCTGTTTAAATATGTTTCTAAGTCCTTATTGAGGCATACAGTAAAGATGTTGATATTCACAGTGTTAGCCAAAGGTACAAGGATATTGGGCCAGGATGTGTTATTGTCATTCATGCATTCTCATTTGCATTGCATTCATATATTACCCTGGATCACTTGTGCTATGCACATTACTATATGGTAAATATTATATATGTAGGGGATATGGGGAAGGGGAAAGGTATTATATACGCACACTACCTGCAGCTGGTACAAACTATCACGTAAAGAAAGAGTCCTATGAGGCTAAAATGATGTGATGCCCATGTGTGGCCGATATAACCTGATGCCCACATAGGCGGTTATGGACAGGAAGAGTCCATGTGTGGCCAATATATATGTATACCGCATTTATATCAAGCATACATTCATTAAGCATTATATTGTATGATGCCCGCAGAGGCTGTTATGGTAAGGAAGATGCCCGAAGAGGCTGATGTATATGTATACTGCATTATGCATAACATTTAGGCATGTGTATTAGGGCCTCGGAGGCATTTACTAATGTTCAGCTGTTTCTGTTTCAGACTATGATATATCTCTGCTATGTTATTTCTTATGCCTGACATACTCAGTACATCAATTGTACTGACGTCCCTTTTGTAGGGGACACTGTATTTTATGCCCGTAGGTTCATTTGAGAGAGTGACGGTTCGCACTGGTAGGTTGCTGGTTCAGCTGGTAGTCGGAGCACTCTATTTGTTTCGGAGTAGTGATTTGGTCGTGGTATGTTCTACTCTTTAGAGGCTTGTAGATAGGTGTCCTGTGGTTAGTTGTCATGTAAGGCCTTGTCGGCCTTGGTATATAAATGGATAAGTTGGGGCTTTTGGGTTGAAACTTTATATAATCTATCGCGGTTCATTTCTGTATTTAAATATGATTAAGGGTGAGGTGTATCTGTAGTGCCCGACGGGTAGGGTCCGGGTGCCCGTCGCGGCCCTCCGATTTGGGTCGTGACAAACTTGGTATCAGAGTAAGACTGTCTTAGGGAGTCTACAAGCCGTGTCTAGTAGAGTTTTGGTTATGGGTGTGTTGTGCGCCACACTTATAAACAAGAGGATACAAGGCATTTAGATTTGTTTCCGTTCTTTCATAATCTAGATCGTTCGATAGAGCAAAGTCTTAAGAATTTGAGTTTAACTCGTGCGTGTATTGTTTCAATAATTCTGATTACCAAAAAGGATTTCGGTTAATTCATATTCGTATCCATGTCATGCTTCTTAAGTCCTATTTGTTATATTGTGGGTTACCTGCTTAGGATAAAATTTCTATGTGTTACCATGTTATTGCATCCATGTTTGATGTCAAGAAATGAATGAGTCTGATTTTGTCTCAAACCAACCAAATTGCCTTGAGTGCTTAACAAGAGGTTTGCATGTACTTGTTCACATACTCTATGTTTACACTGCCTGCTCCTGAACTCTAGTCACTTAGTTTTAAAATGCTTACTTAAGCGAGAATAGGAATCATGAACCAGTATACTTGTTGTCACATGCCACCAATGGTTCAAATGATAAAGATGGGCTAGTCTTAGCATGCTAGTTTGAAGAATTGATATATGAATGGTTGTTAGAGTCCTGTAGGATAGATAAATGTTTAAATGCATAACTTATCTATTTCTTGGCTATATTTGCTTATACCTGGATATACAAGGGTGATTAATGTACTGTGGGAAAAGTATATAGTGGTTGTTGATGTGGATTTATGCATCTGTATGAATCTGGTCTTAAGATTTTGATGTTTGACAACATGTGTGGAATTGGAGCTAGCATCTTAGTACTATGCATGTTCTCTATTCATGATAGAACTGATAGCATAAGTGTATATCAACAACATGCCTATTTTTATCTTTTGTATAAACCTGTCCTAAGGACAAACCTGATCGTCCTATGTTAAGTGTTTCACTTCATCCCTCCTATGTTTATTTTTTGTTAAGCTAATCGACTACCCTAAATGAAATTAGATAGGATAGGTGTGTGTCTGTTATGTCTATGTTTTCTTAACCTGAATTTTGTGTGGCCTGAACTATGAATAATGTTTCATATTATATCTGGTACTAAGCTGAGAACTATATGAACTGATAACATGATCATGATCCTAATTTAAAAGAGTTTTAGGTCCAAATGTTGCCTTTTGTTGACTGGTATGGATCTGAAGTAAGGTGTTGAAATTGTCCCTATCAGCTGCTGCCTGTTATTTTGGACACTGTTACACTAAACTGGTTGTCTGTTTGCATTTTTGGAGAAAGGCCGAGCCTTTGTTAGGATCTTGTGTGTGCTAATGTGATAAAATGAGTCTGTGAGATCACATGTGCATCTTCCCATTTTGAAATAGTTAAAACTAGTGTTTAATAGCTTAGTTAAAGCAAGATCTTGAAACCTGAGTTTATGTACACTTATATGGATGTTTGGTATATGTTCAGTACAACATCTACTAGCTTGAACTCATGCCATATCAAAATCAAGGAACTCATTTTCTAAAGGCAGTACTATCATGTATACTAGAGGGATTGTTGGACATTAGATTGGATCAGGTCTGCTGAATTTTAGGATGCCTGTTATACTCTATCCAGCCCCCGAACCATATCTCCTGTAGCTTTATTCTCCAACTTCATTAAGGGTTGTGGTTAGCCTAGTTGGTGCCTAGCATGTGAAGATACAGAGCTGTTGTCTGGCGTCACCTGCTGTACTGTTTAGCTTCTATTTTTGTTGTTGCTACTATTGTCCCTGTTACACTTCAAACATATATTGCTGCCTCAGTTTGTGACAGATGTTGTTGCCCTTTTTCAGTCTCAAATGTCCTATTTTCAAACATGTTGTGTCCTCTTAGTTATATGTATCATTTGTTAAGACTTATGTGGCTCTTAAAATACTGCACTCTGAGTTATGGTTGCTGCTTTGTTACTATTTGTTGTTACCTGTTGTCATGATTCCCCGAGCTGCTGTAAATTGGGTAAGGTTGTTGTTGCCTTTGAGATATATTGTGGTTATGTATTATTGTTATTTTGCTGCACATATAGCCTTGTGGGACTATCCTGTTGTGATGAAAAGGCTGTTGTTCTGCTGTGCTATGGTGTAAATAGTTGCTGCATTTTAAGTTGAAATAAGTTACATGTCCTAAGACAGTTTTGAGGCTTGGAGACTGTTGTACCTTAGCCATTAACACTTTATTTGATTTGAGTCATACATGATGTGTTTGAGTTATGTAGGAATCCAGCTATCTACTCATGTGCTTGTTTCTAGTGGTGTATGACTTGCCTAAGTTCCAATAACTATCCAAGAGCATGTGAAATGATACTTGGCTAACTGGGGTGTGATTTGAATCCTGAGATGTGATGTTAATAAAGGTGCATGACTCTTAGACTACTTTAAGTATTTCCTTTGATTATATAAGACCTGTTAAACCTGATTCAATTAAGAACATGGCAGAGTGATATATCTGTGACACCATGATGTTTAGATTAAGTTTCTTGTCATGTGTTTCTGTTTTGTCTTGGTTTAAATATTTTCTTGTGTGTGTTGTTTGGCCAGAAAAATGGTATGTGTTGAATTCCAACATTTGATATCATATGTCAACCTATTATTTGCATCTAGATAGTCCTATTGATTGAGTTCTGGTAACTGGTTCTCCTGAAATATTAGGAGGGTACTACTGCTGTTGTGCTTTGAGGATCTTTGCTGTCTGTGGTTTGACAGATCACTGCTCCTGCTATGTTGTTGTTACCCTTGAGTAGGATTGAATTGATTTTGATTCCTTTGCATGATGTCTGGTAGATAGTATCAGATCACACAGACCTACATTATCACTACTTATATTAACTGAGGACTTACTTGAGTAGCATGTATATGTTATGTTTCAAACTTATAGTCTAAGAGCTTAAGAAGCCATGTATGCCCTTTTCATATATATATATATATTTGAATCTCACTGGCTGTTTTGTTAACCTGTTTAATCTAAGATTATGTGCAAAAGATCAGTTTTTTTTACATGTCACATAAAGTTCTTGATTGCTTTTAAGGATATCAGTCTGTGTTTGGATCAATATGAACACTCTGCAGATCTGCTAAAACTTCAATTACCTATGTGAATATTGTTCCTGATTAAAACTTATGTTTAATAACATTAGTTCATAACCATGTTTTACCTTAATATATTAACTGAAGATCTGTTGGGTAGCATGTTTATGCCATAGTTCAGATTCAAGGAAAACCAGAAACTGGAGTATATGTTCTGTATTTATATGCTTATGTGCTAAGGGAATCCTTGACCAATATCCCTATTAGCCAGAAATGTATCATTAGGCTTAAATATCTAATTAGAAATGGGACTTTGAACCTGTTTGCATATCCTATGGTGCTTAAGATCTGTTAGACTAATCCATGTTTAGATTAGTCCCATGCTAATTTTGGAACATATATTTATTTGCTGGTATTTGTATTAAGATGAGAGTTGCACTTCTATCTGTTGAAACTAGAGATAAACATGCCTAAGTTACCCTATCTTGACTTCCAAGCCATGTCACTATATTACTTTTAATTCCCCAAAATACGAGAATTGCAGGGGTCAACCTGTCTGTAGTTATTTGGCTAAGTAAGGCTTGGGTTTGATCCTATTGTATATTGCTGGTTTTGTATCTTATGATTAATTGGGTTAAGTTGAAATGATTCGTTCATTGCCTAAGTTGAGCATATACAAGCATTGGATATGTCACCCCGACATTTGAGGACAAATGTTTCTAAGGGGGAGATGATGTAACACCCCGTACTTTCGGGTAATAGATTGAGCACCTAAACGTAGGCAAGTAGACCCGGACCTCGAGAAATTTATGTTATAATTACGTATACTAATAAGGAAATTAGTATATAAAAGGATGTGATCCCGAAATAATTTTGGATTTAACAAGTGCGATGACGGGGATTAATAGCAATAATTTTATATCCCCGAAGAGGTTATAGACTAGTGTTAAGTATAAGAGGGTTTTTATAAGTCTTCAGGATTTCAGTGAATTGGGATCAAGAGATTAATTGTGTGTATAATTAGTTAATTGTGGGATTAATTAATTATAAAAGGGGGACAATGTATAGTGGGATGCTACGTGTTACAATACAACGCATTACCTAAGTGACTAAGCCTTATACGCGATTGTTGGCAGCTTCACAAGTCTTCAAGACATTCATCTTTAGCCATTAAAATATCTTCATCTCCTTAAGATTATGAAGGAATACTTCCATGAAGAAATAATGGTCACACTTCTATCAGAAAGAGGAAATCTCAGTTGGTGAATTCTCTGAATTCTCGGTCGAATTTGGGGATTTTCCACAAGCTTTCAGACAACCAAAAAAGGGAGAAATTCGTGGTGTTCTAGACCATTATTTCCAGTGAAATTGAAACCTTGAAGAAAGAAACCAAGTCGAGACCATGAGTCTCGGCGAAGCTCTAGCAAGTCGATTTTAGTGCTTCTGGTTCTTTCTGTCGGAATTCGGTACAGGCGAAAGGCTTTCCGATGACTTTAGTTGCTACTTCTAATTGAGGTAATCCTTCTTGTTCCTAAGTTCATACAAATTATAGAACCCGATTCTTACTAGTTCTAAGATGGGTATTGAAAATACTAAGTAGTTGGGTATTATTGGGGCTGTTGATATGAATTTGGAAGTTGCATGTGAAATTGCTGAATTGTTTTAAGCATTGTAGCAGTAAGAAAAAAAGGGTTAGAAGGGATGATTGTGTGGGTATATGCATAGGTTTCGACATAGAAGAAGTATAGATTCTACGCGTACAAAGTATTCGCTAGAATGTCTCAATGAAACGATTTCTGGTATATTGATCCGATTATTATGTAAATCATTCATATGGTGTAGATAATCACTTATAAAGCTTACGAGGACCCGCGAAACATAGATAATTTTGACAACAAGGTATGCAAGACTCTTTCTTCCTTTTGGCATAATCTACGTAAAACCATAACCGAAATATTATTCCATAAAGTACTCTACTCTTAGTAGTTAAGAATGATCATGTTATTGATTCTTATGTTAAAATCCTGTTTAAATATGTTTCTAAGTCCTTATTGATGCATACAGAAAAAATGTTGATATTCACAGTGTTAGCCAAAGGTTCAAGGATAGTGGGCCAGGATGTGTTATTGTCATTCATGCATTCTCATTTGCATTGCATTCATATATTACCCTGGACCACTTGTGCTATGCACATTACTATATGGTAAATATTATATATGTAGGGGATATGGGGATGGGGAAAGGTATTATATACGCACACTACCTGCAGCTGGTACAAACTATCACGTAAAGAAATAGTCCTATGAGGCCAAAATGATGTGATGCCCATGTGTGGCCGATATAACTTGATGCCCACACAAGCGGTTATGGACAGGAAGAGCCCATGTGTGGCCAATATATATGTATACCGCATTTATATCAAGCATACATTCATTAAGTATTATATGGTATAATGCCCGCAGAGGCTGTTTTGGTAAGGAAGATGCCCGAAGAGGCTGATGTATATGTATACTGTATTGTGCATAACATTTAGGCATGTGTATTAGGGCCTTAGTGGCATTTACAAATGTTCAGCTGTTTCTATTTCAGACTATGATATATCTCTGCTATGTTATTTCTTATGCCTGACATACTCAGTACATAAATCGTACTCATGCCCCTTTTGTTGGGGACACTGCATTTTATGCCTCAGGTTCATATTGAGAGAGTGACGGTTCGCACTGGTAGGTTGCTGGTTCAACTGGTAGTCGGAGCACTCTATTTTTTTCGGAGTCACGATCTGGTCGTGGTATGTTCTACTCTTTAGAGGCTTGTAGATAGGTGTTCTGTGGTTAGTTGTCATGCAAGGCCTTGTCGACCTTGGTATATAAATGGATAAGTTGAGGATTTTGGGTTGAAACTTTATATAATCTATGACGGCTCATTCCGTATTTAAATATGATTAAGGGTGGGGTGTATCTGTGGTGCCCGGCGGGTAGGGTCTGGGTGTCCGTCGCGGCCCTCCGATTTGGTTCGTGACACATTATCTTTTTAGTAAGAAAGATGCGAAGCCGAGGCTTATTAGGTGGATACTCCTACTTCAGGAGTTTGATATGGTAATCAAGGATCGAAAAGGAACTGAAAATCAAGTTGCAGATCAGTTATCGAGATTGGAGAGTCATGATCATGTAGTTGAAGTGGGGCAGATTAGAGAAGCTTTTCCTAATAAGCAACTTTTTGAAATTCTTGCTACAGAGGTACCATAGTATGCTGATATTGTGAACTTGATAGTGAGTGGGGTCTACCCACCTGAAACCACTACATAGTAGAGAAGGAAGTTGTATCACGATTCAAAGTTCTACATTTGGGATGAGCTGTACTTGTTCAAACAAGGTCCTGATCAATTGGTGAGACATTGCATTCCATAGACAGAAGTGAGCCAAGTATTGGAGAGCTTTTATTCTTCTCCCTATTGGGGGCATTTTAGAGGTGATTTCACTGCACGAGTTCAAGGATGTCCACGTTGTTTTGCTCAAAGTTATGACAGATGTCAGCGAACCAAAAATATCTCTAAGAGGCATGAGATACCTTTGACCAATATCTTCAAGGTAGAGATATTTGACGTATGGGGCATTGATTTTATGGGGCCATTTCCACCATCTCTAGGGAACAATTATATTCAGCTTGCGGTGGATTATGAGTCAAAATGGGTGGAGGAAATCCCTCAGTTAACTAATGATGCAAATGTGGTGGTGAACTTCATGAGGAAGAATATTTTTGTAAGGTTTGGCACTCCTAGAGCCATGATTAGTGATGATGGAGCTCACTTCTGCAATAACTTATTGAAAAACCTCTTGGTGAAATATGGGGTGATACACAAAATGTCTACGGCCTACCACCGACAAATATGTGGACAAGTAGAGGTGTCTAATAGAGAGGGAAAAGCAAATTTTGGAGAAAACTGTCAATGTGCAAAGGAAAGATTGGGTAGTGAAATTAGATGATGCTTTGTGGTCCTATCGAATAGCCTAAAAAACACCTATTGGGACTTCTCCCTATAGGCTAGTTTACGAGAAGGCCTAAAGCTTATTGGGTAATAAAAAAGCTAAATCTTGATATGATCTTGGCTGGTGAGAAGCGGTTGTTACAGCTGTACAAGCTGGATGAATTCAGATTGGAGGCGTATGAGAATGCCAAGTTGTACAAAGAGAAAATGAAGAGGTGGCATAATAAGCACATTCAGTATCATGAGTCTGCGTCAAAGCAACATGTACTCTTGTTCAACTCTAGATTGAGGTTGTTTCCTGGCAAGCTGAAGTCCCGATGGTCGGGACCGTTTGTGGTAATGAGAATCACGCCTCATGGTACGGTGGAAATATAATTGATGGATGGGGCATGAACATTCTTGGTGAATGGTCAGCGTCTCAAGCGATATTGGGGCAGTGAGTTTGATAAGAAGAATGAGCAAATGCTCCTGAAGGATGACTAGTTGAAGAACTTACGTTGTGCCACGATGTTAAATACAACGCTTCTCGGGAGGCAACCTGACTTTATAATGTAATCAATATGTAGAAAAGCACAAAAAATGAGGAAAATGAAAAAAAATGAGAAAATACAAAACGATGTCATGCAACGACCTAAAATAAGGCGCCCATTGGGAGGAAACCCAACTTTTAAATTACTTTTGTGTTTTTGATTTTTTCATACTAACAAGTTGTAGGTAGCCATAGTAGGTACAATGCATGAATCGTAGTTACAAGCAAAGAGGACGAAAACTTGGTGAGAATTTGATGAAGGGCAAAATGCAGGTAAGACCTCGCTAGGGAAAGCTTGTAGTGAGACACAATCTCGCCCTCAGGCTCGCTTAGCGATGGGGGCAATCTAAATCTTAAGTTTTTAAAAAAATCCGCTGTGTAAATTGGATACAGGTCCTCGCGGAGTGAAGCTCTTAGTGAGAAACCATCTTGTTGTAGGCCTAGCCCATCGAGCTGACGTGTCTGTTTTGCCATATTTAGAAAATTCCACGGATCAACCCGCCCTGCCCCGCCCCTCCCACAATCCAACTTAAAACCCTTATTTTACTTTATTCTTCACAATTCTAAGTCCCAAACACCCTTCATCTCTCTCTAAAACATCAACCCACATCCAAAACCTCCAACCATATCAAGTTCCGCCACTGCCCCTATAACGACATGTTCAATCATTACATGCATTTTGACTATTTTACCCCTGTTGACCCTATCCTCGAAGTTATCAGACGATTCTAGTAGAAGTTGAGAAATTAGAACCTTAAATAGTGAAAATGTAGACCTATAGTTGACTTATGTGTAAACATACTTTTTTTGGAATTCCGTTGATTCCGTGAGGTCCGGATAGTCGTTTATGATTTGGTGGGATAGTTGGTTCGGTTCCCGAGGCCTTCGAGAGTGTTCGTGACCGTTGGTTGGAAAGTTAGTTTAGGCCATTGGAGGTTGACCCGAAGAAATAAACCTCCGATGGAAATTTCGAGATGGCGAGTGACTCTATAGTGTGTTTTTATATATGTGTACATATCTAGTTTGTGTCGAGGAGGACTTGGGTGATTGTCGGATTTTGGGTTGAAATTGTAAAAAATGGATTTTCTACTTTCTGGTGTACTCGCTGGAGCGGGCCTTACAGCGCCCCCAGCGGAATGGGATTGCTGCAGCGGACGTCAATCCACTACAATGAAAAGTTGGGCTTTTGGCATAGGACCATGGGTGCGGGTTGGTGATCGCGGGCGCGGGTCTGCTGCATCGGATGACGGGAATTCTTGAACCTTTTTAAGTGTGTTAAAACCCTTCATTCCCCCATTTCGAAAATAATCATCCAAAGCACTTTTAGAGCGAATTCAAGCATTTTGGGTGGAATCTTCTTGTTGTAAGTCTCCTTAGACTTGTTTTACCTTTCGTTAACTTCCTTAAGTTGATTTAATGATGGAAACAACCTAGAAATTAGTTGGGGAAGATGAGTTTAACCTAGTTAGGGTTTGTTTGATTTTTAAGCTTAAAAGTGAGAATTAATTGATGGATTTTGTTAATCTAAGTATGAATTCCTCTAATTAGTAAGTATTAAGTTGAATCTTCCCTTATTGTGGTGAATTTGAAGGTTGGAAAATTAGAGTTCATACCCAAATTGGGGATTTTGTATTAATTGATAAAATTGGCCTAGTCTTGAGTTAATTTAGCAATTGGTTAGTAGGATTGGACTCCTAGAATGTTGAATTTCATATTTCACTTTTAAAATGATCATTTTATCCTTGTGGGCCCGTTTCCCCTTTCTCCCCTGATTGGTTTGGATTCAAAGGAATATTATAGTATTTTGGGTGTTGTTGGTTTCATTCTCTAACTTATTCAATAATATTAGACTTCAAGTACGACCGTGATCCTCGAAAGAGAAAGGCTCAAGTATGATCATTGTGACTCCCTCTCGGCATTCCAGGTAGGTTACGACTTATCTTTTGGTTAAACTTCGGTTAGCTAAACGTATGTATAGTTAGATATTGTTGGAGAAATCATGTATGCCTTCGGGTATGAAGTTGAGAAGGATTACTTAGGTTGGCTATGGTTGACTGATTTGTGGACTTGTTGTCTCTTATTATGATTTATTGGCTTGACTATTTAGTGTTGACCTTGGACTTGCACTTAGTTGCCATATCCTGATTGTGATATAGTTGTCTCTCATTTATCTTGGTGTTATCATGGATAGAGGAAATGACTTGACTTGATACTGATATTGTGATATGTGTCCATGTGTGACCCGATTGGAATTTGATTATGATTTACACTTGAGATTGATACATGCATATCATTCATACAATTATACATGATACTTTATTGTGAACTGTAACTTGACATGAATAATGATAAGAGGGAAAGTGAAACATCAGAGGCTTTTTATTATATAGTGTTTGCTACGTGCTTATTTCATATGGTCTCTTTTGCATATATAATTGTTCTTACCTATGTGGTCCGAAAGGGGAAATGTTTCGGACGTGGCATTGTATAGATTTGGAAATAAGTTCATATTGGTAGTTGATTTACAGATGCTGTTATGTTTATTCATCTCATGATTAGTGTTGAATTTAACATGCATACATGTATTCATCCTCATTTCCATGATACATTGACATTACATGTGATTGGCATGATGGGGATTCTGTGATACATTGACATTACCTGTCACCTGTGATTGGCGTGATGGTGATAAGTGAGAAAGAAACAACATTGATTGCGTAGCCATTCTATGCTGAGTGATACAGAATGGCTAGCAGGGTGTTCGGTGGAAGAGTCACTCTAGGCTACATGATACAGAGTGACTGGTACATGGACTTCACGGGTCCTCCATGGATCATGATTGCTAGGATGATGATATATTCCGCTCGGAGTATGTATGTATTATATGAGACAGTTGGCCAGTACATAGTGTTTGTACTGATACTACTCTTGCTACACCCTTTTCGGGGTATAAAGTTGTTGCAGGAACTTCAACGAGGTTCGGTTAGCCTTCAAGGATCTCATTGAGTTCATCTAGATTTTCTATTTAATTCTCTTTCTAAACAGAAGTGTATTTAGGTTGTAGTTGTAATCTTCATTCAAGTTGTATGCTTAGAAGCTCTTGTACTATTCAGACCAGATCCTTTGGGTAGTTGTTGTATTCCGCATTATCAGATTTCTATGTTTTGGACTTCTACTGTTCTTCTTATTTATGTATGTTGTTGGTGTATCTTTAATGGATGGGTTCGCCTACCGAGGTGTGAAATGGTAGGTGCTCGCACGACTTAGTAATTTAGGTCGTGAAAGCCCCGCCCTTGTTTTTCCTGCCAAGTTCCGGTAAGCTTTCTTGATCTTCTCACTCTCCTTCTCATGGCAGTGAGAAAGTCCTCTTCCCTTTTCCCCCCATTATTATGAACTATGAAATTGCTTCATGTGTTGAAATTGCATGTACTAAATAGTAAAAAAGCTTTTGAGATTGTTTTCAACGGTGGAATTTGTGAAAATTGTGTAGATATTGAATTGATTGTTGGTTGATGCTTGACAAGCAACCTACTGAGGAGGAGCGCCGCCCTGCCTATCTATACCTGCAGGCATGAACACAGTCCCCTAGAAGGGACATCAGTACGAAAGATGTACTGAATATGTAAGACATAATTATTTGTAAATAAAATAATAACAATCAAAGAAGTCGGAAATACCACCTGGAACCTTATACGTATGTTACTAGACTCCTATTTGGGTATATATATATATATATATAAGGATTCGATCACGTATATAACGCTATAGGCCTTTGTGGACAGTATTCTGTGTATAATAAATAGCGTATGTAATGTCGTAGGCCTCTGTGGGTAATATTATCGGTATCATATCTGTATAGCCACATATATAATGCCATAAGTCTCTATGTGCAACATAAATACATGATATATACATATATGGGCCACGCCAAACATTTGAAGGACTTATCAATAGTCAGGGTGACGTATGGTACTTGCACCCCGACTACTATTATGTGGACTCATATACTATTTTACTTTACGACGATCATTTAGAAAGAAGACTCTCTACCTTAGTTTCTTAATCATGAAGTACTACTCTAGTTTTAGCCATAAAAAGGGACATTTTCAATGACGGAGTGTAAACTCAATGAACAACGGATACATACATAATCAAGGAGTGGATTAACCTCAAGTATCTTCTCAATAATATAGGAATATGCTCTTTTCAAGGATATGTACGTATCGGTAGTCATAGAAAGTATCATGCCATAACAGAGAAGAAACTAAGCCCTACATACATTGTCGATGAAGCTGACTATGTTTCGAGGAGCCTCGCACGTGATGTGAATGGTTGTCTATATTAAATGAGGGATTTGTATTAATATCGAACTCATATCGAACAAGAGATTTTATTTAGGAATTTCATTGAACAACTTGCGTACATGGAGTTCTAAGGTTACCCTACCATAGATTCTTATTCAATTTAACACCATCATCATCCCTAGTTCACTTCCTCAACTTCACAACCTTACCAACATGATTCAATATCAATATTTACTCTTAATCTCATCCAAAAACATCAAACAACAAGTTGTCATAACATTCATATCACCAAATATGTTTCTCCAGTAGCATATTCACTAAACTCCCAAAATTCCCAAGTTACTTCCATCAATCAATCAAGCCAAGTTAGGGAAAGCTAAAGAATACATAGAAAGGATGAAACCTTACCTTAATCAACTAAGAAAATCTCTACAACAACCTTTAATTCAATCTCAAAGTAGTCCGCAACTTTGCCGAGCTAGTTAACAATTATTCTAGGTGTTCTTAATCCTTAAAGGAAGAAATCACCTTGAATACTTGGAGGAATAATCTTTAATGGCTTAGGAACCTTTAGGGTGATTGTATAGAGGTGGTGGATGTGTTTTGGGGTGTTAAGAGTGAAAGAGAAGCCTTAAATCGAGTTATAAACCTTTGGAACCGCCCCACCGCTTTGAGTTTGCGATGGCACTTGAGTCTGCAAGTCACCACTTGCTGCACCTGAAGTCCATCACATTCTCTAGGCAGTGGGCACCCCAAAAACGTCAAGAATGTGACCTAAATGTGGCGCCGAGCATTCTACATCTGCCGAAATGCATTTTCTTAAAACGCACATAACATTTTGTACAGAGCTTCGATTGCCGATTGGTTTGTTGCGTATCAAATTACCAGTTGCCAATTGTAACATTTTGAAAATCCGAGATAGGTGAATGAATTAAATGAGTGTTGATATATCATTTTAGTTACGTGAATCCCTTAGGGATGAATTCGAGTGATAGATGGTCGTTTTGAAGTCAAACCAATTAAGGGAGTTCGTAAAAGTTCTTAAATTTATCTAAGTTTGGGATAGTTTCACTTGTGCCTAGTTTTCGGGTAGTTATCTTGAGAATATGAGAAAACTTAAAGTATTATAGTTGTATATTTTTAACATATATTTCCAACCATATATTGTGGAGTTCAATTGGAGTTCTGTGCTAGGAGTTATGTCCATTTTACAAGCATCAGAGCCCTCGTGCGTCGCACGAGCATCGCGCAGAAAATGAGTTTCTGAATCGCACTGTCAGAGGCATGGATGATGGGTGTGCGATGCACAAGAATAGCACAACCCCATTTGTGCTATCGACGTGTGACTCACGGCAATGGCACGACCTGTTTTGCTGGTTTTGAATTTTATAAGTTTAAAACCTCGTCATAATATTTGCCCACTTCATTTTTGACAAACGTTTGGAGGAAAATAACCCTAGAGACCTCTCTTAAGGTGAGTTCCTAATCCATCCATATCAATTATATGCCAAATTCAATCTCGTTTGACACTAGTTCATCTTTCCAAACTCTAGATTCTGGAAAACTCAAGAAAGAACATGAAGGGGTGTGTGGGATTTTGTCTAAAAGGTAAGACCTCTGATTTTTCTAATATTATTGAAGATTATTAGGCTATTATAAAGTATATTACAGGATTAGGATCCACGAATAATTCTTATGATGTTCAAGAACAAGTTTTTAAGGCATTGAAAAGCCCTAGTTTTTGAAAATTAAGGATAGCTCGTAGAAACTATTACAGTTCTAATATTTATTATCGTTATCAGTTGTAGAGCGATTATCGAACATGGAGGAATATGTTTGCTAGCTTTTAGCGGGAATCAAGGTATGTCTCTTTTCGAACATACTCTCCAACCTTTAAAAATGGGTTTTTTTGGGAAGGTTTCATGTGCGTGAGGGACAAGCCCTCATAGAACCTTTGGTGTATCATTCTATATAAATGTATTCATGATATTTTCGTATCAAATATTATTGGAATTGAGTTATGAAGCTTTGAACATGATTTCCCCTCTAATGGATGATTTAACTTGATTTTGAAAGAGATGATCTTCGAACTGTTTTGCCCCTATTATGTGATGATTGAGCTTGGGTTCTAAAACATGGGGTTTTAATGTGTTTTTCCCTATGAATGGGTTTCAGTGTAATAAAAGTTGGTTAATTATTGAGATTGACCTCTGAGGCATGTAACCCGGTGCATCTATTGCTGTGCTAGTCCAGAATACGATTAGCCTCCATGGAAAAATAGTCCCGATGTATCTATTATTGTGCTAGACCAGAGAATGATTAGCCTTTGTCAGATAAAGCCCTTATGTATCGAATGGTTGTTCGCCCCGTGAGTTGACATGTGTTGATCTGTTGATTTCCTATGAGTGACTTATTGAGGACTTTGAGTTTATGGTTGAAAAAAAAACTTAACGCGATGAACGATATAGTAAGTCGAAATTGATATATTTCTATGTTATTGCCAGCTGTTCACCGTTGGATCTCGCCAATATAGCTTTTACTGGTGATTTTACTAAGGTTATAATCTTACTCCATCTTTGGATTTCGAACTATTTTGAAATAACTTAAGGTAACGAGTACGACTTAAGGATTCAAAGTGATTATATTTTCATCATTGACTTATACTAAATGTTCATGAAATTTTATTATTTGTTTTGAACTGTTTCTCAACATTGTTTTTTGTTACACTAATTACTTACATATTTTGCTATTAACCATTGTCCTGGAAACACTCACTAAGTACCCAGGCATACCATTGTTGTTTTTGATGGTATGTTAGGTAATGAAGAAGAGTAGGTTCGTGATATGCGTACGGAGTAGGAGAACTTGCTGCTTTCCAGACTTATTGGTGATCCCACACCCTTGGTCATGGGACACCCTATTTATCTAATTTAGTGCTTTAGTTTCTGGGATGCATCCCAAAGTTAGACTATTGTTTATATCTTATAGAAGCTCCATAGATAGTTTTCAGGTGTGTGGGTAGAATTGTGGAAGTCTTGTATGACTTATTGGAAATTTTGTCACATTTTATGATTTACTATTTATATTAAACTTCCACTAATTTTTATTAGTATGAGCATCATTGCAGTTCACCTTAAATGACTTGTATTAAATAAATGTTAAAATATTATTAGAAAAGATTCAATGTTTATTGATTTTATAAGGTGTTTTCGGTGTTGTTCATAGCATCAGATGTTTGTCGTGTCTAGGGTGGGTTTTGGGGCATGACAGCTTGGTATCAGAGCCTAGGTTTAGATCGGTCTTCGGAGTTGTCTGTGTCTGTGGAGCTGTCTCTAGTGGAGTCTTCCTTGTGCAGCCTGATCACTTGCATGATAGAAAGACTACCAAGACATTTATAGGTGTTTCTCATTCTTCTTGATTCTACATTGTGCTATAGAGCTTGAACTTCTCTTTTAGGATCATTCCGATGTCTTCGTTACTCCTGCGTCGTGGGGATGGATTTAACTCATGTTGTAGTTTCTAATCTAGTGAACAATGGTGCTATGTGGTGCACATTAGTTATGATTTAAAAATTAATGGATGGTGCATGGTTGCTTGGGATTCAATAGTAGGTGTATCTATATGGTGATTGTAAGATGTGAGTTTTGATCTTTTGAGACACGTATAAGAATGAAATTAGTCATAATTCATAGGGAAACTCTGTCGGAATCTTGTTAGGCCTAAGAAAATTGTTAAGATTGATAGAGTTTTCAATGCAACAAACATAACCTCTACTAAGAAAGGGAGATGTATTAGCCAAAATATGATATAGTGATGGATGGACGTCTCTTGTTGAGTACCATTGATTTGTTTAGGTGAAGACTGGGATATCTATATGCTTAAGTTTTGACAAATAGGTAGTGGATTTGGGGATATTTCGTATTAGCAAGTAGAGGAAAACCTATTTGAGAGTTATATTCCTTCCTTGTTGCCTTATGTTGTAGTAGCTACCTTTTTAAAAATATAATATTATTATATTTTAATTATCAAATGAGAACCATAGAATTATTAGTAGTGAGTTTCTCAAGATTTCTAATTTGAGACCTTCAGGAACTTTGCACAATATGATACTTTAGACCTTGCTCATAACAAGAGATTAGTGGTGATGGTAACCTACATTAAACTAATTAGTTATTTAAAGTATGTGGTGAGAGTTTTTTATGGTATAGCTAGTATTTTATTTAATTTTTTTAAGGATTGTAAAGAAGTTACGAGACTTAGATTATATTAGAAACTAGGATGAAATATTATGATGGTACGTCATTGTAGTGTTGATCATAAAGGAGATCAAGTATAAGGAATGAGTATGAGGATAAAATAGTCGATTGAAAGTTATAGCCTATACTTCTAGAACTCGGGGAAAAAAGACTCTATAATTTATGTTGACCTATGAATTGAAATTGGGGGGGGGGGGGGGGAGGGTGATATGTAATGAAAGAATAAGAAATAATGAGACCATGAAAAGAGAATGTGCTTTTAGGCTACATCCTTTGAGCTTTTGTTCTTGCTTCTTTTGTTTGTTCTCTTGTGGTGTTTAAAGTTTGTGATTAAAGGTTTGAGTTTTGATACATATGTGTAAACAAATTTATTGGTGTGCCTAGATTAGAGACAGTCATAGGCTTATTTTTGGATTGTGCTATGATGCTACGTTGCTCTCTACAGGTTAAGTAGAAGGATCTATAGGTCATTATGCATTTGAGACATACTTAAGATGTGATATGTTTAGAGTACTGAAGATTCGGATGAAAGGACATTTGAAGTTATCTTGTAGTAAATTAAGAATTATCGTACGTTGATGTTATATTCTTATTGGGTTAAAATATTTGTGCTATTTTGATTTTTAGTGGAAGAACTACATTTTAGGCTTGAAACTTGAAAACAACCTCTTATGGAATAATAATTTAAGAAGATGATGAAGTTTGATTTAGACTTTAATTTGTTATCCTAGGTTTTAATACAAAGAATTCTAATTTGAGGTGGTAGTTAGATGGACCTGTGTGATTTGGATAGACCACTTTTGTCATGGACTTTCAATAGACTAATGTTTATTTGATTGTACTTTAACAGTTATAATTTTATCTAGCCCAAAAGGGATTTGTGTTGCTGCTTAGGTTGGTACCAATTATTAGGTTGGAACTTCAAGTGATCACCTTGGTGGGAGAACGATAGTATTAGAGTGGGAACAATTAGATTTTTTTTCTAGTAGGTTTGTTATTGAAAATATAAAAAGTCAAGTTATTAATCTACGACACGTGTGAAGGTATGAGTATGATATATGTGAGTTTTAGATGAATAAGTGAATGAAGGTTAAGCCATTAGATAATGATGAAACCTTAGTTACAAAAGTTTCAAAGAGTGATGGAAAAGAGCATGCTAAGTAGGGGAGATACCCCAGGAAATTCGAAAAGTTATACGATTTAAAAGGCCTATGATATGTGGAATATAGTACTACGCTACCTATGTAGGGCAGTGATAATATTAAGAATGGTATGAGAGGTTGTATAGTGATAAGAGTGAAGGGATATTATGTTAGACAAAGTCAAGGTCTGAATGAGACACTTCAAGTTAGGAAATGGGAATAAATAAGTAGTTTATACTCCCTATTATTGGAAACTATAGGTATGCTTGTTCTTTCCAAACTTAATGAAAATGGGAAGTAAGGGAAGTTAGGCTTGAATCATGTGTTGTTTAATTATCCTCATTATCGGAGTATATTATCTAGATTGATATATTGTTGTCTCCTTGTCAAAGTATATACGTGTTAAACCTTTTGGTTATCCAACTATTGGGAAGGTGAGCTAAAGGAAGAAACCCTTATACGTCGTGTTGAGACTTAAGTGTTCTAGTTGTTAGAAACATCCTGAGGACTATGTTGTTCTTATTCGGGCATTAGATATGTCTTTATCTTTCCGGGATCGTCTAGTACAAAGGAAGCTCGACTCCATGATTTGGCTCATAGGGAGGTGGCTGAAGCCTCAGACACTGTGGTCTCAGGTATTCAAACTATTTGTTCTCTTGAGGCATATTCGCTGATCGATCCGAGTTCGAATCTTTCTTATGTGAATCCGTATTTGGTCCTTCAATTTTGTTGTGGAACCCGAACAATTGTTAGGGCCCTTCTTCTGTGAATACCCCTACTAGTGTTCCCGTTAATTCTTCTTGTAACACTTCGTAAATCCGGGTTAGGTGTGAATATGTTAAATGGTTATTAATATAACCTTTTAGGTAAATGAAATACTAAAAAGATGAGTTTGAGGTGGAAATAGTTTAGTTAAGACTAAGGCAAATAGTGATGTCCGTAAGATTCGATAGAATCGACTAAGTTTACGGTAGGTCTAAATTCCATCCTATTTACGTGTAAATTCTTTGAGAATTAGAGAAACCATAAAGTATGGAAGTTGTATCCCTTTGAAATACCTTTCCAACAATATAATATGAAGCTCAAACGGAGAAGTGAGTAAAACATTATGATCGATTTACTGAAAGGACGCAAAGTAGTCTGCTGGACCGATATGCCTCGCAAATGGCATATGTGACCTCATATGCCGCGCATTTTTGGATGCATTTAGACCCAAAATTTTCATGCATTCTATTTGGATATGTAATGGAAAATTCTCTAGCATATGGGGATATGTGACGCAAACCCTAGGGCGGAACAACCCCACCTACAAAAACCCCAAAACGTGTTTTTTTAAGTCTCTCATCCCACTTCGTTTTGGATGTCTTTTTGAGAGAAAAAAATCCCAAAGCTTCCCCAAAACATCCAAGGTAAGTTCTTAATCAATTGTCATCAATAGTACATGAATCTAACATCAAAATCATTACTCTTTAAAACTAGTTTATCTTCCCAAACCCTAGATTCTTGAGAATTAAAGAAAAGAAGAAGAGATGGGGCTTGTGGGATTTCATCCAAAGGTAAAACTTTTGATTTTATGAAATTATTATTGAAGTTTGTACTAGTATAGAGTAATCTAAAAGGTTAGAATCCACTAATGATTCCCATAAGATTCAAGGACAAGATTTAGGGCTTAGAAAAACCCTAGTTTCAAAATTTCAAGAAAATTTAAAGAAATAAATGAAGTCATAATCTTTCTCATCTAAAACCATTATAGTGTGATTGTTGAAATTGTATAAATACACTTGAGCGGGAATTGAGGTATGTCTAGATTTCAGAACTCCTCTTTGATTGTTTGTACACGTGAACCCTAGTTTGGTGGTTGTTTTTCGTTGAACTTATTTTTGGTTTGAAGTTGATTTTTAGATAACGTCATGCGTGTGTAGGGTCAAGCCCTCATAGAACCTTTTACATGACATACTACTTTTATTGAACTTGTTTTGCCCCATTTTGAGATGATTGAACTTATTTTCTAAAGATTGAAGCTTTAAATGTGTTCTGTCTTTGAATGGGCTTTCTTGAACTTTAAACTAAATAAGTGATTTGAATAAGGTTCTTAAATTGATTATGACTTGAAATACCTCTATTGTGAGAAGATACTTGAGAAGTGAATTCGGCTATAAGCCATGATTGATGATTCAGTTAATATGCCATGACTTATACTTGTTTGTGTTTGGGCCTGTATGGGAATACTGTGCAAGTCCAGAGGACGATTAGCCATTATGGATCCTAACATATCACCTGTTACTTTTCTTGTGTTAGTACAGAGATGATTGACCTTCAAGGCGTGTAGCCCGATGCATCTATTGTTGTGCTCGTCCAGAGGATGATTAGCCTCCGCGGGATAAAGCCTCGGTGTATCGAATAGTTGTTCGCCTGTGAGTTGGCATGTGTTAATTATTTGGTTTCCCATGAGTTGGTTTGTTGATGATTTCGGGTTCGTAAGTTAAAGACTTAATATGGTAAACACTAAATGAGTTTAACTTGATGTATTCTTCGTTATTGGTTGTTTTTGTTAAATTTCACTAAGCTTGATGCCATTCTCTTACTTTAGATATCGAATGGTTTTTATTAATATTGTTTTACTGATTTTTCTATCTTATTTTGATATTGTTATCTATTGCCTCTTAGACACTCACTGAGTACCCAGTACTCAGGCATATCATTGTTGTTTTTTATGGTGTGTTAGGTAATGTAGAAGAGCAGATTTGTGATATACATACCGGATATGAGAACTTACTGCTTTCTGAATTATTTGGGTGAACCCACATGCTTGTTCATGGGACACCATCCTATCTTTGTGGTCTATTTATTTCAGTTTCGGGCTGCATCCCGAAGTGAGACACTTATTGTTTATCTTAGAAGCTCCATAGATAGTTGTCAGATTTGGGGTAGTTGTTTTAAAGTATCATATGACTTGCTGAGGCTTTGCTATGTTATATGATTTAATATCTATATTATACTTCCACTGATTTTGTTAAGTTGAGCATGTTAATGTTTAATGTTATACGATATGTTATTAATAGATAAAGAAATTAGAACTATTGTTTAAATGCTTTATAAGGTGCTTCCAGTATTGTTCATAACATCGGATGCCTATTATGTCCAGGGTCGGTTTTGGGGCGTGAAACTTCTAGGATCTATAGAGATTGTGTAGTGTAGTTAAGAGTCGTAAGTCTACTGTTGATTGTTTGAAAAACATTTGGTGTACTTTGATGTGATTATGGGGATAGAATGGACTTCCAAGTGTTACGAAACTCTAGATTTGCAATCAAAATAGTTAGGCTTGAATTTCTTGATGAATGTGTTATACAATGGAGGAATGATATTATTAAGCCTTGAGTTAGACTTATTTCATATCTTAAAAATCACCAAATGAACTCAAAGAGGTATATTTACCATCTAGTTGTTATCAGTGATATTTAGGCCATAATACCTTAGCTTATTTCGTATCCCAGGTGTGTGTTGAACCTTTCGGTTATTTAATTCCTGCGAAGGTTCAGATTAGAGGTATAAATCCCTAACTCTTGTGTTTAGGCTTGAATGATCTAATTGTTGTATGGTTAGTCGTATGTTATCCTTGGGGATAACTCACATTGCTAAGGATATCTAGGAGTATGTTGTCCTTGGGGATACCTCACTTTGCTAAGGAACTCTAGGAATTCTGAAAATTTGAGGTTTAGTGAAAATTCTTGAGCCATGACTTTTATTCGGGGACGAATGATCCTGAGAAGGGGAAAATATAACATTCCAAAAATTCAAGTTAGGTGTGAATGAATTAAATGAGTTTTTATGTGTCATTTTAGTTATGTGAATCCCTTCGGTATGAGTTTGGGTTATAGATGGTCGTTTTGAAGTCAAACCAATTAAGGGAATTTGTAAAAGTTCCTAAATTTGTCTTATTCTGGGGTAGTTTTCACTTATGCCCAGTTTTCGGATAGTTACGTTGGGAATCTGAGAAAATGCAAAGCATAAAGGTTGTAGATATTTGAAATATGTTTCCAACCATATATTGTGGAGCTCAGTATGAGCTCTTTTCTAGGAGTTATGCCCATTTAACCAAGCATTAGAGCCCTCTTGCGTCGCACAAGCATCACGTAGAAAATGAGTTTCTGAAGTGCACTGTCAGAGGCACGTGTGATGGGTGTATGATTCAAAAGCATAGAATGACCCCATTTCTGCTATTGACGTGCGACGCACGACCATGGCACGTTCTTCTTTGCTGGTTCCGAATTTTATAAGTTTAAAACCTCATCTAACTTTCCCCACTTCGTTTTGGATGAAAATAACCCTAAATACCTCTCTCAAACCCTAAGGTGAGGTACTAATCCATCCATATCAATTATACGTTGAATTCAATCTTGTTTGATACTAGTTCATCTTCCCAAACCCTAGATTCTTGAAAACTCAAGGAAGGAGAAGAAGGTGTGTGTGTGATTTCGTCTAAAAGGTAAGACCTATGATTTTTCTGATATTTTTAAATATTATTAGGCTATTATAAAGTATATTATGGGATTAAGATCCATGAATGATTCTTATGAGGTTCCAGAATAAGTTTTTAAGGCTTAGAAAAGCCCTAGTTTTCGAAAATTAAGAAAAGCTTATAGATTCTAATCTTTATTATCCTTATCAGTTGTAGAGAGATGATTGAAAGTGGAGGAATATGTTTGCTAACTTTTATCGGGAATCAATGTATGTCTCTTTTTGAACATACTCTCCCACCTTTAAAAATAGGTTATTTGGGAAGGTTTCATGTGCGTGAGGGACAAGCCCTCATGGAATCTTTGGTGTATCATTCTATATATATGCATTCATGATATTTTCGTATAAAATATTATTGGAATTGAATTATAAATCTTTGAACTTTGAACACGATTTCCGCTTTAATGGATGATTTAACTTGATTTTGAAAGAGATGATCTTCGAATTGTTTTGCCCATATTATGTGATGATTGAACTTGGTTTCTAAAATATGAGTCTTTTAATGTGTTTTTCCCTATGCATGGGTTTTGGTGTGTTGAAAGTTGATTAATGATTGAACATAGTTACTAAACCACTTAAGGATACGATATACCCTATTAACAGGATGATGAACATAATGCATAATGAACTATTTGGATTCAATACCATGATTTGTGATTCTTCTCATATGCCATGACTTATATTTGTTTGTGTTTGCGCCTGTATAGGTAATATGTGTTAGTTTAGAAGATGATTAGCCGTTATGGATCCTAACATATCTCTTTTGAGCATTGTTGTGTCAGTCCAGAGGATGATATACCTCGGAGGCATGTAACGCGGTTCATATATTGCTTTGCTAGTCCATAGAATGATTAGCCTCTATGGGAAAATAACCCCCGTGTATCTATTGTTATGCTAGCCCAGATGACGATTAGCCTCTGTCGGATAATGCCCCAATGTATCGAATAGTTGTTCGTCAGTGAGTTGGCATGTGTTGATATATTGGTTCCCTGTAAGTGGCTTGTTGAGGACTCTGAGTTCATGATTAAAAAAAAAACTTAACGTGATGAACATTATAGTAAGTCGAAATTGATATATTTATATGTTATTGGCTTTTACTGGTGATTTTACTAAGGTTATAATCTTACTCCATCTTTGAGATTTCAAACTATTTTGAAATAACTTAAGGTAATGAGTACGACTTAAGGATTCAAAGTAATTATATCTTCATCATTGACTTATACTGAATGTTCATGAGATGTTATCATTTGTTTTGAACTGTTTCTCAACATTGTTTTTAGTTACACTTATTAATTATATATTTTCCTATTAACCATTGTCCCGGAGACACTCACTGAGTATCCATTACTCATGCATACCATTGTTGTTTTTTATGGTATGTTAGGTAACAAATAAGAGCATGTTCATCATACGCGTACGGAGTAGGAGAACTTGCTGCTTTCCAGACTTATTAGTGAGTCCATACCCTTGTTTGTGGGATACCCTATTTATCTAGTTTACTACTTTAGTTTCTGGACTGCATCCCAAAGTTAAACTATTATTTATATCTCATAGAAGCTCCATAGATAGTTGTCAGATATATGGATAGAATTGTGGAAGTCTCGTATGACTTGTTAGAAGTTTGACACGTTTTATGATCTACTATTTATATTAAATTTCTGTTGATTTTTATTTGTATGAGCATGATTTCAGTTCGCCCTAAATGACTTGTATAAATAAATCTGAAAATATTATTATAAGAGATTCGACGTTTATTGATTTTATAAGGTGCTTCTGGTATTGTTCATATCATCGGATGCATGTCGCATCCACGGCGGGTTTTGGGGCGTGATATAGTTGTGTCTTGGAGGACAATGATGCAATTTTTCTGATGTTTTTAAATAGTGGTGATGTAAAATATTTTTGTGTTTCCGCTATTAAAAGGTTTTGTGGATTATATTTGTTTATAACATGAAAAGAATTTAAAAGGTGTTAATGAGCTATTTTCTTTCTATAGGCATCCGAAAAAAGAAAAAAACTAATAGAGATCGGGGGATGAATGTTTCAATTGGTTCTCAGTCAATCACAAAGTTAAAATGGCTAGAAGTAGAAGGTCATCCAGAAATGTCAAAGGGGGAGAATAGTGCTTGAGTGATAGTTAAAAAACTTAAATTAAGAGGGGAAAAATCTCAAAAAAATACTAAGTATAATTATCATATCAATCACTTATATGCTGATGATACCACAATCTTTGTATCTGCACACAAAGAGTCCTTGGAGAAGGTGATGAATATCCTGCAAGCGTACGAGGAAGTATCAGGCCAGCTAATTAACAAAGAGAATAGTGCATTTTATATGTATCAGAAGGTGGCTGATAATTTAGTCCAGCAAGTTGAACAAGTTACTAGTTTCTCAAGAGATCAGTTCCCACTGAAGTATTTAGGTTGTCCAATCTTTCATTCTAGGAGAAGAAAAAAAGTATTACAATGAGCTCATAAAAAAAGTAAAGAAAAAGCTGCAAAATTGGAAGGACATGTTATTATCATATGGTAGTAAGACAGTTTTAATTAATAATGTCTTGTAAAACATTCCTGTTTATTTGTTATCAGCAGTGGTTCCCACAAAATACCCAATTAATGAACTGCACAAGATATTTGCTAAATTTTACTGGATTAATAAGGAGGAGGGTAGATGTAGACATTGGGTTGCTTGGAAAAAAGTCTGTATCCCAAAGAAAGAAGGTTATTTAGGATTCAGGTCTCTTTATGATGTGTCTAATGCCCTTTTTACTAAATTTTGGTGGAGATTTAGAACAACTAATACAATATGGACTACATTCATTTGGTGGGAACCTAGGAATGGAGAATGCAATGTGTGGAAAGACAACTGATCTAAACTAGGTCCTCTTAAGCATATACTACCAATCCAGACTCATATGGATGAAATAAACTACTTTATGACACCTAAGGGATGGGACTATAAAAAATTTCAAGATATCTTTCTAGAAAGCATCATAATAAATCACATCAGGGCTGAGATTAGTAATGATCATAGGGCATATGAGAATGATAGCCTTTGGTGGTGCTCACTAGCAATGAAAAGTTCACAGTTGGAAGTGCATGGAATGTATTGAGGCAGAAAGAGCAATTTTTTATACATTACCCAAGGTTATGGATCAAATGTGTTCCATTCAAAATTTCATTTTTCCTATGGAGAGTATGGAAGTACAGACTACCTGTTGATGATATTTTAAAGAGGATGAATATATATATAGTATCAAGATGTAGATGTTGTGGTCTTCCTTAATAGGAAGAAATAATTCAACATCTATTTATTACATGAGAGTTTGCTGCCTTTATTTGGGCTTATTATACAGGTGTTGCTAGAATAGTAGGTCCTCTAATTCATATTCATCAAGAAAATGTGAAATGGTGGGATATGAAGTGTGCACCAAAATTGAAACCTATTTTCCAAGCAACTCCAGCCTTCATTTGCTGGAAATCATGAAAAATAAGAAATGTCATTATGCATGGTGGTACAATAAGTAGAGCTAAGATCATATATGGGATTAATCAAAACCTGTATCACTTGGCTGGAACAAAATTTTCATGGTTGAAACCATCCCATATGATTGGCCTCTATTAGTGCAATTTTTAAAAGGATACAAGCCTCAAGTGAGAGTTAGGATGGTGCAATGGAATACAAATGGTGCAATGGAATACAAATGGTGCCTCAAGGGGTAATCCAGGATTGAGCTCAACAAATTTTGCATTAGGAATGTTGTGGGTCATTTGATATATGCAAGTGCTAGAAGACTGGCTAATACAACAAATATATATGCAGAAGTAGTAGCTATACAAGATGGTATTGAATACTGCATTAGCGACCAAATACAACCTGTTCTAATTGAATCTGATTCCTTAACAATGGTGAACATATTGAAATGGATATGGGAGATACCATAGAAGGTCAACTTGGTAGTTAAAAGGATACATGGAGAAATAAGGGCCATGTGCAGTTTTCTCACACCTTGAGAGAAGGCAATGCACTGGCATAATTTTTAGCTAACATGTTTTTTTTATTTTAGAGGATTCATAACTTTTAGGAGCTACCAATCCAAGCAAGGAAGATATTGAACAGTGATAAGAGCATGAGACCACAATTCAGATATTAAGCATACAAGAATCGGGAACCAAATTGATTGATTCTACAACAACAACACACATTAAAAATATGTATCTGATGTGTAATTGAGGAAGTGACGTTTCTTTCCCTCGAGGGGTAATCACCACTAAAAATAAGTATTTTTCTATTGAACTGAAAAATATTTAGTGGCTATTCCCAATGAATATCAGTGGAAAAAACATAAAAAGTAATAATTTTACATGAAAAAAATTAAAAGTTGTTTAGCGTTTCAATGGGAACATGTAAACGGGAACCTCTTTCCACCGTGTTTTTCCAGTGAACTGATTCAGTAGGAATGAGGTGGGGACATCATATTTTGTAGCATACATTTCCCACTGAATACAATGATTACAACAACAACATACCCAGTTTGATCCCACAAGTGGGGTCTGGGGAGGGTAGGATGTACACAGACCTTACCTCTGTCTTTGTGGAGCAGAAAGACTGTTTTTGAAAGACCCTCGACTCAAAAAAAAAAAAAAAAAAAAGAGAAAAAAATATATAAAAGGATCAGAAAAGTAATGCAAAGTAGATACAAAAAGTATAGTAGTAAAGTAATTAGATACAATGCAAAGGTTCAACATAAGGTACCATGGAAGGTCAGCTTGGCACTTAGAAGGGTACAATATTGGAGAAATAAGGGCCATGTGCATTTTGCTCACACCTTGAGAGAAGGCAATGCACTGGCAGATTTTTTTTAGCTAACATGGTTTTTTATTTTGCAGGTACTATACAGATTCATAACTTTCAGGAGCTACCAATCTAAGCAAGGAAGATATTGAACAATGATAAGAGCATGAGACCACAATTTAGATATTCAGCATACAAGAATAGGGAACCAGATTGATTGACAATTTATTCTACAACAACAACAAACAATAAAAAGTATAAAACTTGTTTGATGTACAAGTTTTAACCATCAGATTAGTTGGTTACATCTTGGATCAGAAAATTGTATAATTATCTAAAATGATCTTATCTAATGTGTGGTATTAACATAAATGTTTAACCTATTTGGGATCCATGACTACAAGTGAGATTTTACAATCTCAATAACCTTCAAAGAGTAAAGAGCTTCCAAATAGTGGTTTTCAGAACCTGTGTAACAACAACTTTAGATGGAGATGCAGCCAAGATTCTGCGTGATTTGATCATTAGGATTTGATTCCATAGCTCCTGATGAGATTTTTGAGGTGACAGATAGTGCTATAAATCCAAAACAGAAGATTACTACTGCATCAAGATCTTGTTTGAGTTCATTTGCTTCTGAAACAGCGTTTTGTTGCTTTGTCATTTGCTTTCTAGGATATATTTTTTTCTTTTTCACTTGACTTTTGTGTAAATATTTTGATTTTTATGGAATAAAACACCACAAGCAATCTGCTGTGTGGTTTTAATAAAAATAAAAATTGAGTGTCCAATCAAATAATGACACGTGTCCCTTATTAGATTTTCAACTTAAAATTTTGCATCTGACGTGCATTTGAGGAAGTAACTTTTCTTTCCATCGAGGGGTAATCACTACTAAAAATTACTAATTTTCTATTGGACTGAAAAATATTTAGTGGCTTTTCCCAATGAATGTCAGTGGAAAAAACTAAATAGTAATATTTTTACACAGAAAAATTAAAAAGTTTTCCAGCGTTTTAATGAGATCCTGTATACAGGAACCTCTTTCCATCGTGTTTTCCCAGTGAACTGATCGGTAGGAATGAGATATGGAAATCACATTTTATAGCATAAATTTTCCACTGAATACAATGATAACAACAACATGCCCAGTGTGATCCCACAAGTGGTATTTGAGAAGGGTATGATGTACGCAGACCTTACCCTACCTTTGTGGGACAGAGAGGCTATTTCCGAAAGACCTCGTCTCAAAGAAAGAAAAAGAAAAGAAAAGAAAAGAAGAGAAAAAAATATATAAAAAGATCAGAAAAGTAATGCAAAGTAGATACAAAAAGTATAGAAGTAATGTAACAAGATACAACACAAATGTTCAAAAGATGGTAATGTATATCGAAGAGTAAAAAAAACTACGTGAGTACTAAATAATGTTGCTAATAACAAGAGGCAAAACACACGTAGCAACAAAGAGACATAATACACATCTAATAATAAGAGCGCGACAACACTCCACTACCTACTAACTGTCTACCCTAATTCTCGACCTCCATATTTTTCTATTTAAGGTCATGTCCTCTGTCAGTTGAAGTTGTGTCATATCATGTCTACTCACCTCCCCCCCCCCTAATTTTTCTCCGGCCTACCTTTACCTCTCCTAACTCCTGCTACCACTAACCTCTCGCACCTCCTTATTGACGCATTCTCACACCTTCGCTTCACATGACCGAACCACCTCAATCTTGCTTCCCTCATCTTGTCCGCCCCAGATGTCACTCCCACCTTGCCTCGTATAACTTCATTCCTAATCATATCTCTCCGGGTATGTCAACACATCCATCTAAGCATCCTCATCTCCGCTACCTCTATCTTCTGAACGTGAGCGTTCTTGACCGGCCAACACCTCACCCCATATAACAATTCTGGTTTAACCATCATTTTGTAGTACTTACCTTTAAGCAAATTATTCATTGAATATCGGTAGAAAAAAATTCTCGGTTTCTAGTAGTGAATAGTTTCATTCCAAACAAGAATCGGTAAAAGAACTCTCACACAATTTAAGTGTGTAAAATAAATTTCGAGACAAGTTTAGGATGCAAAGTATGTATTTTCCGTTTTCCTTCTTCTTTTACATAAATATCATGTGCTTTTCTTATTCTCTCTCTTCTTTTTTTTTTATTTTAGCCCGGCTCATTTATTCAAATTTCATTTGTCTCAAGACTCTCAACAAGTTAATCTCAATAATAAATAAACTGTCAATTCAATTCATGAATATTAATTAAATGGAGCTCTTAGTTTTGAAAAGAGTAATATATTTTAAGTTTTACTTTTAAGGTTTGTTTGGTATGAAAAAAAATATGTTCGTAATTTTTCCATATTTGAATTGTTAAGAACATTCTGTCAAAAAGAATTCCTTAAAAATTATGATGACTTACCTAATATGATCGTGTGAGTAAGAGAAACATGTTGACATTACTCCCAGCTCATCCCAAACCCCACCCACCCCATCTCCACTCACATTGTCATCTTTATTGTTTGCATAAATTATATATAAATATTCTTAGAGTAATATTTTATGCGTACTAACTAAATCAAGTAAGAAAATCCTCATTCTTTATAAAAAAAAATACTTTGCAAGAAAATATTGTACTTCGTTCCTAGCACACCCTTATTCTTGCAGCTCATTCCTTATGAATCATGTTCCTAACCTAACAAAAGGATAGGTAACTAAGGTTTCTACCGTCTATCAACTATTTCCTCTGTTCACTTTTACTTGTTCACTATGAACTTTGCACACTCCTTAAGAAATAATAAATGAAGTGCATAATTTACTATGATATCCATATTAATTATTGTGTAGTTTTTAATGGACTTGAAAAGTTATTTGAAATGAGCTTAAATCTACAGGTAAACATGAAAAAAGAATATTTTTTCTTGATATGCTAAAAGTGATAAGTAAAAGTGAAAATTTATTTTTAGAATATTGGACAAATAAAAATAAATGGAGGGAGTATCTTTTATAAATTTATCTGGCTAATAATGGAATATAGTTATTTATTACTAACTTTAAAAGTTCAGAGGTTAATTAATAGAGAAATGCAAAAAAAGAAAGAGAAGTGGCCTGGCTCTTCTGAATTCCATTGGTTAATAATAACCTATCCATGACATTCTTCCATCATGTGTTTTCTCTCTGTTTTATTTTATAACTAAATATTTTATTTACCAAATGAGCATTACAAAACATGAACCAGAGCTGATCACACAGCTCCAGTATCCTCGGACCAACAGAAAATCATCCTGCATATAGATAAAACCTATGCAGGATAATAGTTCAACTCCCTCAACTTAACACACATCCTAGGTTTGCTACTTTCTATATATACTACCTATTGTATTATCTTACTAACAATAACATCCACTGAACTAGCTACTTTCTGGTGTTACGATTCATTTTTTTACACGGGTGAGCGCATAAAAGAACTACTAAAAATTTGGATGATGCTCTAAATCGGATAATATATTTTAGAGTTGTCACCTAATTTATAGATAAATTAGAAAAATTAGTGTGAAAGTGTTTATTTAAATTCATTGAAAAATCCTATCTAAACTAGAGTCAAGGTAAGAGCTCTGGTGATCCTCTGGAGAAGGTTTTAACACCCCGGTATTAAAGATCCGTAGAATACGGTTGACCTACGGGTTCTATAGCATGCTTTAAATTGCTTAAGGTTTTAAAAATCCACAAAGTAACTTGTCATTTCATTTATTCAAACTCAAGATTTTATTTTAAAACAAAGAGTTACACTTCCGCCAAAAATAGTATGCACGGGATAGTTTAGTCAATTTTGTTTTCGGACTAAGAATACTCAAATGTGAATTTGAGTAGAACTCCACATTTAGGCCTACTATATTGACTATTTTCACATTTGCATCTTTTAAAATCCTTTCCAAGTTTTAAAAATGGTATAATTCGTTTAAAAAGACAAGTTCATTTTTTTGAATAAAATCTTTTGCATAATATATCTCCTAAGGTTAAAGAATATTATACATTCCAAAACACTTAACTTAACATCAAGTCCAAGATAAATTTTTAGTCCAAAATGCTAACTTATTGGGCTTAGCCCGTGTTTTAATCTTAAACAAAGTGTAAATTTCAGCCCAATGTTTAAACATCCACAGTAGTCAGTTTATTTCATGTCTCCCAGGCCCATATCTAGGTCCTTCAAATGCTAACACTTAGTCCAATTAATTTTTAAAGCCCAAATCATGAATTAAAACCCCAAAATTAATTTTGTATTTAGTTGAAAATCCATTTCTCATTTCCAGTTTTGAATGTCCGTTCCCTTTTATTTAACAAAAACAGACTATTTCAGATTTTCAGATTTAAAATAAAGCTTTGAATTCGTTTATTGGCGTCTAAGCTAAAACGATCTACGTATTGTTTGTCTATCCTAGATAATAACCATAAGTAAAAGTTTCAATATATCAAAGTATTTTATTTACAACAAATACAATATATACACATGTATTATAGAAATGGAAAATGAGATAGAGTTTAGGCTGGTGGGCCTACCGAAGCCCATCAGTTGACTATTTTTACCCATAGCTCGACCTTCAATCAAATATTAGCTTCCCTTGCTCATTACCTCGGCCAAAATGGATTTGATTGGGCCTCAGCCCAATCAGCTAAACGTGAAATGTGTCTGACTAGTCTGAATAGAATGTGGGCCGGTAAGGGCCCATCTCATGGTAAGACAGCAGAAACACACAAGGGGAAAACAAAAGCCCAAGTTAGAGAGTATCTTGGACTCATCATTCAGTTGATTCATGCAATAAACAAAATAAACAGCCCACTACAAAGGGAATTTAGTTCAAAACAAATTAATTGGCCCAAACCAAAGCAGTGCATAAGAAAAAAAAAAGCAAACAATGGGCTAGGCCCAATATGCAGTCATGAATAAGGAAAATAGAGAAGGCTATCAGAAATGGGCTAGGCCCAACAATGCATTTGAGAGAATCCTAAATGATATACAAGACATATACACTCGATATACTTAATATACTTTAACATGCAACTTGTATATCACATATCATCCTAAACAAAACTTGGCATACCATAAATGTAGGTAATCAAGATATGATGTACATACACATAACATAACAGACCTTCAAGTATCTTAATGCATCTTATATAAACCAGTGATAAATAGGACATGTAGACAAGCATATAGTTCCCTACAACTCAAGATCAGAAGTATTTATCTAAGAATACAACAGGGCAACAACTAACATGCATATCTCTATGGCACATGTGTTAAAACAGAAGACTTGGGGATCAGTTTATGGCAAACATGAAGATTAATGGTCAAACTGTCAAAGAACCATATCCCAATCCTATCTCAAATATGCAAACATTCTCATATGAATCTTTAGGGTCACACAGAACTCAAACAAGTATCCCTATGTATAAGACTTTAAATTGGAATGTTAGGCAAGCATCTAAAACATGTTAGGTGACACAAAAGGTATTGGTTTAAGGCACACAACATAGGGACAAGTCCACATGTATAGCAAACACTTTCAACTCATGACAAACTCAGATTTCAGCAGACACACCAAAATGTTTAGATTTCCTTACAAAGAACAAGATATACTCAATTATGGGATTTAAAAGCTAATCAAGGATACTATACAAGCATACACGTCAGCAAAGGTCCACATTTTACATCTAGGCAGGTTTGAAGAACTTCATTAGACCACATATTAGACCTAGATAATAGGACTGACATAAAGAAGTCATACACAACCAAGGTTAATTCTGAATCAAACATGTTAAGATGATCAGGAGCATGTGATGAAACTAACTGATCCTAAACACATGGTTTCAGACAATGGAGAAACTTTCATAAGCAGGGGAATTGTGTTCATTTTAACTAAGCATCCAAGACAGGTTATTCAAGATAATATAACAGAGATGAGAAACCTAACATATTCTTATCATTTAGCAAATTCCAAGTCAACATAAGGAGAAACATGGCATGATTATAGACTGTTAATAGGCAAGTGACTTATGCTTACATAACACGGATCACATTAACTCAGAATGAGATGTCAAAAGGCAGTTATGTAACACCCCGTATTTTTAGGCCATGGGTTAATCGCAAGGCGTATATGAAATCGCTAGGAATATGTAAATAGACTCGAGCTTTGGGGAATTTATGTCATATTTCACGTATGCGAATAAAGAAGCTTAGTATATAAAATGATGTAGTCCCGAAATAATTTAGGACTTAATAAGTGTGACGACGGAAATTAATAATAATAGTTATATGTCCCCAAAAGAGGTTATGGACTAGTGCTATATCGCACGATTATGACATTGAGTATATGAAGGTTTTATAAGTCACCAAGATTTAAGTAAATTGAGGTCAAGAAATTAATTATGTGTGTAATGAGTTAAATGTGGAAGGTGGTCTAAAGGGATTAATTAGTGACCTAATTGGATAAGTGTGAATTGTTGGCTGACACATGGAATTGGTAAGGCTAAAAAGGTGTTAGTACGTGGATATTGATGAGTCCAGAGCGTAAGTTGATGTGATGGACATGTGTAAGGACAAGTGAGTCAAATTTTACATCTTAACATTTATTCTATATCAAGTATATTACAGTATTTCCAACAAAACGGATGAGACCATTTTCTTTTGCTAAACAACGTGATATGTTCTTATAAAAAAGTGAACATTTTAATATTATTTGAGGCAGCAACGTACAAGACCATTTCCTCTCTTGAATTTGGCATTTAGTCCTTAAATAAATAGGCAGCAACAACGTTTTGCTCTTCAACATGTTATACATGGATTCTCACTTGTATAAGATTAAGGTGTTGTACAAACTACCTTGTGGTATTGTCAAGTGAATCGACGAAAGGTATGTTAAGGCAAATTATTTCCTTTTTTTGGCATGTTTCATATAACGAAACGTAACTGTAATATTGTTCCATAAATTGTTCTACTCTTAATAGTTAAGAATGTTCATGTTATTAATTCCTATGTTAAAATCATGCCAAATATGTTCCTAAATCCTTATTGAGGTATCTGGGAAAGATGTTGATATTCCCAATGTTAGCCGAAGGTACATGTTAATATTTCCAATGTTAGCCGAAGGTACAAGGATATTATGTCATCCGATAAGTTCGGAATGTTGTATTATCATTTTTGCATTTGCATTATATTCATATATTACCCTGGACCCACATGTGTTATATATACTACTATATGATATGAATTATATATATGTAGGGGATGGGAAAAAAGAAATGGCATTATATATGCATCACCACCTATAGCTGGTACAGATATCATGAAAAGGAAGATGCCCAATGAGGCCAATATGATAATGATTATGCCCAATGAGGCCAATATGAAATGATGCCCACATAGGCTGTTATGGGAAGGAAGATGACCATATGTGGCCAATATTTATATGTATACCGCATTTGCATTGTGCATGACATTTAGGCATATGTATTAAGGCCCGCAGAGATATTCGCTATTGGTCGGCTGTTTCTGTTGGCTGCTACTATCGGCTAATCAATCAATTTATTACTATCACCTAATACGTCGCTGTTACTATCGGTACACTGCTATCGTCACCGTTACTATCGACTAATTCTGTTAGTTGTTTCTGTCTCAGTTTAGATTTATATCTCTATTATGCTATTATTCATGCCTGACATACTCATTACATCAGTCGTACTAATGTCTCTTTTATCGGGGGATGATGCGTTTCATGCCCGCAGGCTCAAGTGGATAGGACGACGGTTCGCATTAGTAGGTTGCTGGTTCAGTTGATATTGGAGCACTCTACTTATTTCAGAGTTGCAGTCTGATTGTGGTATGATGTTTTTGCATATGCTTATGGGTATGGCGGGGCCTTGTCCCGCAATTGTGATGCCATGTATTCTTTAGAGGATTGTAGATAGTTGTCCAGTGTATAGTAATTATGTATGGCCCTTTTGGCTGTGATGTATGTGTCGGCCTAATAATTGGTAACGACCCTTGTGGCCATGATTGATTTCGATTAGCTGGTAAGTGTGTGATGAGTAGTGCTCGGCATGTAAGGTTTTGGTGCCTGTCATGGCCCTCCGGTTTGGGCCGTGACAAAATTGGTACAGAGCATGTCTGTCCTAGGGATTTTGCAAGTCGTGTCTTGGTTATGGGTGTGTTGCGCGCCACACTTATAAACATGAGGCTACAAGGCATTTAGGGATGGTTTCTATTCTTTCATATCATAGACCGTGCAGTAGAACTGAGTCTTAAGAATTCGAGTTTAACTCATGCCTGATATTATTTCAGTAATACCGGTTACCAAAAAGACTTCGGTTAGTTCATATTCGTAGCTAGTAAATGAGTGACTTCTACCAGACGATTGATACGCCAGAAGGGCAGTATTATGTTAAAAATTGAGATTGTGAGGAATTGTCTCACTCAAATATGGAAGAGATAATGTAATTCTGGAAAGCAAAATGTTTGTTTTGGATACAAAAAAAAAGAGTAAAGTAAATGAAGTACTAAGCACCTGAACACAGAAAATTGTAAGGATTCTCTTTATAGACCTTATTGTGTTTATGATACATCAATGTCTTCTTCTAGTAGGGTTATGATTAGCGGAGACATTAAAGTTGGATTGAGTGTAAATACGAGTAGTGTGCTCTCTATTAAGACAGATCCGTCAAAGGAGATGAGTAAATTGCTTTCCCAGGCACGACTTCATCCTAGAGCATCTGATAGAGATAGGCCACTTGGGGGGGGGGGGGGGGGGGGGTCAGGGAGCTCATAAACCAGGGATTTTATTAGTCAGGGATCACCGATATTTAAAGGGTTCAAGTTACCAATATCTCGGGGTCAAAGTTATAAAGGTCGAGCGAGACCACCCCGATCGTCTTGTAGTTAGTGTGGTCTGGCGCATGCCGGATTATTCCACAAAGGTACTGATGGATATAAAGAGGGGTGATGTTGGGTAAGTGGGTCGGGTGTTTTGGACAATCGGATTTACCCGAAAAGAGAGCACAAGAAGGATGTTTGGGTTCCCGGTTTGGGTGTGGGGGTGGTGTATGGGGACTATGGAGGGATGGTTACGGATGGAATGAGGGTCAGGAATATGCTCGGGTCTTGGTGTTTTGGTGGTGTAAAGGCCACGGGATAGAACATGAAACAGTGAGGTTCTCGGTTTACCGACTACTATCAGGCAGTGGGGATGTAGAGGCTGTCTCGGGTATTTATAAAAAGAAATTGGGTCTAGGAGTTTTGTGGGGATGTTCTATATAGGTTGATGGTGTTCTTGATGATCGGGGTTCGATGATTTGATGATGGTAAGGTGGTGTAACAAAACTGAAATAGTAAGGTTTCAGTTAAGTATGTTATTCGGACAGTTCAATGTTGTCGGGTTTGGATAATAATATTTGTGGGGTTTTAGTGGAAGACCTTTGTATTGGGTGTTAGGGAGGTGTTGGGGAGTGTGTTGGCGGAAGTGTTGAAGTAGTTTCGCCGAGGGATGCACTCGGATGCAAGATGCAAGTCCGGACGCAAACCAAGTGTTGTGGACTTAACTTGGTTGAGTGTTTGATGATTATGGCTAAGTGTTGATTTGGTTGTTTCGGTTGGGTTGTTTAGTAACTTGAGGGGAAGGGATTATATGTCCAAGGATAGAGGAACGGGGAGTTAATTGCTCGAGCCGACACCAAGGTGTTGGTGATCAATACCACAAGATCGAGACCGAGGTTTGCTAGTCGCAATGCCCGTGAACAAGCCAAGTGAGGGTGATCTATGCCATTGTTGCTCCCAAGGCTTAGACTAGGTCGGTTCAGACAAGTACCAATTGTCGTTTACCACCAATGGTGTTCTTCAAGCTTGGGTTTAGTTAAGTCACAAAGTCTTAACCAAACTTAGACCGAAGGGGAACCTTAGTTTGGGTTCAACTAAGTCACACAGTCTTAGCTAAACTTACACCAAGAGTTTGGCTCACACAAAAATTAACTAAAAGTAAACACACACAAGTGAATACAATTAGCAAATGAGTAAACACTCAATTTTTTCTATCAATCAACTATTCTTATTTACAAGTCCTAAGGTTCCTATTTATAGTAAACAAAAGACTATTCTAGAAAGAATATAAAAGGCCATAACTTTGAGGACATTCGGCCGAAGTGTGAAAGGGGTTGGATTGGCTTGGGGACCAAGTTGCTTTTCGGCCATTGTGAATAATGTGAAATAGTTTGGCTTTACTTGGAGACAAGGTTAAGCTTAATCCCTTTCACATCCCTTTGTGGAGTCCAAGTCGAAGAGGGAATGGATTGTGCACTTCAAGGATCACATCTTCTTGGAATGGGTTTGGAAGCTTCCATTCTTTGTTCTTGGTTGACAAGCCATTTCGGCCAACCCTCTTCATCTCCCCTAGGAAGACTTTGAAGACTTCCATTCATGAATTGTTATCTTGGAAGCCTCATCTTCTAGAACATCCTTGCCCTTGCCAACTTATCCTCCAACTCACGACTTAGTAATCTTCTTCGAAGACCTTTTCACCTAGTCATCTTGTGACAAGGACTCTCGGTTTTGCCATCCCTTACATGACCTGTTAATTGTGTCCTAAGGTAGTTATTCCATTTCCTACTATGTCCTAAGCTAAGATCTAAAAGTTAAGCTAAGAAATAAAAGAAAACAAAAAGCTAAAAGAAAATATGGCCTTAGCCAAGACCAATAAGAAGGCCGAATATATATCTTCCTTCTTAAAATCTTTGAGTCCAAACTTCAATCCCACTCCATATTCCATGCCAATTTAAGCATAATATCATCGGTTGATCAAACATCTTTGGAACCCCGAGCTCATTACCTCGAGGATCAAATGGGCACCTTGAGCTTACGGGGATTTTTCCATCAGGTACAGGTTGTTGGTTTACTATGGCAGCAATGGCCACAACGTTCCGAGGTGTCCCAAGTTGATGTGCAAAGGTAAAGATAATATGATTATGAGTTGTACAGATGAAAAGTAGAAGACATCGTGGGAAGGTTTAGTAGGTTATGGAAATCTATATGTTTTACAGTGACTCTTGCTAATTAGAATGAGGGAATATGTTATGTACGTGCGACCTAAATGGTAATGTCTTACCTAGAATAGATTGGGATTTTTTTCCGGGATATCGGTAACGAGGACGGATTGCCACAATCGAATCATCTGAAGAGTGATCATCAGTAAAGTTAAGAAGGTCACATAAAGTGACGTACCCAGAATAATCAGTTAAGTCATATATAAGGATCGAGTTACCCATGGTAGTGGAAGGAGACATAAGCCTCTCGTCCTTGCGTAAAGGGCCATACCGCGTATTATTGAGAATTACATGCATCAATGTTGGTAAACTAAGATATGCTATAGGTATTGGACTGGTAAGGTCTTCGGCTTCATTGTGCAGCATGTTACAATTCTAAATAACCTCTGCATAACAATAGGGGCAATCGAGGACAAAAGAATTATGGAACAATCAAATAATGGTGGTAGGAAATATGAAAATAGTTAATAAGTATGAATGGGATGGGATGATCAAGTATTAAGGTAAACCGTTTTTTTTTCGTTCAATGACGAGTAGAAGGAAGGATTACGATAAGAAGGAGGATTGTGAATGAGATTATAGTTATGCAGGTTTCGCAAAGGTATGATTACTCTAGAACAGAGTAAGGACAAACGGTAGATGAGGAACAGTAAGAACTTTTCGGCCAAAAGTGAGGAATCTCTGATGTTCGGGAAGATAGTACGAGAAATACTTTGAGATAAGAGACCCCCAAGGCAACTTCAAACGGAAATTTAAAGGTAAGACGAATGAGTACTCGATCGATGGGAGATCTAATAATAGGTAAGACAGGAGAGCTGGACAAGTCATGAGATCATGGAACACTGTGGTTTGGATCTAAACATACGAACCATCGGTTCCACAACATATGCAGTCATACATCTCAGAAAGTATGTAAACGGAGGTAACATCGAGTAAAGCTCGAGATTAGCGCCTAAACATGTGGAAATGGGCCAATGACGCCTATGGATATAAGGTAGACATTAAAGATACATGTCAAAGAGATAATGACATTATAATAAGATAAAATGGCAGACAAATACAGATGTCTATGAGCATTTCTGAACTGACCAAACGTTCTACGAGATAAATGAAGTAATGAATTTACAGCTTAACGAGACCAAGGAAATCTTTTCCCAAAAGCGTCATTGACAGAAAGTCTTAGCAATGAGGCGGGTGAAGGAATTCAAATCTACGTATAGTGACCAGGGTTGGAAATAGTAGGCCAACTTCATGTAATGCAAATTCTTCAGAACCTTCCATGTACTGACTGAGGAAATAAGTTAACCACTTATCTATTAAAAGGGTGGTAACGTCAAGGATTGGAATCAGGAGCAATGTTTGAGATTACGTATGTATACCGGAATATTTTAAAACTAAGACGAGTACAACAAGTAAGAAAATTGGTGAACAAGTGTCAAAAGAAGTAAGGAAGGAAGTTGTTTATAATTATGAGTAGTGAGAAGGTACGAAAAAAAAGGGATTCTTTCATACCATGAATGAGAGTTAACTGCGATGATACGCGCACTTCAGATTCAAATGAAATTGTCCATAAAGTGTTCACGATTGAGATACTACAAATATAAGAGTTTTCAGCACACCAGTTAGTAAACAAAGCTAAGTTGACAATAGAATCATTTACCTACAAGCAGTTTGACTAATGTGCGGACTAAGGAGAGAATTTGAGTTGAGGGAATGCATCAGTTAGTTAGGTGGGAGTCCGATTGGAGGATTCAGATAGTGATAGTCCCATGACTCAGAATACAGCAGGGTCATCCCTCATACTGGAATAAAATGAATGTCATGATGAAGATTCTATTTTAGGGAAGAACGGGAAGAATATTTAACAAAAGAGAACTGCAACCTTCGAGTATAATAGGAGAGGGACCCTTAGGTAGAAGGTCCATTTGAGTATTCCCAATGCAGCAGGATTACAAAACGGGATTATGACACATGTCTATTACTCACGATATTCTGTTCACCATGGATCTACTAAAATATATCATGATCTCAAGGGTATTTAGTAGTGAAACGACACGAAGAGAAACATTGCGAGGTTTGTAGCTCAGTGTCTTAACGGTCAGCAAGTAAAGATAGAGAACCAAAAGTCTGGTGGCTTGGCTCAGAACATTGAGATCTTGATGTGAAAATGGGAAATAATTAATATGGATTTCATTACAGGTTTACCTCGCTCTTATCATAAGTTTGATTCTATTTGGGTGATTTTTGATAGACTGGCCAAATTAGTTCAATTTCGGGCGGTCAAAACTACCTACATAACAAAGGACTAGGCAAAGTTGTACGCCATCATGATATGCCTATTTCTAGTATATCTGACCGAGATGCGCAGTTCACAACTAACTTCTGGGAAATCATTTTAAAAAGGTTTAAGTACCCAAGTGAATCTTAGCACAGCTTTCTACCTCAGACAGACGGGCAGGCCGAGCATACGATTCAAATACTCGAAGACAGGATACGAGTTCACATATTGGACTTCAAGGGAAGTTGAGATGATCATTTACCCCTTATTGAAATTGCGTACAATAACAATTATCATGCTAGCTTTAAAATGGCTCCATACGAGGAGTTATATGGACGAAAATGTAGATCTCCTATCGGATGGTTCGAAGTACGCGAATCAGAATTATTTAAGCCTGACCTAGTGCACCAAGACATAGAGAAGGTAAAACTTATCCAAGAATGGTTGTTAATCGCTTAGAGTCATCAGAAGTTGTATTCAGATATGCGGCAGTATGACTTAGAATTCCAAGTAGAGGATTGGATCTTTTTGAAGATTTCACTTATGAAGGGTGTAATGAAGTTTGGGAAAAAGGGAAAGCTTAGCCCAAGGTATATTGGGCCATATCACATAATTCGACGAATCGGCCAAGTAGCTTACGAATTGGACTTTCCTTCGGAGTTAGAGTTTGTTCATCCGGCTATCCATATTTTTATGTTGAGAGCATGTATTGGAGATCCTTTCCGAATGGTGCCAATTGACGATGTGAAAGTTACAGAGGATCTATCATGTGAAGAGTTTCCTATAAGCGACAAGTCCGCAAGTTGAGAATTAAAGAAGTAGCCTCCGTGAAAAGTTTTATGGTGGAATAAGAATGTAGGAGAAATGACCGGGGAGGCGGAAGAGGAGATGAAAAAACAAATATCCATACCTATTTCAGATCAACGCCGAGGTACCGAGAGAAGCATAAGGGGGGGTTATGTTTTCAGGCAACGCGACGGGAATTAGATATGTCACCCCAACATTCGAGGATGAATGTTCCTAAGGAGGGAAGGATGTAACACTCCGTATTTTCAGGCCATGGGTTAATCATAAGGCGTATATGAAATCGCTAGGAATATGTAAATAAACCCGAGCTTTGGGAAATTTATGTCATATTTCACGTATAAGAATAAATAAGCTTAGTATATGAAATCTCTATTGATAAGGTTTCTTTTGTATGGAAAAAAATATCCATCAAATATTGTCTTTTGGATTAGTTCTCTATAATCAATCATCATTCCTCTTTTTTTGTTTACTATGTTTTCTAACTAAAAAGGTTGGGCTATTATGTGGACTTTTAATCTCATGTATCAATTTTAATTCTAATAATTCTTTTAGTTGGGTTTCAAACTCTTTTTGATATGTTGGGCTATACCTAATAGGTTTAGATCTAACTATATCATTGGAATTTATTAACTTGATTTCAGCATATATTTTTTCTTTCTCTCATAGTTGCATTGAGTTTTCTCCAAAATTTATTTTTAATATATTGAGATATTTTTCTCTTAATAATTGTAGGTTACTATTCCTATCTGATCTTATATTACATATTCTTAGTGTGTGTATTGGTAGTACTTTCTTTAGTATTATCCACTTATTACAAGGCGTTTGTAACCTAAAAGTATTATTATTTATAACTTGTGTTTTAAAGTAGTCTAGAAAATTATTTCCTAACAATACTTGTTGTTTCATATGATTTAGTTGGTATATTACTGGTAGTCTAAATATTGTTTTTCCTAATATTATTCTCATATTTTCTGCTATTATATCCAACTCTTTTGCTTGTTCGTTAAAGCCTGATACTTTTGTTCTATGTGTTTTAGATCTCTCTCATCTGTGTGATTCTAATACCTCTTTCTTTGCTAGACATAAGTCTGCTCCACTGTCAATAAAGATCTTTTGTTTTATCATTTTATTAGGCTTGTATTCTATATGAGCTTCTATATAGATTGCTACCATCTAATTATCATTTTGTTCCAAATCTATCTTTCCTAATCTTTGTGTTGAAGCTCCTCATCTTGTTCTATTTCTCTTACTTCCTCTAGTAGTTTTTTCCATCTTAGTTCACTCAATCTTTCTCTTATTCTGCTAAGGTTTTTAGTAACCTTTTTGTATCTATCGTTATAGTATTTATTTCCTGTTTCACTAGTAGTAGCAGTTGTAATAAGCTTATGGCGAACATGTCTTTCATATTGTATCCAATAATTTCTTTCCTCTAATAATTTTCTTTTTTCTTCTTGTAATTCCATTTAGTCAGAACTACTTTCGCTTAATGAGTTTTGGTTAATTCCAGCATTTACATTCTTTAAGTTTTTCCTCTTCTAATGGTTTTATATATTTTCTTTTCCTAAATTTTCTCTTATATTTAATTTTTTTCCTGGTTTCAGGGTATTACTATATTTTTTAAATCTCTTTTTCCTATAAGGTTTTTGATTTTGTCTATTGTAATTATTATATATTTTATATCCCTTATGTTGATATCTCTTATTTTTATGACTTTTCTTATATTTCCTTTCTCTTCTATTATCATCAGATCCAAATACTAGTCTTCTTTCTGTAAATCCACATATTTCTCTTAATCCTATTTTCTTATCTTTTTTAATCTTTTGTTCCATTCTATATTCTTCACATTTTCTCATTAGGTATGCTCTTAGTACTCTTATTCTCTCTCCTAATGTATTTTCTTTTGGTTCTAGTTGAGTATATTCTTTTGATATCTCAGTATTATAAGGTATTGGTAAGTGGTCATAATAGAGTTGTTGATATATTAAACCTTCTTGTGGTAAAAATCTTGCTTCATAAAAGAACTTAGTAAAACTTATTGTATATTCTGGTAATTTATTAATTTTACAACATTTCATGTTATTTAGATTCATTATTATCTCACTTTTTTCATTACTAGTTGTACTTTCATCGCTTGTTTTAATAATTTTTTTTACTTTCTTTTTTCTTTTTAGCCTTGTCATTTTTTCTCTAAGGATATGTAATTCTTCTTTTAATTCTTGTTTCACTTCACTCAATATTTCCTTGTTTGTTTTAACTCTACTTTGGTTTCTCTTAATACTTTCTTTGTATCTTTAAATTTGTGTTTATATTTTTTATATTTATTATACCATTCTTCATTATTGTGTGATCTCAATTTTGTATTTTCTGTTTTTAACTCACATATTTGTTGTTCTTGTTTATCTAGTTTTAGGTTTAAATATTCGTTGGTTGTTTTTTCTGTATCTTTTAAGTAAATGTTTTCACCTTTTGAATCGTTATTATCATTTGGTGTATTTGTCCTTATGGGTTCATACTTGTATCTTTTTTTCTATTATATTTTTCCAATGGTTCTTTAAAAAAGTAAGTACACTAGGTTCTTGGTTTTCCATTAAAATTGTCCTTTTTTATTTAATATCGCTAGATTATCCAATATTTTTTTCTACTTTTGTGGATAATTTTGGTTTTATTTTATTAATATCTATCATTATAGGTTTTTTACTTCTTCTCCACGCGTCTATCAGTACCAATTCTGGATGTTGAGTTGTAGTGCTAGTTATTGTGTTTTCTTGACTTGTACTAGGTTCATTTTCTCTTACTACTTGTTTACCTTTACTTTTATTTATTTCTTCTACTAATATGTTAAGTTTTTCCAATATTATTTTAAATGTTGTTGGTACTCCAGATACATTCCATAATTTTGTTAATTCTTCTCTTATTACTTCTTGCATTTGTGTTTGGTTTTCTTTTATTTCATCCATCATTATCAATGTATTTTTCATTTTTTTTTACTATTATTTCTTCCCATAACACATTAATTTTTTCGTTAGGGTTAGTCAGGATTATTTATTCTCTTTTTCCATCTTTTTCCCATTATCTATCCATATTTTGTCAAATTTATCACATTGTTGTTCTAACTGTTTTATCTTTTCTTCTAGTTTTATTTGTTTTGCCTTGTATCTTAAGTATTTAAGTTGTGAAAATATTTCTTCCGATAAAGTTGTTTTTGTTATTTTTAATTTCTGTTTTGTCTCTATTATTTCTCTTTGTATATTCATACTTTATTTACGAATCTTATTTTTCCTTGATCATTTATTTTAATTCCGTTATTATTTATCTTATAATTTATCATGGTTAAAAAGTCATTTCCTAAAAGTAGTTCATTGAAACTGGCATATTCTATTACTCATATATTTATCTTATATTCTAAATCTTGGATTTTGAATCTTAAATTAATACTTTTGGTAATTATTATTTCTCTTTCATTTCCAGGATAATTATAAGTTTGTGGGTCTATTAAATCACAATAATTTTTATTAATCTTACTTATATGTATAAAACTTTTAATAGCTCCAGTATTTATTTCAGCTATACAATCTGTTATTATTATACCTTTAATTATTATTACCTTAATTTTTAATCTATTTGTGATTATATTTATTAAATCCAATATTCTAGGTTGTATAGCACTAGTTTGTCGTGACATTATTGGTTCTTTGTAATACTCAGTCTAGATCCTTCTATTTTTTGTATTAATCTTTTTTATGGTGTCGGGGTTCTGGTATTAAAATCCATATATATTTCTTCTGGTATAGTTATCTTGGAATTTTCTTTATGTTCTATTTGTTCTAATATTTCTTGGTACATTTTTGGTACTAATATATTCATTTCATGTTGTTTCTTTACATGGTGGTTTCCGGTTAGTGCATATATCATTTTTGTTCCAATACTTATAACCTTACTTCCTGGTGGCATTGTTATTCCATCTAGTTTGTAATATAGTGTTAATGCTAAGTCTTTGTGTTCATCTTTTAATGATATACTAAAGTCTGGTTGTACCGTAAATTTTAGTTTTTTGATATATTAAATGTCTTTTTATTACTGATATTAAAGCATCTTGTAAATTTTCTAATATCCTACCATCTAATATGTATATTTGTATAGGTGTATCTATGTTTTTCTGAAAGTATGCTTTTATAGTAAATTCTACTCCTCCAAAGTATATGTTTCTATATTTTCTAGCTTCTTTAGTAGATAGTTTTGCTAACTCTCTTTTTGTTACATCATTTGTTATCAAGTTTATTTTTGTTCTTCCATTTACACTCATTGTGTCTATTATATTTTCATGCTTGTGTGCTATATATCTTATTTCTTTATTTCTTTCGAACCATTTTGTTTTAAATATTTTCTTAATAGATAATTTCTCTTTTATATGTTTCTGGCTTAAAGCTTAAAGTTTGTGTTGTTCCTCCTTCATATGTATTCATTTGGTAATATTTTTCTCTAGAATCTTCTGCTGTCTCTTTTCCTTTATCCATATTTCAATAGGTTGATGTACTTATATTGTTCTTCTATAATATCATTTAGATCTTTTAGTTCATTATCTTTCCTAATTATCTCTCGTAGTTTTTCTTCGAGCTGTTTTCACATTTTCTTCTTCTTTTTGTCTCAACTTTTCGTCTTTTAATGCTATTCTATTTCTTAATTTTTTAATAGTTTCTCCCTGTTCATATATTTGTTTATAATTTTCTTGTAAACGTTGATTTTTCTTTTATTAGATATATACTTATTCTACAACTTACTATATGTTGGTTTATATCTCTATTAAATGTAAGAGGTTTTTCTACTATCATTCTAAGTTCTCTTAACTTATTTTGTTGTTTCATTAGTCTTTTTTCATCCATAGTGTTATGTCTCCATTCTTAGATCTGCTTTTAAATCTACTATCACAAGATTTTGTACATTTATTTCTGTATTTATCTCTACTATTCTTCTATATGTTACTATAATATCTCCTATGTGTGTATGAATTTCTTCTAATTCAATATCAGAATACTTTTCTAACTCTTTTTCATCAGTTATTATGTCTTTTGATCCTTTTTTCTCTGTTAATAATATGTTTTGTAAATTCATTATTGTTTCATTTTGGTTGCTCAGTGTTATCAAAAGATGTTTCATCTCTTTACATTTCCATAACATTTTATTTATCCTATTAATCCTATCAAAAGATGTTTCATATTATTATCAATAATAAGTCATCAAACTAATTATTTTATGTTGAGTTTATAAATGCAAGTGTTAAGATTCTGTTTAAAATACTTGCTCCATATTACTTTAGATATTGTGGGTGATTTAGGTTACTAGAAAATAAAAGGAAGAAAATGACGTGATATTTTGTAAACTCATAGAATAAATATGGATTCTAATGCATCCAACAATTTTTTTTTTTTGAAGGATATCATCCAATATATTCGTCTATCACTGAAACACATTCACTTTACATTCTCTGAGAAAAACTAAGCCTGCTTTATCGATTATTTAGCCTTTGTAATTAATGAAGGTCCTATAGCGGATTTGTATGGAGCCAATTCGGATCTTGTTTTAACCAGTGACTTTGGCTGATGTGAACACTCTGGTGAAGCTGAGTCTCTGTATACAACAACAACATGCCCAGTGAAATCCTATAACGTGGGTCTGAGGAGGGTAGAATGTACACAGACTTTACCTCTACCTTGATATGTAGAGCGGCTGTTTTCGGGAGACCCTCGGCTCAAGACACAGCATAATCAGGCAAAGCAAGCAAAGCAAAACAAAGTATGAAAGACGGTCAAACTCAGATGAGAAATTAAAGCATTGTGGGCATTCAGTTAGTACAATCAAATACGCAATGGTAGCACATCCTAACAATAGGAAGCAGTAGCTAACACAACTACATAAGATATATAAATTACACTAAAGAACACATAGCATCAGGAATCAAACTACCGGGTACTATAGAGCAATAATGCGCCTATAAGTGTGATAGGCTAATCAAGCCTACAGTAATAACACTACACTGTCATTTTGTAAGCGTAAGTAGGACTATGCTCGACTACCTACTACCCTTTTACCCTAATCCGTGTCCACCACAACCCCCTATCTAAGGTCATGTCGCCATCTTTTGAAGCTGAGTCTCTATACATGAAAATCAATCCCAAAATGTTTGGCACACATATTCAATATTTAACGTCACTTTACCTTTAATCTTAGTACTTTAATAGCGTACTTAATAGTGAAATTATTGTATTTGCGCTTAAGTTGGTTTTTCTTGTGTATTTAGGTACAACGAGGACAAATAAGTTAAAACCGGGCAACTTTGGTTGAGTCTGGATGCAATTGTACTTGGGCAAGATGATGGAGATACTACAACACACTTAGTGGAAGAATTCGTCGTTGAAGGTACCTTGTGCCATGAACTTGCATCGCATGCACATGGCAAGGAGATGGCCTCTTTGGATCTTCTTCTATAGAATTGAAACAGTGTAGGTGCTATGAAGCTGTGTCGCACACCCATAGCACGTAGACTGCCTCTCTGAAGTTTTCTCTGATGACTGATAAAAGCCCAAGTGCAATGGACATGCGTCGCACGTCCAAGGCATGAAGACATCATCTCTGAAGGTTCGATTTCAAAAGTCTTTAGACACACCCTCGATGCATGTGCATCGCGGGTGCATCGCACATGGCACAACGATTTTCCTATTTTTATTAGGATTTGGTTTACTTGTTTTGGATTTTATCCTAGACTATAAGTAGACCCTATGGGGAATTGTTTTTGGGATATACGCTGATTATTCCTAGGAGACTTGTAATCCATACTCTTTGCTTCCTTATTTCTTATTTCCTTTCTTCATAAAACCCTAGTTTCATGATGAATTCTTGTGTTCTTAATCTGATTATGAGTAGCTAAACTCTATAGTTCTGGGGTGTGTGTAACCATGAATATTGACGTTTGACAAGTATTTTCATCTTAATAGTTTATTTATATACGATTATTTCTTACTTCTGTTCTTAATTGCTTGAGTTTCAGCGCAACGGTCGAGTTATATTTGCTATTTAATATATATACTTGGAAAAGACGCTATTAGATTAGAGAAGAAGTAAGGAGAGTGTGATTTGATTATCCCTACAGATGGGCTAGAATTTGTGGATAGGATAGAAATATACCTAAACACCACATTTAATTAAATATCGTGGACGAATTGTGTTCTTAACAGGTCAATTCCATTGGAATATAGAAGGTGAACTATTTTGAATCGGCGAGTAGTGGTTTTTGAGAATACTATGAGATTAATAATCCAGTTAATTAGCAGTTGTGAATAAATTATCTAGGGTGAGATACTTGGATGACTCAGTAGGATTAGCAAATTGTTAGAATAAATTAGTTAATTATTTACTTTTCTGTTGTAGTTATAAAACAAAAACAAATATCCTCTTTCATACTTGCATGATTAGTAGTACTAGTGAATTATTTTACAATCGTTGATCATAAGTCTCTGTGGGTTCGACATCTGAATTTTACAGGTCTCTATATTACTTGGTGACCACGTATAGTTGTGTGTGCGTTTGCGAGCAATGAGTTTTTGGCGCCATTGCTGGGGACTTAGAAATTAATAGTTTTATTAGAATAATCTATTACTGCTTTAGTTATCCAAGTATTAACGTCTTGATGTTAGTTGTTAGTGAATGCAAGTAGTACAATCGAATGCGAAGGTCTGCTATTCAAAATAATCTTGAGGACTTCCACCCTGAGCCTGAACGGTTTTTTCACCAACGCATGAGAGAAGTTAATTTTCAGGCAAATCAAGAAGCTATCATTGTGGTACCTGAAGTAATGGCAGCTAACGCACCACCAGCGACAGTTCAAGAGGTGGCAGTACCTCTAGTGGGTAATGTCACTTCAAGCATTGTCAAACCTACCATCGAGGGGCAGTTTGAGCTGAAGCATCCTATGATTCCGCTGGTTCATTCCAGCGGGCAATTCACTGATTTTCCGCACAAGGATCCTCAGCGACATATTTAAACCTTCTTGGAGATTACGGATACTTATGTGACTACCAGAGTCACTGCTGATTATGTGAGATTGATATTGTTCACATTCTCTCTACTTGAGGACACCAAGAAGTGGTTGCAAGTAGAACCAGCAAATTCCATCACCTCTTAGGATGATCTAGCAATGAAGTTTTTGACTAAGTTCTTTCCATCTAGAAAGACAGCGAGGCTTAGAAAGGAAATCATGTCCTTCAGGCAGAAACCTAGAGAAGGGTTATATCAGGTATAGGAGAGGTTCAAAACATTGCTTAAAGATTGTCCTCATCATCATCATCAATCGAACAAAGTTCTGGCACACACTTTTATTGAGAGTCTGGACCACCATGAAAAAGTGTTACTAGATATTGCACATGGAGGGAAAGCTATTGACCTGAGCTATAATGTGTTATTCATTTTAATGAATATGTTCTCTCAAAGCAGCTCCAAAGGGCAGGGTGATCACCGGGATATTGTTACTAAAAATACATTGGGATTATTGGAGGTAGACTTGTAAACATGCATGACATCACAGATTGACGCTATGCGCAAAGAATTCAAAGACTTTGTAATGGGAAAGAATCAATCACATGTGCAACTAGTACATCAAGCCCAGGTGTTTTGTGAGGTGTGCGGTGAAGGGCACACTAATGATGTCTGTCCGGCAAATCTAGAGTCTATCTCTTTTATGGGAAATATATCTAGAGGCCAAGGTAATCAAAATATATATGGCAACTCATACAACGCGTCATGGAATAATCACCCAAATTTCTCTTGGGGTGGTAATCAAGGCAATGCTAACCAACAAATGGCATAAGGGCAACATCAGCAATATCAGCAAAATCAAGGAAATTAGCCAAAGGCCAAAGCTCTTCAGAGTAGTATAGAAGACATGCTGAAACAAATGATGGGAGATATGCAAAAGATGATGGTGAGTCAACAGGATTTTGAGCAAAAGATAATGGCCAAAAATCAGAATCGTGATCTTATAGTGAGGAACTTAGAAAGACAAATGGGTCAGATAGCAGGTGCTCAGAATACGAGGCCACATGGAGGACTTCCAAGTGATACTAATCTTACCCCAAATCATGTAATGTCGTATCTCTCCGAAATGGGAGGCAACTGAAAGAACTAGCACCAAAGAAAATAGCTCGGGTAGTAGTAGATGAAGAGGTAGCCGTTAAAGATGAGGTTATTGAGATAGAGAGAGTAGTGAAGACTCCTGTGGCAAAGCATCTCCCGCCAGTGGTTGCAAAACCACCACCTCCGTTCCCTCAGAGGTTATCTAAGCAAAAAGAAGAGGCTACATACAAAATGTTTCTTTAGTTACTTAAGCAGGTGCACGTGAATGTTCATTTAGTAGATATGCTACAAGGGGTTCAAAAATATGCGAAGTATATCAAGGACATCGTCGCTAATAAGAGTCCCTTTACGGAGTATGTCACAATTGCACTTACTGAGGAGTGTACATCTCGAATTCAGAACAAACTTCTGACAAAATTGAAGGATCCATGTAGCTTCACGATTGAAATTACTATTGGAAAATAGGTCATTGCAAGAGCACTTTGTGATTTAGGTGCAAGTATTAATCTGATGCCGTCATCCATGTTCAGAAAGTTGAGGTTGGGAAATCCAAGACCAACCACTATCGTTTTGCAGCTAGTAGACATATCATTGGCTAGGCCTGAGGGAATTATAGAAGATATGATGGTACAGATTGGACCTCTTATTTTTCTGGCAGATTTTGTGATTCTGGATTTTGAGCCATATCTGGTCGTCCCATTTATTTTGGGGCATCCATTTTTTGCAACAGGAAGAGCGCTAATTGACGTGTCGGCTGGACAGTTAACTATGAGGGTACATGATAAAGTTGAGGTGTTTGATGTGTACATGGCTCTCAAGTTACCTGCAATTTATGAAAAGCTTTCAGCTATTACTGTTGTGTCAGAGGACACCATTGGAGCTACCATTCCGTCGAGTGATCCATTGGAAAGAGATCTAGTGGGTGATGATATATTTGGAGATACTAAGGCATTCGAATTAGTGTAGATTCTTTATCTAGCAGGGATCTATGTCTGCGAATGTGAGTTTGAACCACTTGACAGAGAGATTGGACCTCCACCAAAGCTATCAATAGAAGAAGCTCCGAAGTTAGAGTTGAAACCCTTATCCTCGCATATCAAATATTCATACTTAGGTGAGTTTGAAACTCTCTCGGTTATTCTAGCAGCCGAGTTGAATGAGGCAGAAATGAAGATGTCTTTGGCGGTCCTGAAAAATCGCTAGAGAATATTGGGTTGGCAAATATCTGACATTTAAGGCATCAATCCTATATTCTGCATGCGCAAAATACTCCTAGAGGAGGATCATAAGCCAAATATATAGCATCAATGAAGGTTAAATCTGGTAATGAAGGAAGTGATCAAGAAGAAGGTGATTAAGTGGTTAGACGCAGGAATTTTCTATCCAATTTTTTACAGCAAGTAGGTGAGCCCATTACAGTGTGTCCCAAATAAAAAAGGGATGACAGTATGCTTTCAAGAGAATGTCGTTCAGCTTATGCAATGCACCTACACTTTTCAAAGGTGTATGATAGCAATATTTTCTGAAATGGTGGAGGACTTCGTAGAAGTTTTCATGGATGACTTCTTTATATTCGGGAACTCTTTCAAAACATGCTTGAAAAATATGGATCGGGTCCTTGCAAGACGTGAGGAGACTAATTTAGTGCTGAATTGGGAGAAGTGTCACTTTATAGGCCGAGAGGGTATTGTACTTGAGAATAAGGTGTCAAAATAGGTCTAGAAGTTGATTGTGCTAAGGTGGAGTTTATTGAGAAACTACCACCCCTTGTGTGTATAAGGGGGGTACGTAGCTTTCTCGATCACGCAGGGTTCTATAGATGATTTAATACGGACTTCTCCAAAATATCTAGCCCAATGTGTAATTTGTTGGAGAAGGATGTGAAGTTCGTGTTCAACGACATGTGTCTGAAAGCGTTTGAAGAGTTGAAACGAAGACTAGTGACTGCTTTGATAATAATAGCACCTGAATGGAACTTGTCATTTGAATTGATATGTGACGCTAGTGATAATGCAGTAGGAGCTGTTATCGGCTAGAGAAAAGAGAAGATTTTCACTCCATCTATTATGCCAGCAAGACGTTGGACACTGCTCAGATGAATTACACGGTTACTGAGAAAGAACTATTGGTCGTAGTGTATGATTTTGACAAGTTTCGATCACACCTTGTGAGAACTCATGTCACGGTGTACACAGATCATTCCGTTATCTGGTACTTATTAAGCAAGAAAAACACGAAACCTAGACTGATTCGGTGGATTCTCTTGTTGCAAGAATTTGACATAGAGATTAAAGATCGCAAAGGGATAGAAAATCAAGTCGCATACCACTTGTCTAGATTGGAGAGCCATGATTATGTTATCGAAGATGGACAAATTCAGAAAGTTTTCCCCAATGAGGAGCTCTTTGCTATTCGTGATGCAAACGTGTCGTGGTATGCATACATCGTGAACTTGATAGTGAGTGGGGTCTATCTACCGGAAACAACCACCCAACAGAGAAGAAAATTATATCATGACTCGTAGTTCTACATTTGGGATGAGCCATATATGTTTAAACAAGGCCCTGATCAGTTGGTGAGAAGTTGCATTCCACAGACAGAGGTGAATCAAGTCTTGGAAAGCTGTCATTCCTCCCCATATGGCTGACATTGCAAAGGTGATCGCACCGCAGCTATGGAATGCTTTTTTGGGATATACGCTGATTATTCTGGGCAGACTTGTAAGTCGTACTCTTTTCTTCCTTGTTTCTTATTTCCTTTTCTTCATCAAACCCTAGTTTCATGATGAATTCTTGTGTTCTTAATCCGATTATGAGTAGCTAAACTCTATAGTTCTGGGTTGTGGTGTAACCATGAATATTGACGTTTGACAAGTATTTTCACCTTAGTAGATTATTCATATACAATTGTTTCTTTACTTATGTTCTTAATTGTTTTTTGCATACGCAACTGTTGAGTTCTATTTACTATTTAATATACGTACTTGGTAAAGATGTTATTAGATTAGAGAAGAAGTAAGCAGAGTGTGATATGATTATCCCTACAGGTGGGCTAGGTTTGTGGTTAGGATAGGAATATACCTAGACACCACATTCAATTAAATACTGTGGACGAATTAAGTTCTTAACATGTCAATTTCATAGGAATATAGGCGGTGAACTGTTTTGAATCGACGAGTAGTGGTTCGGGAGAATACTATGAGATTAATAATCCGGTTAATTAGCAATCATGAATAAATTATCTAGGGTGAGATACTTGGATGACTCAATAGGATTGGTGAACCAACCACGACCCTAGAATACTTGTCTCCTTGTGATGAATTCTAACTTCCCCGAACGTTCCTAGCAAATTGTTAGAATAAATTAGTTAATTATTTACTTTTCTCCAGTAGTTATAAAATAAAAACAAACATCCCCTTTCATACTTGCATAATTAGTAGTGAAAGTGAATTCTTTTACAATGGTTGATCATAACTCTCTGTGGGTTCGACATATGACTTTTACAAATCTTTAATATTACTTGGCGACCACGTATATTTGCGTGTGCATTTGGGAGAAACAATTAGTAGCCATAAAAATAATTAAGAGAATAACTATCGAAAAATGAATAATTAGAGGATCTTGCTGAACCCTTTACCATTAAATTTTTTTATACGCATATATAATTTTTTGGTAAAAAAAGAAAGTAAAATTGACATAAATAGTCGTAGACCAAAATAATAGTCAAGTGTATTATATATATATATATATATATATATATATATATATATATATATATATATATATACAAAAACAACAACATATCTAGTATATTTCCACAAGTGATGTTTAGAGATGGTAGATTGTACGCAAACCTTACCACTACTTTGAGAGGTAGAGATGTTGTTTCTGATAGACCCTTAGCTCAGACTAAAGAAAAAACAAACAAGCAAATACAAAACATGTCAAGAAGGAAAAAGTAACAACACAACAGTGCGTTAAACGAAAAACAAGAAACGATATATATATCGTTTCCACACACACAACATACACTTTTGATACGTAATAGCAGCATATATTCTTAATATATTTAACTAGCGTATGTAATTATTTTTTACCGTTGAGCAAAATATTTACCTTGCCCAAAAAAAAGTCAATTGGCCCATTCACGATACTTTGCTCCCCTTATCACATGTATCATGATTCTCTTTCAACTGTTCATACATAATGAAGATTAGAAAAAACTCACGATTCTCACATCATATATCACTATCACTGAGATTTTAGGCCGGCAGGCAATGGATTGTAGATTTGCAACCACTTCATGGGGATCATTTTACTTTGACTTCGACTTATTGGCAGGGTTATTGCATTGATGCTCCTTATAAATATGGTTTACCCCTTTTTCAACCCACGACCTTCTCAATTGAGCACATACAACAACCCCTATATTCGGTTATGATCCTAATAGCCTGTTTGATCAAGTGGTTTTAAGGCCAAAAACGTTTTTTTTTTTTTAGAAAACACTTTCTTCTGAATATTTAAGATGTTTGGTCAATTTGTAAAATTACTTTTAAGTAAAAGCATAAGTAGTTTTTCTGCGGTTGGGGGAAGCAGAATGCTTCTTGAAAAAAGCAGAAGCAGAAATAGAAATTTATTTTTTTCAAGATAAAAATATCCCTACATAATACATATTTATCAAATATATCTCTTATTAATCCATTAATTTCTAATTAATGATCTTTTATTTTATTTTACGTTGTATATTGTTTGCTTTCACGTTTTACCTTTAGTATTTAACAGATAAGGATTATACCCAAGAAAATAGGTAATAAATTTGTTTATGTATTATACTAATTGAATTTTTTTATATGTACTTTTAAATTTTAATTAAAATAAAAGTAAAGACTTAATTAAAGTCTTTCATAATAGATATTTAAAATAATTTCTCTCTATAAAATAATTGTAACTAAACGTTAATTTGACACTCAAAAGAACTTTTTAAAGAAGATTAATCAAACACAGTCTGCTTATCAAAAGCAGTCAATAGCACTTTTCAAATGAATTAGTCGAACACAAACTCTTCTCACCAAAAGTACTTTTTTGAAAAGCATTTTAAAAAAAAACACTCTCAAAATAAGCCTTTTGGTCCGGCCCTTTCCCAGACCCAGCACATAGCTAAAATTTAGTATACCGAATTGCCCTTTTAATTTTTTTAAATAAAACTGTTTTTATCTGTTTGACCAAACATGCTCTAAGTAGGTGACAACCTGACCACAAGTAAACACACGCTCTCTCTATGTGCATTATACATTTTAAGATATTACAACGTATAAGGATTATTTGGTACAACGAAATACTTTTTGAAGAATATCTTTAGAAAATTTGTTATTTTTTGGTGTTTGATTGCAGAAAATACTTTTTTTAAAAATTACTTTCCATCAAAAGGGGAAAGTGGATTTTCTCACTTTTGGGAGGAAGATATTTTTCTTCATAATTATCTTTGGCTCTTTACTTCATACTACTGCATTAACCAACACTAAATATCAGTATAATTTGCTAATATTATTATAAATCTTTAAGAGTAATATTTTTTCAACGAATATTTTCACTTATCAATCAAACATCTGTTATCAATCTGTATTCCAAAAAAACCAGTAAATAATACTAACTGAAAATAAACAGAATCAGTGTTGAAAAATAAGAATAATTTTTCAGAATATAATCGAGCCCACTTAATTCAAAGTGTGTCCTTAAGGAAATTATTCCTCTCACAGTACTCGAGGTTGATGGAATATCCCCTTCCAGGATAGAACGATTATCTTACCAGAATAGTAGTACTCCAAATTCAGGTAGCGGCGAACCACTCAACGACAATATATCACACAGAATTTATTTGTGCAGAAGAAGAAGAAGTTTGTGTTGTTCAGAAAATTCGTAAGTAAAATTCTGAGAAATCAAACGAATTTATAGCCATGGAAGTACTGTTTCTGAAGGTTTGCAACCCTTCTGAACAGCCACCAAAATCTGGTGGAAAATTTAAATATGGGAAAGAAACCGGGTCGCGGGTCAGACACGCGGATCCGGGTCACTAACGGGTAGGATTGGATAAGCTAATTAATTTAATTAAATAATTAAAATTAAATTTGGACCAAAAAGATTATCAATCAATCAGATCATTTGACCGAATCTGAAGCCGAGCCGAGCGAGCAACGACGACGGCGCGAGGGGTCCTTGCCCCCTCAACTCTTTTAGTGACTGGAGAAGGTGTAATGTAATAAATACACCTCTCTTTTCCTTTCTTTTTCCGATGTGAGACAAATGCTTATTTTATAAAGCAAGAGGGAACTCCCACTTTTCTTTCCACTACCGATGTGGGACAAATGCTCCATTTCCCATTTAATCTATCATTTAAACCCAACAATCCCCCACATGAATGGGGAATGGTTATAATATAAAAGAATGCGCAGACAAGTGTGATATACAAGCGAGGAGTGACTGCATCTGGATAAGTAGGTTTCCCTTTGAACTTTCCGTAGTGAACTTATATCGGATATATTCGATCAATCGGTAGATTTGATATATTTGAACCGTCGAACTTTGTTGTATACCTAGACAACATAAGTCACACAATCAACCCTCAACCGTTTATGGTTCTCACGGTTGTGTTCGTTTCAGCCATGAACAACTCCTGGTTTCATGAGTGCATGGAGAATGGGCCTTCACTGTCATTCCCCTTTAAAGCGGCTTACACTTAACACTCACATAGGCGATTTCTAAACATGTGGTCCTATAGCCACATTATCTGGTCATACACTGCCAGATTTAGATAATCATTAAAGAACCTTAATGCTTTATTAACTCATTAATAAGCCATAAGGTTTTATCCTTATTTCTGAACATTGTCTTCATCCGAGAATGGGTTGAGTTATTTGACAATGTTGAACCGTCAGTCACAACTTTGTTTGATCTCCTTGAACCTAGCTCTTGGGATCTCCAGTCTACTAGGTAGAGTTACCGCCATGATGACTTGTCCTCGGCCTTAACCCCATTCCCATTGATGATCTACTAACTCCCTCTCTAGATAAGCCTTTTGTAAGCGGATCCGCCACGTTATCTCTTGACTTTACATAGTCAATCGTGATAACGCCACTAGAGAGGAGTTGTCTAACGGTATAGTGTCTTCGTCGTATGTGACGAGATTTTCCGTTGTACATTACGCTCCCCGTCCTACCTATTCTTTGCTTGACTTGTCACAATGTATACATATAGGAGCCAAAGGTTTGGGCCGAATGGAATATCTTCTAAGAAATTCCGGAGTCATTCACTTCTTCACCGGCCTTGTCTAAAGCTATAAATTCGATTCCATTGTAGAGCGGGCGATGCATGTCCGTTTTGATGATTTCCAAGACACTGCTCCTCCACCAATGGTGAAAATATATCCACTCGTGGATTTAACTTCAGATGATCCGGTGATCCAGTTTGCATCACTATATCCCTCAATTACTGCGGGATATTTATTATAATGCAAAGCATAGATTTGGGTGTGTTTTAAATACCCCAAGACTCGTTTCATAGCCATCTAATGAGTTTGATTGGGATTACTCGTGAATCGACTCAGCTTGCTTATAGCACATGCTATATCTGGTCGTGTACAATTCATAATATACATCAAACTTCCCAAAATCCGTGCATAGTCCAATTGTGAGTCACTTTCACCTTCATTCTTTTGAAGTGCAAAACTTACATCAATTAGAGTCTTTGCAACATTGAAATTTAAATACTTAAACTTGTCAAGTACTCTTTCAATATAATGAGATGCGATAATGCTAGACCTTGTGGAGTTTTATGAATTCTGATGCCTAAGATCAAATCAGCAACTCCTAAGTCCTTCATATCAAATTTGCTAGCCAGCATATGCTTCGTAGCATTTACATCAGTAATATATCTACTCATTATCAACATGTCATCAACATATAAACAAACAATGACTTCATGATTTGGAGTATTTTTAATGTAAACACATTTGTCACACTCATTAATCTTAAATTCATTTGTCAACATTGTTTGGTCAAATTTCGCATGCCATTGTTTGGGTGCTTGTTTAAGTCCATAAAGTGACTTAACAAGTTTGCACACTTTCCTTTCTTTACCGGGAACCACAAAACCCTCGGGTTGTTCCATGTAAATTTCTTCCTCCAATTCTCCATTTAAGAAAGTTTGTCTTGACATCCATTTGATGGATTTCAAGACCATATACGGCCGCCGATGCCACTAACACCCGAATAGATGTTATTCTTGTTACCGGCGAGTATGTGTCAAAGTAATCAAGGCCTTCTTTTTATCTATAACCTTTGACCACAAGTCTTGCCTTATATTTGTCAATAGTGCCATCAGCTTTCATTTTTCTTTTAAAAATCCATTTTGATCCTAAAGGTTTATTTCCAGGAGGAAGATCAACCAATCCCATGTATGGTTGTTCAAAATTGATTCAATCTCACTATTGACTGCCTCTTTCCAAAATGATGAATCAGAAGAAGACATCGCTGCTTTAAATGTTTGAGGCTCATTTTCAAGCAAGAATGTCACAAAATCTGGTCCAAAGGAAGTAGATGTCCTTTGACGTTTGCTACGCCTTGCATCTTCTTTACTTGGTGTATTTTCCTTTGGTTCTTCCCGCGATCGTTTAGATCTTTCACTTGACGACTCACATTCAGTTTTATACGGATAAATGTTTTCAAAGAATTCAGCATTATCTTATTCAATTACCGTATTAACATGAATTTCGGGATTGTCCGATTTGTGAACCAAAAACCGACAAGATTTGTTGTTTGTAGCATAGCCAATAAAAACACAATCCACAGTTTTTGGTCCGATTTTTACCCTTTTGGGCAAAGGAACTTGGACCTTTGCTAAACACCCCCACACTTTGAAATATTTCAAGTTGGGTTTTCTTCCTTTCCATAGTTCATATGGAATAGATTGTGTTTTTCTGTGGGGCACCCTGTTGAGTATTCGGTTAGCTGTAAGGATAGCTTCCCCCCCACAAGCTTTGCGGTAAACCGGAACTTATTAGTAAGGCATTCATCATTTCCTTTAGTGTTCGATTTTTTCTTTCCGCAATTCCATTTGATTGTGGTGTGTAAGGGCCAGTAGTTTGATGAATAATTCCATATTCTAAACATATCTCTGCAAAAGGAGATTCGTACTCTCCACCCCTATCACTTCTAATCATTTTTATCTTTTTATTCAATTGATTTTCCACTTCGTTCTTGTATTGCTTAAATGCATCAATTGCTTCATCCTTACTATTAAGCAAATACACATAACAATATCGAGTGCAATCGTCAATAAAAGTTATAAAATATTTTTTCCCACCGTGAGATGGTATTGACTTCATATCACATATATCTGTGCGAATTAAGTCTAAAGGATTTGAATTCCTATCAATAGACTTATATGGATGTTTAACAAATTTAAATTCAACACAGACTTCACATTTAGATTTATTACACTCGAATTTAGGCAATACTTCTAAATTAATCAATTTTCGCAAGGTTTTGTAGTTGACATGTCCTAAACGAACATGCCATAAATCATTTGACTCCAATAAGTAAGACGAAGCTGAATTTTCATTAATACTGTCAACAACCATTACATTGAGTTTGAAAAGGCCCTCGGTGAGGTAGCCCTTTCCTATGAACAAATCATTCTTACTTAATACAATTTTCTCACTAACCAACACGCATTTAAACCCGTTTTTGACGAGTAGTCCGGCTGAAACTAAATTCTTCCGAATTGTTGGAACGTGCATAACATTGTTGAGAGTCAGGACCTTGCCGGAAGTCATCTTCGAAGTATCTTCCCATATCCTTCAACCTTGGTCACATTGCGGTATTTCCCATAAACAAGTACCTCTTCGGGTCTAGCGGGAGCATAGGTTGCAAATGCTTCTTTTGTAGCGCAAACATGTCGAGTGGCACCAGAATCAAGCCACCATTCATTTGGGTTTCCAACCAAATTGCACTCCGATAGCATTGCACACAGATCATCCATATCATCATTCTTTTCCACCATATTGGCTTGTCCTTTTCCCTTGTTCTTTTTCGGGAGACGACAATCTGGGGCTTTGTGGCCAGCTTTCTCACAATTAAAACAGTTGCCCTTGAACTTTTTCTTATTGGAATCCTTCTCCTTTCCAGAAGGCCTCTTCCTTTTCTTGTTCTTGTTCAGAGCAGCATCTTCAACGATGTTTGCCCCTTCAATTGGTGAAGTCTTACGGTACCTCTTTTCAGCGGTTTTGTTATCTTCCTCGATCTTGAGACGAATCACAAGATCTTCCAACTTCATTTCCTTTCTTTTATGCTTAAGATAATTCTTGAAATCTTTCCATGATGGCGGCAACTTCTCAATCATTGCAGCCACTTGGAACGCTTCATTCACTACCATACCTTCAGCAATAAGGTCATGGAAGATAAGTTGAAGCTCTTGAACTTGGGTTCCAACGGTTTTTCCATCCACCATTTTGTAGTCTAGGAATTTGGCAACCACAAACTTCTTCAAGCAAGCATCTTCAGTTTTGTACTTCTTTTCAAGTGCACTCCATAGTTCTTTGGAAGTCTCTACTGCACTGTAGACGTTGTACAAGTCATCTTCTAAGGCACTCAAAATGTAGCCTTTGCACAAAAAATCAGCCTGTTTCCAAGCCTCAGTAACCATGAACTGTTAGTTGTCAGGCATTTCGGCGGCAGGCACGGGAGGGTCTTCACTGGTGAACTTTTGCATACCAAGGGTGGTAAGCCAAAAGAACATTCTTTGCTGCCATCCTTTAAAGTTGGCACCGGTGAACTTCTCAAGTTTCTCAGCCGGTGGCACAACGGTACGGGTTGTAGGAGTAACCGCTGGTGTAGTATTCGCAGAGGTAGTTCCAGTCTCAATTGCCATTATTCGTTTGTCACTGTCAAATTGACAAACTGTTTTAGTTAATAAAACCAGAATAGCAATTCACTCACAGACTTAAACGATGAAGATTTTATTTCTTCAAATCGCAGTATAATTATGAAACTTTAGTATTCCAACGAAGTTTTTATATCTTCGAGTCAGAATACTAATATTCATATGGAGTAGAAAACTACACAAGTTTTAATCTCCAAACCAGAACACAGCAACGATGAAGTTTTTATGTTCTTCAAATCGTTGTACAAGTATGAACTTTAATATTCCAATGAAATTTTTTATGTCTTCAAGTCAGAATATGAAATTTCATACGGAGTAGAAAACCACACAGGTTTTAGTCTCCAAAACAGAATACATATTAATCTAAATATATAATTTTCTTAAGTTTGTTATCAATTTGTATTCCAAAAAAACCAGTAAATAATACTAACTGAAAATAAACAGAATCAGTGTTGAAAAATAAGAATAATTTTTCAGAATATAATCGAGCCTACTTAGTTCAAAGTGTGTCCTTAAGGAAATTATTCCCCTCACAGTACTCGAGGTTGATGGAATATCCCCTCCCAGGATAGAACGATTATCTTACCAGAATAGTAGTACTCCAAATTCGGGTAGCGGCGAACCACTCAACGACAGTATATCACACAGAATTTATTTGTGCAGAAGAAGAAGAAGTTTGTGTTGTTCAGAAAATTCGTAAGTAAAATTCTGAGGAATCAAACGAATTTATAGCCATGGAAATACTGTTTCTGAAGGTTTGCAACCCTTCTGAACAGCCACCAAAATCTGGTGGGAAATTTAAATATGGGAAAGAAACCGGGTCGCGGGTCAGACACGCGGATCCGGGTCACTAACGGGTAGGATTGGATAAGCTAATTAATTTAATTAAATAATTAAAAATAAAGAAAATTTGGACCAAAAATATTATCAATCAAGCCGAAGCCGAACTGAGCGAGCGACGACGGCGCGAGGGGTCCTTGCCCCCTCAACCCTTTTAGTGACTGGAGAAGGTGTAATATAATATATACACCTCTCTTTTCCTTTCTTTTTCCGATGTGGGACAAATGCTTATTTTATAAAGCAAGAGGGAACTCCCACTTTTCTTTCCACTACCGATGTGGGACAAATGCTCAATTTTCCATTTAATCTATCATTTAAACCCAACAACATCGGACAATATTTTCTTAATAAAATATATCTTTTGAGTGGATTATTTTCATTAATGAACATAATATTATATCCACTAGTCATTTTTGTGTAAAACTTTCACGGTGTAGCTTATTTTGAGATCGGCATTTAACTTCTAACTATTTTATAATAGTTTTGTATGTATATCCACTGCACTCTTAAGTTACATATGAGTGAAATTCATGCATTTCTGTCTGAAGTACATGTAAAATTTGTTGGAATATAATTATTTGTGCAAGACTTTAATCATATGTGTATGAGTTTTAGACATAAATGACTGAAGTTCTAGCAAAAATTGTTAAATTTTGGTCATGTGTTTGAATTTCAGATATTATGTTTAAAATTAAATTTTGTCAAGACTTACTTACAGACATCTTATATCTGAAATTGTTCAGAAGTAGCAATATGCTCAAATTGTTCTAGAAAACGGGCATAATTTAAATGGCGACGTCAAATTTTAATATCGTGCACTTATGTCCAGTTTCCTGACTTGAATATCTTATTCACATGTATGGTTTTCCACAATAGCCAGGCCTATGAATGACGATTCATAGAGAAATGGGCCGAAACACGATTTCCCCAATTTGATAAACTAAACTCGGGGCCATGATACCTAAAATGGGCTAGTAGCTGTTACATACTAGCATTTCTCCGCCAATTTTGATTATCACGATGCTTGGTGTAGCTTTCTGAAGGTTTATAGTGTTTATCCATAGTATCATGTCAAAATAACATCCTTCTTAATTTTGTTATTTATTAAGGTTAAATTCTATTCATCTCATTGATAATTACTTTTAAAAGAATTCACATTTTGAACCCTAATAAATTCTAATGGAAGCTATAAAAGCCATGATTTCCACATGATACTTAAAGACTTGTATTTGGTATATTTATGTTTTATATCAGAGTTTTATTGACCTCGCATATAACATGGGGAATCTGGTTAGCACCCATATTGTTGAATAAAAGAACAAAGACTTGACTGGACGGTATTCACGAGCAGATGACAAGCAAGAGTGAAGAAGGGTCTTATGTTACTTGTTTTTTTAGTCTTCATCATTTACTCCCCTTTATTTTAGTAGGCGACAGTCTTCTTCATATGGCCGCATTGCATCAATATGGATCCAATAATCCATTGGGTGTGCATTCAGAGATGGATAAAATAGCTTCTTACCCTTATTTTTATGTAAAGGATCTAGTAGGCTGGGTAGCTTTTGCTATCTTTTTTTCCATTTGGATTTTTTATGCTCCTAATGTTTTGGGGCATCCCGACAATTATATACTTGCTAATCCGATGTCCACCCCGCCTCATATTGTGCCAGAATGTGAGATGTATTTGAAATATTGCACAAATATCTTGGGAGTTATCATTGATATTGAGATTACTAAAATGTTATATAACCGTGGCACGTCATGTCTTGAAACACATATATCGATGTGGGATGTGAAAGTACATGTTGTTATTCCACTTACATAAATGGTTGTAGTGGTGTATTCAATTGATCCTGTTGTTTTGGTGCGCCCGTTGTTTCATTCAAACGTACACGCAAGTGTACGCAGTCGACAAAAAATAAAATGACTTGTTAAAGTTGGATATCGAACCCTCAGAGACTTATGATCAACGATTGAATTAGAATTCACGATTACTACTAATTATGCAAGTATGAGAGTTGAAAGATTGATTGTTTAATAATCTAATGCAAAAAGTCAATTCTAACTATTTATGCTAATAACTCGTCACAGACGTTTGTTTGAGATTTGAGTGTATCACAGAGAGATGAGTATTCCAGGGTCGTGGTTAGTTTACCAATCCTATTGAGTCATTCAAGTATCTCACCCTAGCTAATTTATTCACGATTGCTAATTAACGTGATTATTAATCTCACAGTATTCTCCCGAACCATTACTCGCCGATTCAAAACATTTCGCCGCCTATATTCCTATGGAATTGACCTGTTAAGAATGCAATTCGTCCACGTTATTTAATTGAATGCGGCGACTAAGTATATTCCTATCCTAGCCACAAATCCTAGCTCAACTGTAGGGATAATCAAATCACACTCTCTTTACTTATTCTCTAATCTAATAACGTCTTTCCCAAGTACGTATATTAAATAGTAAATAGAACTCGACTGTTGCGCAGGCAATCAAGCAATTAAGAACAGAAATAAAGAAACAATCATATATGAATAAACTACTAAGATGAAAATACTTGTCAAACGTCAATATTCATTGTTAAACCACAACCCCAGAATTATAGAGTTTAGCTACTCATAATCGGATTACAACAATAGAATTTCATATTCGGTCTCAGAAAAGATGAAATAATGAAGGTAAAAGAGATAACCCTACGATGATAAGCCTTACTCCTTGCTCTCTGCGATATAATACGTCTGAACCCCTTCAAAAATAACTTAGGATTTTATTTATAGTGTTTGGAAATAACCCTAAAAAACTAGTCAAAAATGGAGTTGGACTTAAACTCGCTGCCATTTGGACACTGGGGCTCGCTGGGCAAGGCATGCGGCGAGAATGAGTCTCGTTATGGCCTTCGTTGGGCGAGTTGTGTTGTCCATTTGACACTTAGAAAAAAATTCCTCTGCTTGGCATTTTGGAGTAGCTTTCCCGCGAGGTAAGGTGCATGGCGAGGTATCTCCTCGCCCCAGGCTTCGCTTAGCAAGGTTTGTTGTCCATTCTGTACTTGGCCAAAATATTGAAAATCTCATTTTTGATAGCTTTTCTCGCTGGACGAGGAGTATAGCGAGGCACCTCCTCGCCCCAAACTTCACTCAGCGAGGTTGGTTATCCATTTTGCACTCTTGTCATTTTTTCTATAACTTCTTTTGGTCCTCGTAGCTCGCTTGGCGAGGTGTATGGCGAGCTCTTTACTCGTTCCATACCTTGCTTGGCGAGGTTCATGGACTATTCACACTTGGACGAATGCTTCATCTCATTTTAGCTTCAAATCATCGTATTTCTCACATTAAGTGCCTAGATGCGATAAGAACACACGTATCAGTTCATAATACAAAGATTAACATAAATAAGTTGTATTTAGTGCGATTAGTCCTCTAAAAAAAGGTAAAACATGGGTAAAATATGGCGGTTAGGCGTATAAATACACCTAACATCACCACCCCACACTTGAACCTTTGTTTGTCCTCGAAAAAATACTTGATACACCCACTTACGAATCTAGACTTAAGAACTGTAACACATAAACTCTATGCAATTGGATCTTCACTCTTCTTCTTTGTATTAGGTCTCACTTCAAGAATCAGAACACTCAATATGATATTGACGTGTTTGCTCGAATTTTGTTTTCTCTCTATATGAGTGCGTAAAACTTCTTGATGGTTGGACTTGAATATTTATAGTTTTAGGTTGCAACAAGTCAGTTGAACTCAATCCCTATGTGGTAAGGCCTAATATGAGAGTTAGGGTTTGAGTTGACTTGGGATTCTTTCTCTTCAATGCGACTTTAGTTTTCTTGTAGAAGTCTGAAGTATATTGATAAGTATGGTAAGAAATATTGCATCCTTGTACGCTAAGTTCTTACAATAAAATATAAATTTCACTCACGGTAGGACTCTGAGCAGGAACACGTTCTTGGACCTGGTTTAAGCATCTGTTCCATTCAACTTTGTACTGCATTTGTCCGTTGGTTGGATCAAGTTCACAGACTTGATTCATTTGCCATGTTCATTGACTTTGTAAATCATCAAAATCTACACTTGTTCATTGACTTTGTCAATCATCAAAATCTACACTTGTCATTCTTGCTAATGCCAATAACTTCCCAAGCCAATATAGATTATGTCCTATATTACATCTACTAGATTCTCTATCATGATTAATGGGTTGCGTACTACATATATTACAACATCTAAGGGTATCTATCAAGGATACCCTCTTTCTCCATTCTTTTTCATCCTCTGCATGGAACTACTTTGCCGCAACATCCACCAATCGGTTTACTATAACAAATGGACTCATGTAAAACTCTCACGGGAAGGGCCTGGTATTTCACCTCTTCTTTGATGATGATAACATTTTCACCTCTCGTACTAACACAAAGTTGTCAAGCCATCATCGACATTCTTATTGAATTTTCTAAGCATTCCGGTAAAAAAATTAACTTCACTAAATCCAAAATATATTTGTCTCGTAACTGTATGCCTACCACTAAATCATTCATTCAAGACTCCTTTGAAATACAGCAGGGCACTTCCTTTGAAAAATATCTTGATTTTTCTATTTTCATTAAACAATTGACCAAACGAGACTTTTAATATGTTATTGATAACTTCCACTGCTTGGCAGGATGGAGTGAAACTTCTTGTCTATGACTGGACGCACCACTCTTATCAACCCATTCCTTAATAGTTCCCCAAGCCACATTATACAATACATTTGATTAACCCCCAACATATCATTCGCCTGCTTGAGCGCTCGGAACATAATTTTCTTTGGGATACCACTCTAGGAAAAACATAAGCTTCTTCTGCTTAATTAGAAGCATGTAACTACTCATAAGGAAATGGGAAGATTAGGCATCCAAAATCTCTGCCGCCACTAGCTAGCCAAGCATGACGCCTATCAAAACAACCCACTTCACTCTAGGCAATTACACTCCTTGCAAAATACTTTTGTATGCATACACACAAGACTCAAGTCTCCCTTATAGGGAGAAACATCATTCACAAATGGAATCTTTGTCAATCATCATTAAAATGAATTATCGGAAATGGGCATCATATTAACTTCGTTTGCCACCCTTGATTGGGCGCCAATCACCCATTAAGGAATTGTATCAAGGTACCTCTACCTCTTCACGAATCATATTCAAAGATCTCTCAATATATTTCAAAGGGACTCTGGGACTTACTCAGCCTATGTTTTGAGATCCCCAACCGCTACACAACCAAATACACGACACATATACTTCACAATACTCTAACCACCCAGACAATTTATTTGGGACTCCACCCCTAAGGGCCTCATTACTGTCAAATTTATTTATCTCTCCCAACATTCGCCATAGAGTACACCTTCCTTCAAATGGATATGGATATGGAAAGTACCCACTCCGCTGAAATTTAAACATTTCCTCAGGTTATGCAGCCATGATAGAATTCTCACAAATTATTAATTACATCGTGTAAGTATGCTCCCTAACCCTGCATGCCCTCTCTGCCAACAAACTCCAGAAATCATTCACCATCTCCTAATAACTTGCCCCACTATAGCACCTTTCTGGCAATCCGGCTATGTCCAATATTTTCCTTTCTTGTGAGATTTTCTTTCATCTACGAATGTCATACACCACAGATTACTAGCTCTCCTTCACGGATTACTACTAGCCTACCACCAAAGGCTCAGACCGCTTGAAATCAACATAGATTTCAAAATACTTGTATTCATACTACATAATAACATTTAAGAGTCTCACGTCGGATATGGAATGGGAACATGGACTCCTTATATGAACTTGGACAATCCTCACCCTACAAGCTAGCTTTTGGGGTTGAGTTAGGCCCAAAATCCATTCTTTACATGGTATGCCAGACTCATTTCAATTCTTCAGTCACCAATGTTGGGCCCCAAATTATATTATTCATGCTCCAGTTAACAAGGTCTGAGCGTGCGGGGAATATTAAGAGTCCCACATCGGATGTAGAATGAAAACATAGACTTCTTATATGGACTTGGACAATCCTCACCATACAAGTTAGCTTTTGTGTTGAGTTAGGCCTAAGATTCATTCTTTATAAAGAGTCCATATCCTCATTCCATATCCGATGTGTTACTCTTAACAATAACCACTTATGTTATGTTAATCTTATCCATGATTGCAGGTAGCTTCTTCATCTTCTAGGTGAGCTCGAGATTCGGCATACGTACAAAGAGTAGAACTGGGCAGTGGACAAGCTTGTAGTTTTTTATCGCACTATAAAATGTGTTTAATCCGATTGTTTTTGCATCTCCGCCTCCTTTCAAGCTTAGTATGCTAGTGGATGGCATCTCAGGACCCCCTATTCATTTAACCAAGTTCCCCCTTAGGTACATCTTTTTGTATCGACAGGGTTGGCTCAACTCACAAGCAATCGAAGCACTTGCTTTGGGCCTAGAAAATTATTAGGCCTCAAAAGTTATTTTTATATATAATTTTATTTTTATTTACATATCAATAGTTAATTATTTTTTTCTGTCTCATCCATTAGTATAACCTAATTATACTTTGACCAATCTTATTTTTATCCTCTACAGAGCTAATCTACCACATCTACCTAATTATTTTTCTTCATTCATTTCAGTTAAATCTATCTAATATATAAGTCAACCTACTATTGTTTAATTATCCTATCTCATAAATTTAGACAATGTCCAATAATTTTGAATTTAACTATCAAGTCATTGAAATATGATCATCCTTTATCATATTGAGCTTGCACTAACTTTCTTTTTGATTTTGATGCATACCTCAACACATAATTTAAAAATACATATGTAATTTTTAAAAAACTTCTTACTAATTGACACGTACTGCAAGTGTGATGTACAAGATGCAAGTGTGACACGGAATGCACGTGTCACGCACGAAATACACGTGTAACACATGAAATGCATGTGTCATACACGAAATGCACATGTGACGTACAAATTGCACGTGTCATGCACCGGGTGCACATTTGACGCACGGAATGGACATGTGATGCACGAGATGCATGTGTGGCACTCAGAAGCTAGCTTTATTAAATATACTTGGGACCTTTTATTAAATATACTTGGGACCTTTTATTAAGGTTTGACTTTAGGCCACCAATTCCATTAAGCCTCCCCTAATTATAGGTCTGTATTTTATGTTGTAGGACCTTAGTTTTCTTTTGAAGTAACAGAATTATTACATCGACACACGGTGTAAAAATCTCTTTAATTTACCATAAAAGTATATAATTATGAAGTTTGTCTCTTAACATGAATAGAAGACCAGTAATGACTAGGTTAATCTTTGCTAAGTTAGTATTACTTATCCAACTAGAGAAAAAATCCCAGTTGTTTGGACAAGAGGAAAGTCCTATCATGAATCTCAAAGTGATGGGGCAAACCTTAATTTACAACATGCTGCTAAAGGCCCCATCATGCTAATATTTGGATGCATAATTTGGGCTGAATTCTCAATTTTTAGGTAAAACTATATGAAAATTAGTTATGATGTACAAATTCCTGTGAGCTCAAGGTTCCAATTTGATCCTCGAAGTGATAAGCTCGAAGTTCCGAAGATGCTTGATCATCTGATGATAATGTACTTAAAATGGCATGAAATATTGAGTGGGATTGAAGATTGGACTTGAAGGTTTAAGAAGGCAACATTTTATTTCGATTTTGTGTGTAGGTCTTGGCCGAAGACCATGTTTTCTTTTAGCTTATATTTAATTCTTACATTAGCTTGTAGTTCTCCTTAGGACATGGTGTAACGTGCAAATAACTCTTAGCTCCCATTAGGACATAGTTAATGTACCATGTAATAAATGGACAAAGCCGAGAGGTCCTCCAAAAAGGTGACAAGGTCGTGAGTTGGAGGACAAGGTGGCAAGGACAAGAGACATCTAGAAGATGGGGATTTCAAGGAGGATTTATGAACTCACAAGTTCAAGAATTTGACTATATTGAGGACTTCAAAGTCATCCAAGATGGAGAGGAAGAGTTGGCCGAAATGGTTCAACACACAAACACCAAGAATAGAAGCTTCCAAGCACATCCCAAGAAGATGATGTTGTTGGAAGACTCAAAGTCATAAATTCTTCCACTTGGAAACCACAAAGAGATGTGAAGAAGATTGAGTTTACCCTTGTCTCCAAGGAAAGACCATTCACATTGTCTTGGTTTGGGAGAAATATCATTGGTCACCAAGTCAACCCCAAACCCGTCCACACTAGGCCGAATAGGTTCTAGTTTGTGTGTTTTTGTCTTCTTCTAGAATAGTCTATTTTGTACTATAAATAGAGACCTTATGCCATTGTAAAATTTAGATTTTGATGAATGATAAAGTTGAGTTTTACTCACAAAAACTAAGTCTCTCAATCCGGGATTGATATTCTTAGTCGGTTCTTCGGGAGGACCTTTGGTTCTTGTATGAGTCAAACCCCTTGGTGTAAGTTTAACTAAGACTGTGTGACTTAGTTGAATCCAAACTAAGGTTTCCCTTTGGTGTAAGTTTGGTTAAGACTTTGTGACTTAACTAAACTCAAGCTTAAGGAACCCCCCCCCCCTTTGGTGCGAGTAGACGTTGGGACTGTGTGACCCAACCAAACCCAGGCCTAGGGTCTATCCTAAGGTTTATGGTCACCTTCACTTGGCTTGTTCAAGAGCATTGCACTTAGCAACCTCAGACTAGACCTTTTCTAACTGACCAAGCTCTTCAAGGTGTCGACTTGGGCATTAAAACCCCCTTGTCATTATCCTTATCATATCGACTGATTGTACTTAGTTTGTACTCGGGTTTGCACCTAGCACCCCGTATCCATTACTCATCCAATCTATCTCATTCTTTCCACCACCACATCCCACCATACTTCAAAAGCATCCCCTTTAAAGGTCACTGACCGAAACCACCCCTAAACTCCCGTCCTAACCCCACAACACAAAACAGTCCACTAAAACACCCTTGCCGGAACCTCACTGTTTCAGCCCTCTTCTATGGCCTTGAAACCACTCAACCACCAAGGTCCGACCACCTACGTGACCCTCAACATACCCGGAATACCCCTATAAAGCGCCTAAACTTGATTCCAACTACATCTACCCGAAACAGCCGCTCAACCCCACACTGCCCGGCGATAAAGCCCCAACCGAGAACCTTATTGTTTCAACAAACTTCCAACACCCTCCATAACTAAACTAACCAAGCCCGATCACTACGACAACCCTCAACGTGTTCAAACATCTCCATAAAATGCCTTAACCCTACTCCTCACGAAACCATCCTAAACAACCCTCAAATAACCCATTGCCCGGTAGAAACCTCCCACCCGAGAACCCCATTTCCACCCCTTTGTCGCGTCAACTTGTTCCTTGCCGAACTCAGCCCCACTTACCCACACCCACCCCTCCGTATTTACATCATACAAGTAAACTATTACAAAATAAGCAGAAAAATTGAATTTAGTTGTACTTTATGTATAGGATTATAGAGGAGACTATCCTGAGTTCTCTTACTGCGTGGGTACGTTTTCTTAAAATTGTCGAGGGAGCTGTTCTAGTATTTTTTTATGGAGATAGGTAAGAAACTTGCGTGGTCAATACACTGGGATGCTAAATTTGCAGCAATTCTATACAGTGTATGATAATTCTTCTTTCTTTCTTTCGGAAGCATATATAGTCTCTTAATTGGTCATAAAATTAATTTTTGTTAGAAGTTCTTCACTTCTCATGCTTGCATTACAAGGATATTTTTTACTTGCATATTATTTGCAAACACTCGTAATGAATGAACGGGATTCCATGTTCTTCACAACATATAGTCCTCTCAACATGATTATAGTAGTTGTGATGAGTTTATTCATCTTACGGGAATACAATAATTTTGGACAGATAATTCTTATAAATAGCCTTAAAACTCTTATAAGATAGATAATCACCAAGACTAACTAATGTAACACTTTTTGCGAGCTACTGGGGGCAACTGTGACTATTTTAAGCCTTTACGATGTCGTCGTTGACAGAAAAACGGGCATAACAACGTGAAATATGCTCCTCCTCCTAAAGATCAACCACAAAGACTACTAATTAGCACGGGATGCACGTGTGATGCATAGGGATGCACGTGTGACGAATAGAATGCACATGTGATGTACGTACGGTGCACACACAAGCTAGCCTTATTGAATAAATTTCAGTCCTTTTATTTAGGTTTGGCTTTAGGCCTCCAATTCCATTAAGTCATTCATGATTATAGGTCTGTATTTTATGTTATAGGACCCTAGCTTCCTTTTGGAGTTAAAGAATTATTATATTGACACACCGTGTAGAAATATGAAATTCCCCCTTGATTGGAGGCTTCTCATTGATACAATATATATAGTTGTTTACAAGTACAAATCCTAATTGTATGAGGATATCTAGTTTCCATAATTACATCAAAATCCTAATTACAAAATATATGAAAAATATTAATATATTATCTATCACTGATTATAGGTCTGTTTTTTATGTTGTAGGACCCTAGTTTCCTTTTGGAGTTAAGGAACAGCTGCCGAGGAAGTACCTTAGTAAATATATATGCGTACTGATATAAAGAAGGAAAATGTAACACCCTAACATGACCCATGGAAACATTCTCACGAACAAAATGAATATCCATCTCAATATGTTTGGTTCGTTGATACTGGACCGGGTTATGAGACAAGTAAACAGCAGATATGTTGTCACATTAGACAAGAGATGCCTTATGTAATGGACAATGAAGCTCTAGAAGAAGGTTTCTGAGCCAGCAGATCTCGGCAACAACGTTCGTAACGCCTCTATATTCTGCTTCTACACTTGAACGGGAAAGCGTGGCTTGCCGTTTGGCAGGCCACGAGATGAGATTGTCACCCAAAAATACACAGTAACCAAAAGTAGATCGACGTGTGTCCGGACAGCCGCCCCAACCAGCTTCCGTATATGATATCAGCCTAGTCAGTCCAGATGGATAAAGATGTAATTCATAGTTAAGAGTACCCTTAACGTACCGAATAATACGCTTAAGAGCGGTAAAGTGAGGCACCCTGGAAGCATGCATGAACAAACACATCTGCTGAACGGCATAGGCAATATCGGGCCTAGTGAAAGTAAGATACTGAAGTGCACCAGCAAGACTCCTATAAAGAGAAGGATCAAGCATAGGATCCCTGTCATCGGCACTAAGTTTCGACTTCGAATCGACTGGAGTGGGCATGATCTTGCAGTTTGCCATTTTAGACCTGTAAAAAATTTCTTCGGCATACTTACACTAGCACAAGAACATTGCATTGTCGGATCTGGTCACTGAAATCCCAAAAAAATAACTCAACTTACTCAAGTCTGTCAGATCAAATTCAAATTTGAGCAGGGTAATGATTTTGTGTTTCATCACATCAGATAAGGCAATCAGAACAATATCATCCACATAGAGCAAAAGGTATGCAATGTCATTACCTCGCTGAAAAATAAAAACTGAATTGTCACTTTTGCTGCACACAAACCCGATCTGCGTGATGTAAGTGGAAAATCACTCATACCAAGCCCTGGGGGATTATTTCAAGCCATAGAGTGACTTTCGAAGACGGCAGACATACTGAGGAGCATCTAGATGCACAAAGCCAGGCAGTTGATGCATATATACGGTTTCTTTCAAATCCTCATGTAAGAACGCATTTTTCATATCAAGTTGATGAATCGGTCAATTCTTTCCCATAGTTATGCTCAAAATAGTACGAATAGTGGCTAGTTTAACTATTGGATTGAAGGTATCACCACAATGTCTGTATCTCATAGCCCAGGCCCAATTCATTAGCAGCGCCAACAGCCGGGACTCCTGGGCCCACATCCAACCCTCCTCCCCGCTAAATGGACCAACAGCATTAGGCCTACCTATCTCCGGCCCAACAACCATAGCAGCCATACGGTCTTATGACCCCTACCAAACTGAGTCAGGCCTACAGCACTATGAATCTCCAGCATTCCGACGACGCATGGTACATGGATACGGGGGCCACATCCCATCTCACTCATAACTCTGGTAATCTCCCTTAACTGTTTAATTTGCTCAATCCTCAATGTATTTTGGTCGAAAATGGCAATTCCATTCCAATTCAAGGTCATGGCACTACACAAACACCACCACCTCATCCTCCATTTACCCTAAAAAATGTCCTATACACGTCTAGCATCATTAAAAACTTAATCTATGTTAGGAAGTTTACTAGTGACAATTCTGATCTATTGAGTTTGACCCTTTTCATTTTTTTGTGAAGGACCTACGTACGGGGACAACTCTTACAAGATGCAATGGTGTGGGGGACCTCTATCCATTCTCATCCAATTCCACTATCATTGTCAATCCACATACCTCTCTAGCTGCAATCTCTCTATCAACTTGACACGATAGACTTATGCACCCAGGAGCACCAGTTTTAAATTTTCTTAGGAGTCACAATTTAATTCAATGTAATAAAGGAAAATTCAATTTTCTTAGTGGTCTGTGTTGTGTTATGGACCGGCGGGCGTGGTGGCGGTACGTCAACCGCCAATGCTTGTTGATTGTGTTCGTCTTGTTTGGCTCATCTAGTCTCTTCCAACAACAATTGTGATTAGGCTTTGTTGAAGCTAGGGAGGGGATTTTCTTGTTGGATCATCGTCACAAGTGTGTCGTACTCACCCTTCAACAAACCATTGATGAGTTGTAAAACCATCTTTGTTTCAGAAATCGGAGTGTCAATATTAGACAATTGATCACAACCAATTTTAGTTGTTTACAATAGTCTGACATATTGGCAAAGAGTTCAAGACGGGTGTTTTTAAATTGTTCCTCCAAATAGATGGCGTGTATGTTTGTTGTCTTGAAGATTTTCTCTAGACGTGTCCCTAATTCGTAAGTTGTAGCACCTGTATTCATAATAGTATGAAGTAAATCCTTGGAGATGGTGCCATATATCCATTTTTTAACAATTGTATCTAGCCGCTTCCACGTCAGGTTGTCGACGTAGGGTGGACGAGGTGTGGTAGCATTGATGTAATCAAGGACGATGTATGCACAAGCATGTATTTGAAATAATTCAATCCACGATGAGTATTTTCGATCCTCTTGATCAAGAACCAAAGGGATAAAGTTCTTTATATTTGTTACGACGAAGGCCGAATGAAAGGAGTTAGGAGAGGAGGATGTGTGACGTCGGGGTTGGAGGAGGAACCCTCGTGAGATTCATGAGTAGCCATGAGAGGGCAGTTTTAGGTGGTTCCAGAGAAGGAAAAAAATTAGGGTTAGGGGGGAGGGTTGCCGCCACCGGAGGCAAGGAGAGGGGGTGGCGAACAAGAGTGGTAAGAATGGTGTTTAGGGTTTGACTCTTGATACCATGTAGAAATATGAAATTTCCCTTTGATTGGAGACTTCTCATTGATACAATATATATAGTTGTTTACAAGTACAAATCTTAATTGTAAGAGAATATCTTGTTTCCATAATTATATTAAAATCCTAATTATATAATATATGGAGAATATTAATATATTATCTATCACTGATTATAGGTCTGTATTTTATGTTGTAGAACCCTTGTTTTCTTTTGGAGTTAAAGAATTATTATATTGACACACCGAGTAAAACTCTCTTTTATTAACCATAAAAATAAAAATATACAATTAAGAAGCTTGTCTCTTAAGAGGAATAGAAGATCAGTAATGACTACGTTAATCTTTGCTAAGCTGGTATTACTTAGGCAACTGGAGTAAGTCTCAACCACTCAAATTATTATTTTCTCCATGCAATATAATGATATATCGTATCTAACATGTTTTTCTTGTTTGTTTGGCCACAGGAGCCGCGGCTCTAATGTTGCAGAGCCGCGGCGCTTCCCAGGCAGTGAGTGCTCGACGGAAGTCCAAAAGTTTGGCTGATTATGGAGAGGTTTTGGAGCATTAACATGTCAGTTTTTCCTCCATAACTCAGCCATTATTTGGCTGCATTACTTGGTGATTTAAAGGGTCATTACATGGCATTTAAATGGCCATTACATGGGGCATTAGAAAGGCCATCGTGCACACCTATAAATTGAGTCCTTTGGCTCAATTCTATAGATGCCCACAATATATACATACAAGTATACAGCACCACAAAGAGATCAGTTTTTCCTGATAAGCAATCATTCTCTTAACAATCTTCATTGTTCGTATTCTTCGCTGAGGTCATTTGTGTAGGCTTTGCACATTTAATAGTGTGTTGTTTCATCTTGGGAGACTATTGTCCACACTTCCGTATAGCCTATATACGGGGGCAATCTTGTCTTAAAGACAGATAGACATCTCTCGACTCAGCCGGTGGTGTTGTGATTATCTAATTGGTTGCTAAGTGTTTTAGGTGTGAACTAGAATCTCAAAGGACTCTAACCGTTCGAATTCTCAGCGGTTCTACAAGCCGCAAGTGTAGCAGTTCATGTTCTTGTATTTCCGAATACAAGATCCATATTTGAAGTTCTAATTCTAAAATCAGATATTGACAACTTGTTGTTGTAATCTTTGTTGTTTATCCTTTCGATCACTGTAATAGTTATTTACTATTCTCGTACGTGCTTTACATATCCAACAATTTTAAGACAAGATTGTATTAGTGCTCGAAAGATGTTTGCCAGCAGATATGGTCCCAAATCTGGCTGTGGTTTTCTTCTTGAAAACAGTTCTGTTAACAGTTCAAACATTGTCTCTGTCAACGACCGTGCTTTCAAATCTGGTCCCAGCTTTGGTTCTCTCTTTGACGACAGTTACAAATCTATTTTCGTCAAAGGTGGGATCTCTAGATCTAATGCTGAGCTTCAAGATACTGCTGATAGTCATGTTAGTACGGCTAAAGATCAAGGACGAGTTGGTGTTACCGCTCTCGATGGTGGTGGAAACAAACGCCTACGAGAGGCTGAGGATGTCAACTGGAACAAAAGGAAAAGACTGAAGATGATGTTATTTCATGTAGCAAAAGGCTTATATCTGTCCCAGACAAAGGATATGAATTACGGTAAGGAGGATATGAACACTCAGTCTAACTGAAGTGGGCCAGAATCCAAAAGGTCTAAGTTAATTATCCTTCCTTATCTATAATGTGTTTAATTAATATCTGAATAAAAGTGTGTAAAGCAAGGCTGGGAATATGAAAGTGTTTTCATTAAAATCTTATATTCCCTACACTCTAAAATCAGATATTGAATCCCCTTCCTTCCCGGTTAAAGATTGGACTATTGTAAATAAAACTTAAAAGATCCATTCTTTTGGGTGTAATTATTAAAAGTGTGTAAAGTATGTTTGCACATACGAAGTAGAGAGATCCACTGACTGTGCGAAAACTGTTACCATTCTTAAGTAAGCGCCAGGGATTTCCTGGGCACCAATCATAAGGGAAGAAGACTAAGAGATAATGGCTTATCTTGAGACGTTGAACATATCACCTATGTGACAGAAGATCCTTCATTTGATAAGATGATATTGGACGCTCAGTCATACAAAGCCTACGGACGACTTGAGTGGGCTAGAATTTCTAGGTCTTAAATGATCTAAAGGCCAAAAGAAAGGCAGAAAAGAAATTGGACACTCAGTCGGCCAAAGAAACTGGAGTGGGCAAGAGTATCCATATCACATATGATCCGGTTACGCCCTAACCACGGGTAAGAGGTTGTTCATGTGAAGCAACGCCACCTCTAAAGTAGAAGGGGTTGGAGAGGTTGTCCTCAATAGGACTTCAGGAAATGGGATCACTCTAAAATGAGGTGATACATGTCCCAAACTTGGTTTAAGGGACGATGTTGGTCAAGCTGGTTTGAGACTAGTCCAACAGGTCTGTAATAACTAAGAATGGTACAGTATGTCTGTAGCTAAATAAATGATATATTTATAATCTGTGCATCTATGCCATCATAGATTAAGACATGTTAAACAGAAAGTCAGTCAGAAGCTAACGAAGTTGAGATTGTTGCCTTCTGTCGACATAAACCCTCAAAATGAATGTGAGGTAGGTGAAGAGGCAAAATCACCCTTCCATTCCATCAAAGGAATAGAGAAAGAAGCACCGCTCCTTTAGAACTTAGTCACACCTACATGGGTGAATTGAAATTTGTACAAAATAGAGGGGGAGACAAGTTTCGTCAAAGGAATAACGAAAGAAACACTGCTCCTCTAGAACTTAGTCACACCTACATGGGTGATTTAAAGTTTATACAAAATAGAAGGGGGAGACAAGTACTTTGCGACCTTCATTGATGATGGTACAACGTATTGCATCATTTGTTTGTTAAAAAGCAAAGATGAAGTTGTTGAAGCGGATAAGCGCTACAAAGCAGAAGTTGAAAATTAACTAAGCCTACGGATTGAGGAATTTGTAGTGATAGAGGGGGAGAATGTGAAGCATCGTTCATCAAACGACTGCTCATTACTCACCTCAGTCTAACGGTGTTAGCCAAATGCAAAGTTGTACGCCCAAAATATGTGGGGCAAGGCGATCCTTACCGCTAATGTGATTCTCAACAGAACAATACATAAGGATAAGGATAACCCTCTGTGTGAAACATGAAAAGGATCCCAAATGTTGTGTTGTAGGGTGGCTTGGTAGAGGTTGGAATATCGAAATAGGTCAAGTTGGACCTAAGACTGTAAATTGCATATCCACTGGATCTGCAAATAACAGTAGTGCTTATTACCTCTTGGTGTCAAAAAATGTTGAATTCTTTGAAGATAACTTTCCTTGAGTAGGAAAAAGAAGTAATTTCTCAAGGTTAACAAGAACCCACGAGTGCCTGCCTGTCCGGAACTAGACATTTCGTATCTACAGGACTCGGAAGTTGCTGACTACCCAGAACTTAATATTTCAGATCTACAGAACTCAGGGATTCTAGATGTTGAACCGAGGCGGAGCAAAGAGGGAACAAAGACTTGTTCCAAGCCTTCTAGCTTGTATGGTTGAGAATGAACCATGGACAATTAACAAAGAATTGACATCTCCAAAAGCGCTGCTTTGGAAAGAAGCTACAGAGAGAAATAGATTCCATCATATAGAACCATACTTGTGTAATGGTTGACCTTCCTCCGGAAAAAGAACCTTTGGGGTGTAAAAGTGGATACTCAAAGTGAGTACAAAGTAGATGGATCTACTGACGAGTATAAGGCCTCGGCTACTTGGACATGTGCTCTCCTGTGAATAGATTAACATCCACGGACATTGCGATCTTGCGTGACATAAATGTTGAGACAGCCTTCCTAACCAGAGAGTTGGAACGGAAGGATCAGAGTTGGTTTGTTGGACTGTTGGGCTTGTTCCTGAACTTTCATTTTGGTCCCTGAAATATTTACATTTTGGTCCTGGAAGTTCAGTTAAAACAGAAATAATGAATCTGACAACATAAACATTGACTCTGAAGTTAGAAAGCCAACAGTTGGAAAAACCAACAATCTGAAAGTGGAAGTCATATTGAAACAAAAAGTCTCGATATGAAAGATATGGGTATCACAGATGACATCTTAGGAATTGAGATTTCTAAGACATCTAACAGACTGGTCTAACTCCAAACTCAGTTGTGAGATAATTGACAGTCTCGTTGAATCCACTAATGGATATGAATCATATAACTGATTGGAATCATGGTGCACCCATATACAAGGAGCGATATGCGCAGGTCACATGTAGTTCAATGTATTGTACACACTACAACCGACTTGGTATCGGCCTACAAAGTAGATCAGTTGAACTAAGGTTCACTTATGATTCTGGAAATGATCGATAGAAGGTGTTAAGTCGGATATGACGATATCTGAAATATTCGCTTATCTACAGATTATGGTATTCTGGATGTCCAGCGGTTCTGAGAGAACACAGTGATGCAAACTGGACGTCAGACTTGAAGAACACCAATGCCACAAGTAAATGTGTATGGTGGGTCTTGGAAAATCCTCTAAGAAAACTTGCATCGGCCGATTCATGATGGAATCGGAGTTTATCATTTTAAACAAAGCATGAAAGAAGTTGAGTAACTTCACGACTCCTTAGAGGACGTCCCTTATTGGGAGAAACTCATGCCTTCAGCAGTTATACACTGTGGCTAGCCGGTCGACTTCAGGAAGGGCACGGATGACGGCGTCTGGACATATCTGTCGGAGACATAAGATCGTATGGCAGTTGATCACCACGGGTGTCACTTCCTTGATTACTAATCAAATGATATAGCGGACCCTTTAACTAAGGGACTACCCGAAGATCAAGAGTTCTGTCTGTCTAGGGGAATGGGCTTAAAACCCAAACGATACTAACCTTTGCGATGGTAATCCAACCATACTAACTGGAGATCCCAAGAATTTAGATCAATGGGAAAACTAAGCTGCAAAAGGTTCAGTTGAGTGCTTCGGTGGAAGCAAGAGCACTTTGAATTATGATTTCTGTAAAGAAACATGAATCCAAAGTCGTTTCCGCGATAGACATTAAAGTGCTACCTGCATAGTGGATAAAGTTTAGGCTTTCAAACCTTTAACAATCCTCAAACGATTGAGGTAAAGGTTGGGGAAACTTTTAATGATTCTTAGCACTTGTGAAGTGGGGTATAGCAGATACCTTGTAGGAGATCACCTATTTAAGTGTGAGGACAGGCCGCCTCATATGAACGCACTTAAGAATCCAAGTGCATCCACGGCCACAACGGACAGAATAATAAGAAGAAACGAATAAATGGGAGGTATTGTGTTGGTACCGTTGTCTTGGCTTACATTAAACACTGACGGTTCAAGACATCACGTTCACTGCGCAGTAAGTAAGTCCGATGGTATTCAACTAGGGAAGGTTCAAAGCGGAAGCTACCTCTCCATATGCAATATTGTTTTGCTGAAAGATTGCGGAAAGTAACCACCTTGTGTGTGCGCCAAAATCTCTTTCAAGAGGGGATTGTAGGAAATTTACTAACATGGTATTAAGTTTATCCCATTATTTATGACTCGAACTATTGGGGCCCCGCACGTCGAAAATGTCATTTCCACACACGTGCAATCTTAGTGTCAAGTATAGTAAATTTCGTTAATGAAAGAGATATTGATACGTAAGTGAAATGTTTGAGACATAGAATGATGGACGGTTATTGGATAAATAACAAGTGTTCCACGCTGGTAAACGAAGGAAGGATTGTGCGAGGTGTAAGATGGAATGGGTCGGAAAGGGCCGCAGTGCCTCCCGGACTGGGTCGCAGCGCCGGAGCGTCGCGGCTCCCCCCTTGCAGCGCCGCGACGCTAATTGTCTGTCTGTCCACTGGAGCTGAGGCTTTAATGTTGCAGAGTCGTGGTGTTTCCCAGGCAGTGAGTGCTCGACGGAAGTCCAAAAGTTTAGCTGATTATGGAGAGGTTTTGGAGCATTAACATGGCAGTTTTTCCTCCATAACTCAACCATTATTTGGCTGCATTATTTGGTGGTTTAAAGGGCCATTACATGGCATTTAAATGGTCGTTACATGGGGCATTTGAAAGGCCATCTTTCACACCTATAAATTGAGGCATTTGGCTCAATTCTATAGATGCCCACAATATATACATACAAGTATACAACACCACAAAGAGATCATTTTTTCCTGATAAGCAATCCTTCTCTTAGCAATCTTCATTTTTCGTGTTCTTCGCTGAGGTCATTTGTGTAGGCTTTGCATATTTGATAGTTTGTTATTTCATCTTGGGAGACTATTGTCCACACTTTCGTATAGCCTATATACGGGGGCAATCTTGTCTTAAAGACAGAGAGACATCTCTCGACTCAGCCGGTGGTGTTGTGATTATCTAATTGGTTGCTAAGTGTTTTAGGTGTGAACTAGAATCTCAAAGGACTCTAACCGTTCGAATTCTCAGCGGTTCTACAAGTCGCAAGTGTAGCAGTTCATGTTCTTGTATTTCCGAGTACAAGATCCATATTTGAAGTTCCAATTCTAAAATCAGATATTGACAACTTGTTGTTGTAATCTTTGTTGTTTATCCTTTCGATCACTGTAATAGTTATTTACTATTCTCGTACGTGTTTTACATATCCAACACTTGCAACAATTGTGTAAGTTAAATCTACCTTCTTTCTTTCTGAAGCCTATATAGTCTTTTAAATTTGTCATACAATTAAGTTTTATTAAAAGCTCATCACTTTTCTGTCTGCATTACAGGGAGTATTTTGCTCCGGGCTTGCATATTTTGCGCAAGCACTCGTAACGAATGAACGCGACCCCGTGTTCCTCACATTATTTAATCCTCTCAACATGGTTATAGTAGTTGTGATGAGTTTATTCATCCTTCGGAAATAAATAAATTTGGGCAGGTAGTTCTTATATATAACCCTAAAACTCTTATAAGACAGTTAACCACCAGGACTAATTAATGTAAAACTTTTTGCAGGTCACTGGGTGCAACTGTGATTATTTTAGGCATTTATACTATCGTATGGAGAAACGGGCATAACAACGAGGACGACGTCCCTCCACCAAACTATCAACCACAAAAAAATTACTAATGGACACGGGATGCACGTGTAACACACATGAATGCACGTGTGATTCACATGTATTAACGCACATGAATGCACATGTAACGCACAGGAATGCACGTGTGATTCACTGAATACATGTGTGACGCACGAGATGTACGCAGGACGCACACAAAAACTAATTATAATAAATATACTTGAGACGTTTTATTAAGATTTGACTTTACCCCACAAATTTCATTTACCACTACTTTTGGTAACAACTGTAACGATGATTGTCCCTCCCAACACTCTGATTCTTGTACGGCTACTATGTTTGCTTAATATAATATAGTCTCATGTTTTATCAAAAAACAAATACTGCAACAAGACAAAAGAAAATGAAAAAATCTGTATATTCATAGCATAGAGATTCTTATTGAATACTTAATTAGTTTAGCATACTAGTAGGGAGGAACAAGCCATAGCTTTGTTGCTAATGGGAGAACCTTATCGAAAAAACTGACTTTTGAAAAAACAAAAGTTAAAAACAAAGGAATTCATTTTTTTCTCCAAACAATTAATTACTATTCCAATATCTAAATTCAATCTTAAATTTTCTATCGGATGGTAATGAACCAATCTTACACAATTGCTAATTAAGGGGTGTGACGAAGATGACAGTTATTAATTACTATTATTTTCATTAATGAATAAGTAAATATACAATTTACAATTTTCATAATATGAAAATTCTATTCCTATTCTACTCCCAAAACCCTATTCTAATTGTACAAGAATACTACAATTATGGTAAGTGTACAATGCTTAATTAATTACAAATAATATGTTGCCAAATATACTCCAAATCGTGATATACTTGGCATGTATATCACAGACTGATTTGCCATGTATTTCCGTGATATACACGGTATACACAAGGCAGTGTGTATACCTTGTATATCACGGGTATATTTATCACACCCCCGCAATCATAGCAGGTAGACTTCGTACGCTGAGACTGTTCCTAAAATCTTCAAATAGAACCGAGGGAAGACTCTTCGTAAAGATGTCTGAAATTTGATACATGGAAGGGACATGGCAGACGCATACTTGTCCACGAGCTACCTTTTCGCGAACAAAGTGGATATCCATCTCGATGTGTTTAGTACGCTGGTTTTGAACCGTATTACCAGAAAGATAGACGGCACTAATATTATCACAATAAACCAAGGTAGCTTTCTGAATGGGACAATGGAGTTCTAAGAGAAGATTACGTAACCAACATGATTTAGAGACCACATTGGCTACCCCTCGATACTCGGCCTCTGCACTAGAGCGTGATAATGTAGACTGTCGTTTCGCAGACCAGGAGACCAAGTTATTACCAAAGAACATACAATAGCCAGACGTGGAGCGTCTGGTATCTGGACAACCACCCCAATTAGGATATGTGTACGAAACAAGCGTAGAAATCGACGACGGATATAGATGCAAGCCATAGTCAAGTGTTCCATGGATGTATCGTATAATGTGTTTGAGCGCATTCATGTGCTCAATCCTAGGATCATGCATAAACAAACACATCTGTTGTACGACATATGTAATATCCGGTCTCATGAAAGTAAGATAATGAAGAGCTTCGGCGAGATTGCGATAGTCGGTGGGATCCTCGTACGGTGAGTCAGGCGTTGCACCCAGCTTGGGTTTAGTATCAACTGGAGTGGAAGTAGACTTACACGAGGACATACCAGCCCTTTCAATTATCTCTGCGACATACTTCCGTTGTGATAAGAATAACCCACTTGTATGACGAGTGACAGCAATCCCCAAGAAGTAACTCAAGGGCCCCAAGTCTTTCATAGCAATCTCAGAACTGAGCAGTGTCATGATAGACTTGCGCAAATCATCAGAAGAGTCAGTCAAGATAATATCATCCACATATAATAGAATATAAGACAGGGAAGTACCACGACGATATATGAACATTGAATTATCAGACCTGTTGTGAGAAACCCCAATAGACGAAACATAGTATGCAAATCGCTTATACCAAGCCCGTGGGGACTGTTTAAGTCCGTACAATTACTTCTTCAATAAATAGACATGATTAGAATATTTTGGGTCTAGAAAAACCCACGGGTTGATGCATGTAAACGGTCTACTTAAGATCTCCATGTAATAAAAGCAGTTTTCACATCTAACTGGTAAATGGGCCATGCCTTTGAAAGAGCGAGACTGAGAACAGTGGGAATGGTAGCTGGTTTGACCACCAGACTAAATGTCTCACCACAATCCATATCCACATGTTGAGTCTTACCATCACCCACAAGACGAGCCTTATGCCTCGCGAAAGAACCATCAGAATTATCTTTATGAGTAACAATCCACATAGACCGAATAATATTAATACCAGAAGGACGGGGCAGCAATTCCCACGTCTTATTTTCAATAAGAGCATCATATTCGTCGTTCATAGCCAATTTCCAATTCGGGTCATTTAACGCAGACACTGGGTTACGGGGTAGGGGGATTTAAGAACATTAGAATTTAGATTAAAATGTCTCTTTGGTTTAAAAATATTTCGTTGACTACGAGTGACCGGTTTGTGACTTGGGGGAGAAATGGGTGGATTTTGGGAAATATTCGGAGGGGTGACGGACTGGCCAGCAGGCAGTGGGCCTGCTGGCCCAACACGGGATTCTGGACCGATAACTGGAACAGCGGCAGAGCCAGAACTGGGCTGAATATTTGGCCCAATTTCTGGACATGGGAAGTGACCGAAGGTACTGGATTGGCCCAATAAGTGGCGCATAGTGTACGGTGATACTTCGTCATCTAAAAAATTATACGAACTAGGCACGAGACTACTCACTTTAGCAAATGGAAATTGGGTTTCATAAAAAAAATAACATGACGACTAATGATGATTTTATTGAATGACAAATTAAAACATTTGTAACCACGATGATTAGAAGGATAACCCAAAAACACACAAGCGGGTAGAACGAACTTGAAGTTCGTTAATTGTAGTAGACGGAATAGTGGATAACATAAACACCCAAAAACTCAAAGATGTGAATACGAAGAATTCTTATTATAGAGGATTTTAAGAGGAGATGAATATGTCAATCCTTTGGTAGGAAGTATGTTAAGGAGATAAGTAGTCATTTGTAGAGCATGATGTCAAAAGGAAGGGGGTACGGAAGCATGGACCAATAAAGTATGGACAATGTTATTAATGATACGAATTTTTCATTGGGCTTTCCCATTTTGTGAGGACGTATGAGGACAAGAGAAACGAAAAACTATACCATTAGCATCACAAAATTCTCGAAATACCTCATTATCATATTCTTTGCCATTATCACATTGAATATTTTTTATTTCCCGTTCGAATTGGGTACGGATGAATGCTCGAAATTTTAAGAAGGTGGAAAAAACTTGAGGTTTTTTCGCTAACGGAAAGGTCGATAAAAAATTAGAATAATCATCCAAAAATATAACATAATAACGATGGCCCACGGAACTTAAAACGGGAGATGTCCATAATTCGCTATGAATAATATCAAATGACATTAAAGTACGAGAAGTAGAGACTATAAATGGCAATATAGAGACTAAAAATGGCAATCTCACATGTTTTCCTAAAGGATAGGAATGAAAAATTGAAGTACTACGCATACCCTTACAAGAAATAAAATTATTTTTATGCAAGGAAGAAACAACATACGACCTAGGTGACACAAACGTGCATGCCATAAGGAATGAGCTAGAGCTGCAAAAGTAGATGGCAAGGCTTGACTCGAGAGACTGGATGCGGGCGTGATTGGATAAAGATCTCCCCTACTATTACATCTCATGAGAGGTATCCCCGTCTTTAAATCCTTCACATAAAACCCAAAAGGATCAAAATTAACAGAAACCCAATAATTAGTGGTGAATTTACGGACATACACCAAAAATTTAATTAAGTTAGGGGCATGAAGGGCATTTTTCAAGACAAGAGGTGGATGGGGGGGAGACAAAGTTGCATGACCATAACCACATATTGGAATTGAGTTGCCATTACCAATAATTATACCACAATTTTTGCTCAAATTGGAATAAGATGAGAGAGTACCTTGGTCGGACGTCATGTGAGAAGTGACGCCGGTGTCCATGTACCAATTCGCGTCTGGAGGATTCAATCCAAGTGATGCATGGAGACCTCAATATCTATAGGTGTTGGGATCGGATTAAGGCATGTAGCATGGAAAGCCTGCGGGAGGCGAGGCCCAAGCAGGCCTCCTTGCTATCCAGACCCAGCACTGTTGCGAAACAGAAAACCCAAAAGGATCAAAATTAATAGAAATCCAATAATTAGTGGTGAATTTTCAGACAAACACCAAATTTTTAATTAAGTTAGGGGCATGAAGGACATTTTTCAAGACAAGAGGTGGATAGGGGGAAACAAAGTTGCATGACCATAACTACAAATTGGAATTCAGTTGCCATTATCAACAATTATGCCACAATTTTTGCTCAAATTGGAATAAGACGAGAGAGTACCTTGGTCGGATGTCATGTGAGAAGTGGCGTCGATGTCCATGTACCAATTCGCGTCTGGAGGATTCAATACAAGTGTATGCATGGCGGCCTCAATATCTGTAGGTATTGGGATCAGATTAGGGCTTGTAGCATGGAAAGCATGTGGGGGCCGAGGCCCAAGCAAGCCTCTTTGCTGTCCAGACCCAGCACTATTGCGGAACCCACTAGACTGAGGTGAATAATTGGACCTGAAAGGCTGTTGGGCAACGCACTGTCCAGGGAAGGGTGAAGTTGGAAAATAAGGGTTGTTGGGCCACTGGTCACTGGCCCAACCCCACTGCCAGGGGGTCCATGGCTGGGACCAGTTGTCCTACGGCCCACTGCCACCGTGTCGAGGCCCGCTGCCAATGTTTTGACCTCCCTCACCACTGTCGGTACCACCACGATTGCCACCGCGATTTTTGACATTATATTTACGATTCTTCTTGCCTCCACCGAGAGTACGTTTTGGCCCGAATTATCAACAAAACCTTGAGAATTATCGGATGAATTCATCATCACCACGGGACTAGCTCCGGTAGCTGCCTTTTTGACCAAGTCAGCTTCTTCTAATGTGAGCATTGAACGGGCTTGATAAAAAGGTGGAAGTGGATTACTTTGACGAAGGAGAGTCTCAACGCCATTATAGGCCTCAAATAGGCCTGCAACCATTTGTAGAACAAGATGATTATTGGTAACAGGCACTCCAACGTTACGGAGTTCGTCCGTCAATTCCTTGAGTCGTTTACAATAAGCAGAAACATTCAGGAAATCTTCCATGCCGACTTGCGAAAATTCTTGCTCAAGGGTGACAACTAGAGAGTGTTGATTGTCCTGGAATATATCAAGCAATCTATTCCATGTAGCCATAGCCGTAGCGTCATGCTCAATGATAGTCTGTAAAAGGTCGGTAGAAATAGTAGAATAAATCTACTTAAGGACGGTAGCATCAAGAGTAATCCATAACTGAGGATCCTTCGCGGGAGTAGGGGTAGCGGGAGGAATTATGTGATGGAGAACTTGATGTGAGATTGCGTGAATTTTGAACAACTCTGCCCATGTCGCATACTGGACGTTTTCCATCTCAAAAACAATAGAGATGTGGTTCTTGATGTTGGAAACAGTAAGGGCAGGATGAAACATGTTCTTTGACGTAGATATAATGAAAGAACAATGAGAAATTAGGAATAAATTTTAGGAAGGGAGGAGGAAGAATTTTGGCCGGAATCCGAAAAGTGTTCTCGAGATTGGAGCCGAGAGAAGCGGAAGCAAAGTAAGGTTTTGTGAGACCTAGACTTCTGATATCATGAAAGAAATAATCTCTTGATTATTTTCATTAATGAATGAGTATATATACAATTTACAATTTCTATAATATGAAAATCCTATTCATATTCTACTCCCAAAACCTTATTCTATTTGTACAAGAATACTACAATTATGGTAAGTGCACAATGCTTAATTAATTACAAATAATATGTTACCAAATATACTCCAAACCGTGATATACTTGGCATGTATATCACAGACTACTTTGCCTTGTATTTCTATGATATACACGGTATACACAAGGCAGTGTATATACTGTATATATCACGGGTATATTTATCAAGGATTTAAGGGTTAATTAGTGTTGAAAAGGAGTAATAATAAAAAGAAAAAGTGTGAAGAAAAAAATAGTGAACATTAAAATTTAATGAATTACTAAGGTGGTGTAGATGTGGCATTTAGGGATGACAACGGATCGGATCTGGATCGGATCCTACTAGATCCAGATCCATTTTTCAAACCTGAATTCAGATTCATCGGGTCCATAAAATCAGATCCAAATTCGGATACACCGGGTCTACGGATCGGATCTGGATCCACATGTAAAAAAAATTGTCTTGCTAAGAATTTTTTTTAACTGACAAACGATTTTTACTTAGCTAACAGTTTACTGTGTTTCAATTTTGAAATGTTCATATGAGATATTTTGTTCGTTGTCTCGTTTTGATTGTGAGCTATTAATTGAAAATGTTGGACATTCACAATAGTTGTGAAAAATGCTGACTAGTATTTCCACAATGCAGAATTTGCATGTGCATGGAATCTTCACAAATGAAGTGAATATAATTTTAACTACTTGTCTATGGAGATGTTAGTCATTCACTAATATAACATTGATTTTATTATCGAAGTTACCTCTTTATTTTTTGGTTTTTGAGTTAACACGGGAATAAATTAAACTTGTTTTGAGAATTAAACTTGCAAGGATGTGCTTAGCAATTTTAAGAAAATACTTATAAAATTACATTCTAAAGTTATGAATATATTTAATAAAAAACGGATTCACGGGTCGGATCTGGATCGGATACGGATCTCAAATATAAGATCCAGATTCAGATCTGATCCGTCAGAATGGATTCGGGTCCGATCCGAATTCGTCAGGTCCAAACTTTAAATATCCATATCTTATAAAACGAATTTGGATCCACCAGATTCAGATCGGATCAAGAATTCAGTGCCATCTGTGTTGGCATTGGGTGATAATAGTTCCACTTCCGACAAAAAATAAGAAAATAAGAGGACGTCAATAAAGTTTAAGCGTGCAAATAATTTTTGGAACAAGTCGTAAAGTATATATTTTCCAGTTGAATTCCATGTGTCTCAAGAATATGGTCCCTCCAAATATAACACGCAAACTTAACAACAGAGGGAAAAGAAAAAAGGAAAATTGCAACATATTCATGTCACGTCTGCAGGCTTTTGGTTTTTTAAGTACATTTTTCAAACTAATCTTTTGCTTCTCCAGATTTTGACAACGCAATCTTTCGTGGCCTATGAGGAATAGTAACACATAGTCTCCGGAAGCACAGGCGAATTGATAAGTGGCAAGGTAATTGAGGTATAATCACTCTGACATCGCGAGTTCGAATCCCTAGCAGCAGACGGGCGGGCCGTGCCTGAATTCAGACCAAGGTCAACACTTATATAATAGTCAGTCATCAATTGGAGGCGGGCAAGATGGTGATGAATTGCGATTGGTCTAAACCTTCGACTAGCGACTTATTGCGGCCTGCCCAGAATGCCCATACGTACTAAGACCTTATTCACACGGCGAAGAAAGGCCGAATGGAAGGGGCGATCGGTGGGCTGTGGTGACAATCTTTGCTGAAATATTGCAAAGGTTGTTGCTGGGTTCGTGTCCCATTGGTCCTCTCCCTTACAAGACTGTCACATGCGCATATCCCTTGATTTACATTCCACCTGGCCAAGAAACCTCTGATACAGGTGTAGGGTTTCGCCTTTGGAACTTTCCCCTTCGCAAGGAATAGTAATACATAACTTGGTCAATGTTTTCTTATTTCTCAATCTTCGTGTAAAAAGTGATTCTATTTAGCAATTAAAAAGTCCAAAGTCGTGTCGCTTTGACAAGTTACTTTTTTTAAGTTTAATTTCAAAAGCTTCCATCTGATAATTTGCTACTCCCTCTGTTCAAAATAATTCTCTTATTTTTCATTTACGCATTTCTTAACAAAATATTATAATAAGATTAATAATTTAATTATTTATTCTCTTAATATATTTCATCATATATATATATATATCAACTCCAACAGTTATGTATTCCTCTTAAATATTGTCATTAATGATAAGTTGGAAAAATATCAACTTATGCTTGTCTTTTTCTTGAGTTTTAAAAGTCTTTGAGTGTGATTTAATAATCTAAATTAACTTAATGTCGGTGAACTTCAGGATTTAAAATCAAGAAAGGCAATTTATGAAGAATATGATCAAGAATGATGAAAAAATGAAAATTGGAGCAAAATATTGAGAAAAGAGAAGATTGAGAAGACACAAAAGTCGTGGCCACTTTTTACTTTCGTGGAGCCATTTCTGATGGTGGAAGAGCTTGAATTTGGCTAAGTCTGAAAATGAGATAGTTTGTCTCGGTCCACGAAAATAAATGGCTAGATAAAATTGCTCAACGAAATTGAGAAATCTAAACTTTGCAGAGAAACGTGGACAAGAAATGTCTCCATAAAATTGGCAGCGAAAAGGATATTTTTATCCCGATTTTCAGACATATTTAAATAGGAATTAGGTCATTTTCTTGTATCATCTTTCATATCTTTGAAGTCTCAACATTTGAAAATAAACAAAATATTCTTGCATTTTAAGTGTTTGATAAAAGTCCCAATTTAGTATAATAATTAAGTTTTAAAAGTAATTGTTCTAAGATTATCTTAGAAATTGCTAAATTCACTCACCTTTTGACATCTTAACACATATATACCCAAATCTTTGTTGATTGCTATCACCGTACTACATTCCATATAGAGGTTTAAGATTGGACATTACCAATTAATAAAAAGGGTAAAATGAAAAAAAGCTACTCCCTTTTGTCCATAATAAGTGCCCTTTTGATCTTTTTATTTTTGTCCAAAATAAGTGTTTATTTACATAATCAAAAATGTATTATAATTAGGGGTGGGAGTTCGGGCCCATTGGATATGAAAGTTTCACTTTGGATATTTATTTTTTGGATTGAAGAAATTACAATCCAAATTCAATCTAAATAAGTTCGGATTGGATTTGATATTTTAGGTTCGGTTTTGGATTAATCGGTTTGGATACTTCGGATATTCGATTTTGACTTTTTAGCCTTTAAGACATGCCGTAACAATTAACAATCTCAATTCACTTAATAATTTGCTCCTTAGAATATATAATTTCCTACATTTGACAAGGATTGAGACCACCCTATCGCCCATTTCGTATAATTTCATACTAGATTTAATACTATAATGGATAGGGTCGTAGGGTACTAATCTACTGGACCTTTAAAATTGAAGTTATTGATATTAGGCACTTATGATATCAGCGGGGCTAAGTATAAGGCATAAAAACTTTAGATTTTCGAATATCTGAAAATCCATAGTACTAAAACTAATATCCACTCTGAAATTCATAAATTTTATAAATAAAATTCAAAATCCAATCGATAATTTAAAAATCCAAATCAAATATCTAAAAAATTCAAATTTCGATTTGGATTTCGGGTTGGCCCAAACTATGCCCACCCCTAATTATAATTTTTTTAAAATTTATCCCTATTTAAATAAATGGTTTTTTTTATGTAACCACGAAACTTTATTGAATAAGTAAATAATAATATATCCAGTGCAATTTTACAAGTGGGTCCGAGAAGGATAGAATATACGCAGAGCTTACCCCTACCTTATATGGGGTACAGATGTTGTTTGCGATTGACTCTCGGTTCAAAAGAAAAGTATCCAATGCAGGAGTGTAAGAAAAATAAAATAGCAAAATACAAGACACTTTATTTATTGAATAAGTATTATTTAATCAAGGTAAATTAGTCAAATATCTATTTTTTTAATAATTAATATTTTTAAAGAGTATGCTAAAAAGTAAAAGGACACTTATTATGAATTAGATTACTTAATTTTTATTTTAATCTTTATAATGATATTCTCTCTGTTTCAATTTATGTGATACATTTTTCTTTTTAGTATGTTCCAATAAAAATAATATATTTCTTTATTTTATAATAATTTAACTTTTATCTTTATTTTTTATGTTTAACAAGGTGATCTATAATAATATAAATATCTTTAATTTGTTAAATCATAAAATTTAATTTTTTTTATATTTTAATTTTCGTATCGATTCAAATTATTTGAGATAAATTGAGATGGAGAGAGTATATTTTGAAAGGGAGCAAAAGTAAAGAGAAGACTGAGACAAATGCATCTGATGTTGGTCATATTTCGAGATAAATGCTTTCATTCTAGAAAGTAGTGCCTAGTCCTAGCGTTCAAATGATACCACATTGCATGACATTTCTCTTTCATAATAATTTGGGAGGCTGAAAGATTTGACTCTTCAATATCCCACAAATTTCTCTCTTGGAATTAGCAGTTACCTTCTGATTTCTTGCAAAACAATTTGCTCATGAATAGGGGTGGTTTTCTTTGCCCACAAATATAATTAGGCAAACATTATAATGCAAAAACAATTCAAATATATTAATTTAGTAAGTACTGGATTATTTTATGCATAAATTCTTTTAGATATTATTTATTGCATTAAAATGAAGATGAAGTATATAGTGTATAACTAGTAGGGGTGAGCGGGTCCGGGTATCCTAACTTTTTTAAACTACCCGGACCCTACCCAGTAAACGATCGGTTCCTAAATCTGTTACCCGGAACCTACCCAGTAAACGATCGGTTCCTAAATCATATTACCGGAACCTACCCATAGCAATCATTACCGGAACCTACCGGACCTGCGGTTCCGGTAGGTTCCCGGCACTCGTAAAACATTTGTCATAAATAGTATACTACTCAAGTAACAATACGAGAAATGAAGCGAGATACAACGAAATGAAGTTGTTGCATTGACATCCGCATTGTTCTTCTTCTTCTTTGCATTGACATCTGCATTCTTCTTCTTTGCATTGACATCCTATTCGCTCGCATTAACATCTCGCAATGAAGCGGATACGGCGAAAGACAACGATATATCACATATAGATCGATTTGTGAGCGGATACAACGAAAGTGTATGTAGGAAATGGATAGACGACTTATACCCAAAATAACGGAGACTAGATATACGGAGATATATCGCAACCCGACCTTTTAAATGACTACAACACAATCACAATTCACAATGACTAAATGAAGAAAATATTGCAAAATTACACTCGCATAATCCAAAGTGACATTTAACGAAATATCGATCATCGATTTATTAATTGAAATTCGAGAGAAATTGTTAGTCTAGGTGTTTGTGAGGCTTTAACATCCGCATAATCCGGTGTAAAATTACACTTTGCATAATCCAAAGGCATTGTGAGGCTTTAACATCAGCATTGTGAGGCTTCAACACATCTGCATTGCTGCTGCTGAATTGACATCTGCATTGCTGCTGCTGCTGCTAACATCCTGCTGCTGCTGCTGCTAACATCTGCTGCTGCTAACATCCTGCTGCTGCATTAACATCTGCAATGAAGCAGATACAGCAGCACGTCCACTTGCATACTAATCCACCATTATGTCTTCCGTGACACAAGTAAGCTCTACAAAAATAAAATAAAACTATTGTGAGATTCCAAGACAAAAGATAATACACAAAAATAAAAATTCTAAATAACCCAAATCCATAAAACAAAAATAAAGAAAGACCTAGTGAGTAGTGACTTACCTTCCTCATATTTTTCTCGCATCTTCCATATATTGCTCAACACTAATTGATTTTGAAGATGAGCGCAACCAATCTTGGCAACAAATCAAAGCTTCCACAAATTTAGGAGTTAGAGAGTCGCGAAATTGATCAAGCACTCGACCGGATGTGCTAAAAGCCGATTCCGAGGCTACCGTGGATACGGGGATGGCTAAGATGTCTCTAGCCATCAAACCGAGAACCTTGTAAGTCGACTTAGCAAAGCATTCCACCACATCAATAAATCAAATGTTTCATTTTTGGGCTCACGAGGACTACTAAGGTACCTTTCCAATTCGGATCTTAAATCCCCACTAAGTTCATCTTGGTCATCTTGGTACCAATCTTTGACAAGTGAAGTTTGGATCAACAAAACCAAAATTTTCTCCACCAACAATGTCAATAGAGCCTTGAGACTCATCCAATACACTAGAATCAAGCATAGAAGAATGATTTTTGTCATAGAATGCAAAAAGACGTTCCAATACATTCATTACCTTACTAACGATCAATTCTATTTTAGCATCATCAACACCAATCCTTCTACAACTCCAATTCGAAATCTCAACTTATATCGAGGATCTAGTACTACGGCTATCAACACCATCATGTTTGTTTTCTCAATACTCCCATAATACTTGTCAAATTTGGCTCTCATTTTTGTAGCCATTGCCTTAAGGTTTACATTATTATTTTGGCTTTCACATTCGCTAATGTTGAAAACATGCTAATAACTTCATGAAAATAATGGTTAGTTGTCACATAGAGACTTCCGACATCCTAATAGTAGCCTCATAGAAATTTCTCGAAATAAAGACAACAAGGATGCATTTTCCCAATCCTCATCTTTTGGGACACCACAATCAAGCTCGACCACAAAAGCCATATCATCATCTTCAAGTCTTACAAATGCTTGTTTGAACTTACTAGCACTTTCTAACATAAGATATGTAGAATTCCACCTCGTACTAATATCAAGACAAACGAGCCCTTATAAGTTATGCCCTCTTCGGTTATACAACTTTGGAATTGTTGTGCTCTACTTGGGGAACTCCTAACATACTTAACTCGCAAATCGAATTCGACTAATTGATTCACGAACCTCACTCAACCCATCTTTCACAATCAAATTCAATATATGAGCTGCACATCTCATATGAAAAAACTCACCCCCCAAAACAAGGGTATTTCTTAACTTGTCCTTCAAATAAGCAATTGCCACATCATTAGAGCTCGCATTATCAACGTAATTGTTGATATACGATCTCTAATTCCCCACTCAATTATACATTTTTCTACCATCTTACCAATATCCCTACCTTTATGGCTAGGCATAACAACAAAGTTTAGCAATCGCTTATGCAAATTCCAATTTTCATCAATAAAGTGAGCGGTAAGACATAAGTAACTCAAATTTTGAATGGAAGTCCAAATGTCAGTGGTGAGAGAAATCCTAGATTTAAGAGATGACAACTTATCTTTTAAGCATGAGTTTTCACAAACATAAAGTTTCATGCAATCCCTAGCAATTGTGAATCTTGAAATATGCTTAAATAAAGGTTGTAATGCCGACACAAAACCCCTAAAACCTTCACGTTCAACCGTTCTAAATGGTTGCTCATCAATAATAATCATCCTAGCCAACATGTGCCTACAAAACTCTTTATCATATTTCCAAGTGCTAAGCATATGCTCATTATCCCCATTTATACTACCTTTAAAATGACCACCAAGCAATTTTTGCTTCTTGTCAATATTGTGAGGATACTTTTTGCAACTTCTCAAATGTTTCCACATTGATGAGGTACCATTGCTAACACTATAAGCTAAGCCTTCATTGCAATAGTTACAAATAGAAACAACATTACCAGTTTTCTCATCTATTGCTTTACCAAAATGCTCCCAAACCTCGGATTTTGTTGCCTTCTTTTTCGATGGTGCACAAGTTGTGGATGCCGTGCTAGCCTCAGTCATCTACCAAAAAAAGTATCAAAATAAAACAAATCAAAACAGCAACTCCAATAAATTGAGCATAACAAGTTAACAACAAACAATAAAAGGGAAATATCAACCCAAATACTAGCTTTTCTAACAGAAATCAACCCAAATACTAACAACAAACAATAAAAAATAAAAAACAGTAACATTATAATACAGAAATAAAAAACAGTAACATTATAATACAGAAATCAACCCAAGAAATCAACTCAATACAGAAATTAACCCAAGAAATCAACTCAAGAAATCAACCCAATACAGAAATCAACCTAAGAAATCAACCCAATACAGAAATCAACCCAAGAAATCAACCCAAGAAATGCAAAAATCTAATGTTCTTCACTATGCAACAACTTTAAGGGTTATTCATTACCTTTAACAAAACCGAGAGGAATTCGAGCACAATACAACAACCTTTGTCAAGCTTCTGGAGTGAGAGAGGAGACTAGCGATGGCGATGGTGATGGGCTGATGGCGATGGCGAGTGCGAAGTGAACTGTGAGTGTGAAGTGCGAAGTGAACCGTGAGTGTGAGCTGCGTGCGAAGTGAAGAACTGAAGATTTTGGAAATTAGGGCGAACTTGTGAAGCAGTGAAAATGAAATGCCAATTAATTCATGTATAATTCCTTTTAACCGGACTGGGCCAAATAACCGGACTGGGCCAAAAATTTAAACGCCCCAAAGCCCAAAACTAAATAATTTAAATGGGGGTAGGTTCATAGGGTCCGGGTATCGGTTCCGGGTCCGGGTACCCTGTCTATATTTACCGGAACCGGAACCGGACCCGATATTGATCGGTTCCTAATTTTAATACCCGGAACCTACCCGTTATTATAATATATCTACCCGGAACCTATCCGATAGTATCGGTTCCGGTCGGGTATTTGGGTACCCTGTACCCATGCTCACCCCTAATAACTAGTTTGATCTTTAGGTGTTTTACAACAACATCATATCCCGTGATTTTTCACATGTGAAGTTTGAAGAGGGTAGAGTATATGCAGATTTTACCCCTACTTTATGGAAATAAAGAGATTATTTTCGAGAGACTATCGGCTCAATTAGTAACATATAACAAGATCTTAGGGTTTTATTGTAGTAAAATTAATTTCAGTATAAGTTATTTCATGTCGGATCATATATAAAATAATATTGGAACTACAAATATCAAAATTATGGAGTATTTGATATTACTTTAACCAAACATATTACCAATCAAATGCAGTATAAAATAACATAAATTTTATATATAGCAGGGTTATTTCCCTTAGACCACTAACTAAATCACACCTAACAGATGGTTAGGAATTACTAGTTTTTTTCAATCATATCAATATTGTAAAATGCTATATAATATTTTCTCTGATTCAATTTATCTGAACTCTTTACTATTTAGAGAGTCTACGAGGTGGTTCTTTAACCACATTTTTCTTACATTTTCTCTAAATTATTTGAATTATAAATTATCATGACTTATAATACTTTTAATGTAGTTTCTAAATATATAAATTTTATTTTTACAAACTTAAAAAATCTATGCCGAAATTTAAGGTCAAAGTTATAAAGTTTGACCCTCGTACTCCGAAAAGGTTCACATAAATTAAAACGGATGTAATATTACATTATGTCATTTTCTTCTTACATCATCCATATATAATCTTTTGAGTAATTTATACAAATGACTATACACTACTAAGAAAAATTGAAATTAGCTACGACCTTCGTCGCTATATTACTCGTAGCTAAGAGAATTTTATGATAATCCGTCGCGCTAATCTGTCGTTAAATAAAATTAGCGATAAATTTTGTTGTTTAACTACGGAATTTGTCTGTTGCTAAACCCTGATTTTTTAGTGGTATATCTTAGGAGCTACTAACCATTCAGGTTTTAGGTAATTCACGTGTATTTGAGTGTATTTGAATACATTGTTCAGTTGTATCCAACTTTATTTGATGTCGCATGTATTTGAATACATGCAATCTTATTTTTCTTTGAATATACGTGTATTCAAAATGATTATATTTCAGTTTATTTAAATACACAAAAGAGTTGTGTATTCCATTGTATTTATATATTGATGTATACTTTTATTTTGGATGTATTTGAATGTATTAGAGCTCTGATTAATAAGGTCGCCGCTGGACGTCGCAAGGTTAAATGTATTCGATTGTATTTGAATGTATTTCAATAAAATTTCAGTTGCAAAATTTCAGATACATTGTATCTACTCAAAAAAAAATTATACAAACATATGTATATGGATCATTCAAACAACACATACAATCAAATACATCTAGTTTTGCCCAAAATACAATCAGCCAAATAGATATAACTTATATTTACACTCAGAAAATGATGAATACACTCAAATAGACTCAGATATGAGATACAAGAAGGAGAAGAATCCATGAATTTTAGCCAGACGAATACACTCAAATACACTCAGATTTGAGGAAAAACAATCAAATACATTTAAGAATCGAATGGAAATGAGGTTATCATAGAAATCCCTTTCGTTTCACGGACAGAGTCCACGAAAAAGAATATAAAGTATATATACAGACTGAGTGTATATACGGAAATCAGCATTATTATCTTCAGTTTTTGGTTGCTCCGGAGAAGCATTTCCCAGAGATAAAGGCATTCTGAATATTTTCTTCCCATTAAAATCGTGGAGATGAAATGGTTCCTGTGAAACATTCAGAGATGCCGGTATGTGTCAACCTGCTACATTCAGATCTGAGTTCGGAGATGTCGGTATTTGTCATACCGACGACTATGATCTGAGCAGAAGCTATGGAAGCCATTGATTTCGATATCCATCCAGATATGAGAAGAAGCGATGAATTCCAGCATCACCGGCTATGACGCCTTAGCTTCGGCGGTGCTAAGGACCACTGATATTTGACACAAATATCTATATTTAGTGTCACTTTACCTCTTTCTTAGTACTTTAATCACGTACTTTATAGTTTAAAAAATTGTTGTATTTGAGTTTATGTTGATGTATCTTGTGTATTTAGGTACAACGATGACAAATGAGTTAAAATCGAGCAATTTTGGTGGATTTCGTAGTCAATTATACATGGGCAAGACGCCGGGAAGATCGCACAACACTTAGTGGAGAAAAATGATCACTAAAGGACCATGTGCGATGCATCCGTGTCGCACGTACATGCAAGGAAACCTGCTCTTTGAAGTTCGAGTTTTGGGTCTCACAGACACACCCGCGATGCATGCATGTCGCGGGTGCATCGCACAAGCTTCAACGAATTTTTCTGTTTTGATTGAGATTTGGTTTAATTATTTTAGCTTTTAATCTAGGCTATAAATAGACGTTTTTAGCGTGTTTTAGAGGGAGTTCACAACTTTTGACCTAGGGAGAGTTTGGAACCGTCTTGGAGGCCGGATATTATTTGGTTTTACCTTTTCTTTTCCTTTCTACTAGTTTCTATGTTTCTTTGTATGAATTATTTTACTCCATGTCTATGTGGAGCTAAACTATACGTTGTAGGGTTGTGGTAAAGCCATGAATGTTGACATTTGAAGACTATTTCTATCTTAATACGAGTTGTTGATTTTGATTGTTTTTTTAATTCTGTGCATAATTGCTTGATTATTTGGCTAGCAGTTAAGTTCTATCAACTATCTAATAAATGCTTGGAAAAGATCTTGCTAGTTTAGAGAAGGGTTAAAGAGAGCGTGATCTGATTATTCCTAAAGTAGAGCTAGGATTTGTGGCTAGGATAGGAATATACCTAGACACCGCATTCAATTAAATATTGTGGCAGAATTGAGTTCTTAATAGGTTAATTCCATAGGAATATAGGCGACGAACTGTTTTAAATAGGCGAGTAGTAGTTTAGGAGAATACTACGAGAGTTAATAATCCGGTTAATTAGCAATCGTTGATAATTTGGATTAAGGAGAAATAGTTTGAGAACTCAATATGATTGGTGAACCAACCGCAGCCCTGGAACATTCATCTCATTGATAAAATAGAAATCCCGCTCTTTCTTGGTTAAAGTTCATTACTTTTTTTTATTTTTAGATAGTTTATAATTATAACCCTCGAAATTCATCTCTTGTTTAGATAACTAGAATTAGTTTAATTTAGTTGATGGTTAATCACAACTCCTTATGGGTTCAACATCCGATTTCTAAAATCACTATATTACTTGTACGGCCATATATACTTGCGTGTGCGTTTGGGAGCAACACACCACGTGTACGACGACCGCGGAGCTGAGGGAGAAGAGAGAGGGAATGGAGAGAGAGGGGTGAGATCCGAGGGAACAGGAAGAGAACATATAGAGAGATGTGAGGGAGAAATACAAACCAGTAAAGAGATGTATTTGGTATAGCTATGATATTTAAATTGAAAATTCATCGCAGTTATGAAAAATAATTAAATTAAAACGTAATTATTATTCATAAATAACTCTTAAAGTTTATGTCAGGTAAATTTTTCATATGTTTATGTGAGCGCCTATATCGCCCCCTCATGCTTTAAAAACAAAGTGGAGTAGTGTCTAAAGCATAAGCATGCCACTATTATCTTAAAAACAAGCTGAACTAAGTTTAATAACTTAATAATAAGAGTATGAACGTCCAGCAGCATGTACTATGCAATCAAAAGAGGATCTCTTAATTTGGCAGAGATCAAAGTGCTTAGTTTTAGCGAACTTAGAAGCATTAAAATTACTCAAGAATATATTTAAGGGGTCATTTTTTATTTGAAAAAGGATCATTTTGAACTTACCCTGAATATGAGGGACGATTTTGTCAGTTTCTCCACTATATAACTCATGAAATACTAATGACTAAACCACCATTAATTGAAATAGCATGTTAATTATTCAATATTGGCTCTTAAAGTTAAATTAACCAAGTTAATTCATGAATATTAGGTACTTATTAGTCATTTTCCGGTCTACTATATCTTTATCAAAGTAAACGTCAACCCATATCAGTCTTTCTAAAACCAAGAATTATGCATAGTTAATTGAAAATAAGATGTTATTTAAGACACATGAAAATTGAACAAAAGAAGTAGACAGAAGAAAATATATTTTTCTCTATAGAGGACAACTTAGTAAAATAGTAGTCAAGCTTGTACGATTCGATTCACGAGTTTAAGCCCTTTTACTCCTAATTAATTATGTTAAACAAAACAAAAAAATAAACAAACAAACGTTTTCTTAAGATTAACAGTTTAGCCGCCGAATTGGTATTAAAAGAACAAGATGCTAAAAAACTGTGGGCTGCCTGCTAGCTCGTGTAACGCCTTGGCATCCCCAGGAAACAACAAGTACGGTTAGAGAATAATTTTCTAGACTACTTCAAAACGCAAGTGATAAATAATAGTATTTTCAGCCTACAAACACCTTGTAATAAATAGATAATACTAAAGAGAATATTACCAATACATACACTAAGAATATGTAATATAAGGTCAGATAGGAATAATAACCTACAGTTATTAAGAAAAAAATACCTCAATATACTAAAAATAAATTTTGAAGAAAATCCGATGCAATTATGGGAAAAAGAAAAAATATATGCTGAAATCAAACTAATAAATCTTAGCGATATAATTAGATCTAATAAATCACACATTCTCTCACCTTTCATTTCTTGCTTTCTTTGTTCTCTATAACTATGAGCTAAAAAGACTGATTAACTAAAACCATTGACATGTATCCAAATATATTAAGAAGTCTTTCTTCTTCTTTTTCTCTTAATTAAAAATAATATATTAGTGCGCGACTGAATAAGGCAAAAATCATTGAAGATCAGTGTACTAATTGCAAGAGAGATAATAAGTATTGCTTAAATGATTTTGAGCCTGTTTGATTTGGCTTATTTTAGATGTTTTAAGTACTTTTGTAGTATTTCGGTAAAATAAAAAAAGTGATTTTAAGTACTTGCTTTAAGCCAAAATAGTAAAAATAAGCTAAAAATAATAAGTTAGAATTCCTAACTTTTGGCTTTTGTGTTACAAGTCAAAAGTCAAAAGTCCATTCAAACAAGTTCTTTATTTCATATGTTCGTATTGTTGAATGTTGTATATGTTACTCCTATTATTTTCTAGAATAATTAGTTGTTTATTTTTTTAAAAAAAGATAAGGGTAAAAAACACACCTCATGTATATCAAGTGTGAGAGTTTACTACCTAAACTATCACCAACTAGTTAGCAAGACACACCTAAACTATCATTTGTTCACTTTTCTAGTTGATAATGATAGTTTAGATGTGTTTTGCTAACTAATTGATGATAGTTTAGGTAGGAAACTAAAAAAAAAGTGATAGTTGATGTGTGTTTTTGACTCTTTTCTTTTAAAAAATCTAATACTTTGATTTAGTTGAATATTCAGTTTCTTAATTGCACTAAGAGAAAATATTCTAATTGCAGAAGTAGTCTAATATTTTCTCCTACAATTAGAATTCAGTTTCTTAACTAACAACAACAACATACCCAGTGAAATTCCACATCGTGGGATCTGGGGAGGGTAGAGTGTACACAGACCTTACTTCCACCTTGGTAGGTAGAGCGACTGTTTCCGGAAGACCCTGGGCTCAAGACAAAAGCATAATCACAAGCAAGGCAATCAAAACAAAGCAAGTGGAAAGCAAGAGAAACGGTCAGACTCAAATAAGGAATTAAAGCAGTATAAACTGCATTCGAACAAAAGGGAGCAGTAGCTAACACAACTAAATAAGCTAAACAAAATACACTAAAGAACATACAGCAGCAGAAATCAAACTACAGTGAATTATACAACATTAATGTGTTTATAAGTGTGATAGGCTAATCAGGCCTACAGTAATAACACTACAACTATCAATTTGTAAGCATAAGTCGGACTACGCTCGAGTACCTACTACTCTTCTACCCTAATATGTGTCCTCCATAACCTCCTATCTAAGGTCATGTATTCAGTAAGTTGCACCTACGCCATATCCCGTCTAATTGTGAGTTACAACAATTGCAGGAAACGGGAAGTAAGTAAATATTACAAATTGCTAGAAAGGATAAACTAAATATTACAACAAACGGGAATCAAGAACGTTACAAACTCCTTGTGATTTGTTGAGTCGAGTGATGACACTCTGTCTTTAAGACAAGATTGCCCCGTATATATCATTTTACGTTGTCGGGAAATAGTCTCCTAAGATACAACAACAACGTAACAAATGAGTAAAGAAAACTCAAGTGTTACTCTTGAAAACTTTGAATAGAGTAAACTTGCTAGAGAGGAAGAAGAAGATTTCAGAAAATTCTGTAAGTGTTTCTTAGTGTTGAACAATTGAGCTAAAGGCATCAATTTATAGTGTAATGAGATGACCCCTAAACTAGCCAACTAATGGTCTTCAATATCCATGTAATGACACTTATTCAGGGGTTACATTCAGCCAAATAATGGCTGAATTCATGTGCCAAATAATGGAGATTCAATGCTCCAAAACCAGCCCAAAAGTCAGAACTTTCCATCTTCTCGTCGCAGCATTCTGCCTCCGAAGTGTCGTGGCGCCGCGGCTGTAGTGACTGAACACCCAATTAGCGTCGCGGCATTCCGGCGCCTCAGCTCCGATGGGGCTACGCCGCGGCCCTTCGCGGCGATTTCCGACTCGTTTCATCTTACGCTTCGTAAACTTCTTCCTTCATTTACCAACGTGGAACACTTGTCATTTGGCCAATAACCGTCCATCATTTTATGTCTCAAACCACTCACTTTCGTACCAATATCTCTTTCACTAATGAAATTTGCGATACTTGACACTAAGTGTGCACGTATGTGGAAACAACATTTCTGACGTGCGGGCTCCAATTGTTCGAGTCATAAATAATGGGATAAACTTAATTCCATATTAGTAAATTTCCAACAATCCCCTCTTGAAAGAGATTTTGGCGCACTCACATGGTGCCTTTTCCAGCAAACTTTCAGCGGACCGATGTTGCATCCGGAGAGGTAGCTTCAGCTTTGAACCTTCCATAGTTGAACACCATCGGACTTACTTACTGCGCGGTGAACGTGATATCTTGAACCGTCAGTGTTTAGTGGTCTCCTACAAGGTATCCTACTATACCCCACTTTACAAATATTAGGAACCATTAAAAGTTTCCTCAAACCTAACCTCAATCGTTGAGGATCATTAAAGGTTTTGAAAACTTAACCTTTACCCACACAGCAGACAACACTTAATGTCTATCGCGGGAATGACTTTGGATTGATGTTTCTTTACAGAAATCATTATCCGAAGTGCTCATGCTTCCACCAAAGCGCTCAACTGAACCTTTACAGCTTAGTTTTCCCATTGAACCAAATTCATGGGATCTTCAGTCAGTAAGATTGGGTTACCACCGTATTGGTCCTTATAGCTTGGCTTTTAAGCCCATTCCCCTAGACAGGCAGAACATCTGATCTTTGGGTAAGCCATTTGTTAGTGGGTCCGCTATGTTATCCTTTAATTTTATATAGTCAATGAATATTATACCCGTGGTGATCAGCTACCTAAAGGGTCTTATATCTCCGTCGAATATATCGAAACTTGCCGTTGTACATAAAACTCAGTGCTCTTCCTAGAGCCGATTAACTGTCGCAGTGGATCATTACAGAAGGTACGGGTTTGTCCCAACAAGGGACATCCTCTAAGAAGTCGTGAAGCCACTCAGCTTCTTCTCCTGCTTTGTCTAAAACGATAAACTCTGATTCCATCGTGGATCGGGCAATGCAAGTTTTCTTAGAGGATTTCCAAGACACAGCACCACCACAAATTGTAAATATATACCCACTGGTGGACTTGGTGTTCTCTATATCAGATATCCAGTTTGCATCACTGTACCCCTCTAGTACAGCTGGATATCTCGAATAATGCAACCCGTAAGTTAGCGTGTATTTCAGGTATTGTAGTACCCGATTCAACGCCTTCCAATGATCATTACTCGGATTACGGGTAAACCTAGACAACTTGTTGACTGCATAAGCAATATCAGGTCGGGTGCAGTTTATTGTGTACATCAAACTCCCAATCGCCTGTGCATATTGCTCATGGCATACGGGTACACCACGATTTTTATCAAGCTTTTGATTTATATCCATTGGTGACTTCATAGGCGAACTGTCATACATCTCGAACTTTCTCAACAAATCATCGATGTAGTGAGACTGAGATAAGACCAGTCTGTCAGACGTCTTAGAGATCTTTATCCTTAAGATGACATCTGTGATACCCATATCCTTCATGTCGAAGCACTGTTTCAACATGTTCTTAGTCTCTAGGATAAAGCTAGGACTGCTCCCTATGATCAACATGTCATCTACGTACATGCATATCATGACGAACGAGTCAGAGTTACATTTCGTGTAGATACATTTGTCACATTCATTAATGGAGAAACCCTTCGATAGTAGAGTACTATAAAAAAAATTATGCCATTGCTTCGGGGCTTGTTTCAGCCCGTACAGAGATTTGACAAATCGACATACTTTCTTTTCTTGCCCTGGAACCACATACCCCTCGGGTTGTTCCATATAGATTTCTTCTTCCAAATCACCATTTAGAAAGGTTGTCTTGACATCCATTTGATGTATCTCAAGGTCACACAACGCTGCGTCGCAATGAATACTCGTATGGACGTCATCCTAGACAACGAAGAGTACGTGTCAAAATAGTCAAGGCCTTCTTTCTACCGATATCCCTTGACTACCAGCCTGGCCTTGTACTTATCTATAGACCCATCTACTTTATACTTCTGTTTGAGTATCCATTTAAACCCAACGGTTTATATCCCGAAAGAATATCAACCAACTCTCAAGTATGGTTTAGCAGGATGAAGTCTATTTCACTCTCAATAGCTTCTTTCCAGAGCGGTGCCTCTGGAGTTGACAATGCTTCAGCAATTGTCCTTGGTTCGTCATCAACCATATAATCTACAAAGTCTGGACCGAAGGATGTATCCTTCCTGGCCCTTTTACTTCGACTTGGTTCCATCTCTGGAGTCTCCAAGTTCTGAGAATCTGGAATACTAGTTTCCGGATATTCAGCCACTTCGAAGTCTACTAGATCTGAACCATCTAGATCCAGACAGTCAATGACTCCTGGTTCCTGAGAGCTTTGTTCATAACTTCGTTTGCGAAAGGTTATGTCTTTTTCCTTTCTAGGAAAAGCATCCTCAAAGAATTGAGCATTCCTTGATTCCATGATTGTACCCCATGGATATCTAGAATATCTGACTTATGCACTAAGAAATGATAAACACTACTGTTATTTGCATATCCGATGAAAATACAATCTACAGTCTTAGGCCCAATCTTGACCTGCTTTGGCTTAGGTACTTCAACCTTTGCCAAACAACCCTACGCCTTTAAATATTTATAGGTGAGTTTCCTTCCCTTGCATGATTCATATGGAGTTTTGTCCTTACCCTTATGTGGGACTCTATTAAGAATAGTATTAGCGGTAAGGATGGCTACTCCCCATATGTTTTAGGGAAGACTGGAATTGATGAGCAAGGCATTCATCATTTCTTTCAATATGCGGTTCTTGCGTTCAGCAACACCGTTTGACTGAGGTGATTATGGAGTCGTCGTTTGATGAACAATGCCCGATTCAGCACAATATTCCTCAAACGGCGCTACGTATTCTCCCTCTCTATCGCTACGAATGGATTTAATCTTCATGCTTAGTTGGTTTTCAACTTCTGTTTTGTAGCGTCGAAATGCTTCAAAGGCTTCATTTTTACTTTTCAATAAGTAAAGGTAACAATACCTTGTGCTATCATCAATGAATGTCACAAAGTACTTGTTCCCCCTAGTTCGTGCAAACTTTAAATCACATATATATGTGTGAATAAGTTCTAGAGAAGCGGTATTCCTTTTGACGAATCGAAAATGAAGCTTTGTGAGTTTTGCCTCTACACACACCTCACACTTATGTTGAGGGTTTACGTCGATAGACGGCAACAACTCCAACTTAACCAACCTTTGGATGGACTTATAGTTAACATGTCCTAATCTATGATGCCATAAATTAGAGGACTCAAGCAAGTAAGAAGAAGCTTCAATATTATTGCTTGCACGTATTACAGCCATGGCGTTAACTTTGAAGAGGCCTTCACAGAAGAAGTCTCTTCCCAAAAAAGTTCCATTCTTGGTGATTACAAACTTATTAGACTCAAATACTAGCCTAAAACCAACATTAACCAATAAATGACCTGAAATTAAATTTCTCCTAATCTCACGGACATGCATCACCTCCTTCAGAGTGAGCTCCTTTCCAGAAGTCATCTTCAGGACTACCTTTCCTACCCCCAGCACGTCAGAGGAAGCGTTGTTACCCATGAACAGCTTCTTGTTAGTAACTGGTGTATATGTGGAGAAGGTATCACTATTGGAATAGATGTGTCTAGTAGCACCCGTGTCCATCCACCATTGCATGAGATTCTCAACAAGGTTTGCTTCAAGCACCACCACCGAGAACTCCTCAATCATGTCGTCAAGAAGCGTGTATTTGACGACGTTAGTTTGTGCCTTGCCTTTGGCCTTGGCCTTCTCTTGTTGCTCAGTCTTGAGCTTGCGGCAGTCCTTGATCATGTGACCGGGTTTCCGACAGTGGTGACATTTTCCCTTGAACTTCTCCGCCGCTTGGGTCTTGCCATCTTTCTGGAACTTGTGTTTCTTGCTTGGGTTCCCTTTGGCCTCAGTCAAATTTGTCTTTGCCTTAATGGGTTATTTTCCCCTAGGCAAAGAATTCTTATTATCTTCCTGAATTTGGAGTTTGATAATAAGTTCTTCAAAGGTCATTTCCTTTGTCTTGAATTTTATGTAACTCATTCCACGAGGTAGGTAACTTTTCAATCAGTGATGCGACCAAAAACTGCTCATTTGGTTTCATACCTTCCAAATCCATGTGATGTAGAATCAGTTGGAATTCCTGGACTTGGGACATCACAGTTTTGCTATCCACCATGTGAAATTTATGGAATTTCCCAATGATGAATTTCTTAGTACTAGCATCTTGTGCGTTGTACTTCATCTGCAGCTTTTCCCATAATTCTTTGGCGGTGCCTATGGTGCAATACACCATGTAGAGTGGGTCTGACAGACAGTTCAGAATATAGTTCTTACACATGAAGTCACTATGACTCCAAGCATCAAGAACCATCTTCATGCCATTAACGACATGGATACCTTGGCCCCCTCCAGCCGTTTCATTAAGCTGTGGGTCCACTTCATCTCCAGCTTGTGGAGTCATTCCCATAACAGTCAGATAAAACAACATCTTCTGCTGCCATCTCTTAAAGTTGGAGCCCATAAACTTCTCTGGGCGTTCATTGTGGAAATCGGAGGGTGGAGGAACAGTAACGTTCCATTGAGCAACTGGAAAGGCATTCTGTGAGCCTTGAGCAGTGGGGAAGGCAGATGGGTTGCCTTGAGTAGCAGCATGAGCAGAATCATAAGCGAGTTGTTCTCTTCCAGTCATCTTTCTAAGCACTTACAACAATCTTGTCTTAAAAATATGGGTTACAACAATTGCAGGAAACAGGAAGTAAGTAAATATTACAAATAGCTAGAAATGATAAACTAAAGATTACAACAAACAGGAATCAAGAACGTTACAAACTCCTTGTGATTTGCTAAGTCGAGTGATGACACTCTATCTTTAAGACAAGATTGCCCTGTATATATCCTTTTACGTTGTCGGACAATAATCTCCTAAGATACAACAACAACTTAACAAATGAGTAAAGGAAACTCAAGTGTTACTCTTGAAGAACTTTGAATATAGTAAATTTGCTAGAGAGGAAGAAGAAGATTTCAGAAAATTCTGCAAGTGTTTCTTAGTGTTGAACAATTGAGCTAAAGACCTCAATTTATAGTGTAATGAGATGACCCCTCAACTAGCCAACTAATGGCCTTCAATAGCCATGTAATGGCACTTATTGAGGGTTACATTCAGCCAAATAATAGATGAATTCATGTGCCAAATAATGGAGATTCAATGCTCTAAAACAAGCCCAAAAGTCAGAACTTTCTATCTTCCCGTCGCAGCATTCTGCCTTCGAAGCACCGCGGCTCTGTGAATTAGCGCCGCGGCTGTAGTGACTGGATACCCAATTAGAACCACGGCGCTGCCTGGGAGGCGCCGCGGCACTCCGGTGCCTCGGCCCTGACGGGGATGCACTGCGGCCATTCGTGGCTCTTCGCGGCACCGCGGCGATTTCCGACTCATTTCATCTTACACTTCGTACACTTCTTCCTTCGTTTACCAACATGGAACACTTGTCATTTGGCCAATAACCGTCCATCATTCTATGTCTCAAACCTCTCACTTACGTACCAATATCTCTTTCACTAATAAATTTTGCGATACTTGGCACTACGTATGCACGTGTGTGGAAATGACGTTTTCGACGTGCGGGGCCTCAATTGTTCGAGTCATAAATAATGGGATAAACTTAATTCAACATTAGTAAATTTTCAACACTAATCACCTCTCCTCAATACTTTTTCGGCCTACCTCTACCCCTCCTGAACCCGTCACACCTCCGCATTGGGGCATCTGTGTCTCTCCTCCGCACATGCCCGAACCATCTCAACCTCGCTTCCCGCATCTTATCATCCACCGAGGCCACTCCCACCTTGTCCCAGATATCATCATTTATAATCATATCCCTCACCGTATGCCCACATATCCATCTTAGCATCCTCATATTCACGACTTTCATCTTTTGTATGTGCGAAGTCTTGACTGGACAACACTCCACCCCATAAAATATAGTCGGTCTAACCACCACCCTATAGAACTTGACTTTAAGTTTTGGTGGCACCTTTTTGTCGCACAAGACTCCAGATGCGAGCCTTTTTTTCATTCACCCTCCCCCAATACGATGTGTGACATCGTCATTAATCTCTACATTCCCTTGAGAGTCTAATATCTCTGTTAAATATTTAACAAACTATCACCGTTAAATTCTATATGGATATTATATATAAAAATATTAAGAGATCCTCATTTGATTGCATAGTACATGATGTTGAAATATCATACTCTTATTATTAAGTTATTAAACTTAGCTCAATGGATCCATAGTTTATATATCAAAAATAGGGACTTACATGAACTTCCAAACAAGCATGTTGCCTTGTGAGGAAGATCTTCACTGTCAGGGCATGGTATCCACATACAAATCCCATAATTCACCTGGAATAGTTTGCTGGTGGAGGAACATTTAGCATTAAGAAGGCATATCTTTCTTTCCTTCCACATCACCCAAAAGTTAATTGGAGGAATTTGGTATTGAACACAGGAGCTTTTCCTAGACATCATTTCATATTGTGGCTTGCAATACACAACAGGTTAACTTGTAGGTTACAACAATTGCAAGGAACGGGAAGTAAGTAAATATTACAGTTGCTAGAAAAGATAAACTAAAATTACAATAAAATTGGAAATCAAGAATGAAACAAACTCATTGTGTGATTTGCTGAGTCGAGTAATGACACTCTGTCTTTAAGACAAGATTGCCCTGTATATCTTCTTTTTACGTTGTCGGGCAATAGTCTCCCAAGATACAACAACAACTTAACAATTGAGCAAATGAAACTCAAGTGTTACTCTTGAAGAACTTTGAGTGTAGTAAACTTGCTAGAGAGGAAGAAGAAGATGTTAGAAAATTCTGTAAATATTTCTAAGTGTGTTGAACAATTGAGCCAAAGGCCTCAATTTATAGTGTAAGGAGATGACCCTTCAACTAGACAACTAATGGCCTTCAATAGCCATGTAATTGCACTTATTGAGAGGGTTACAATCTGCCAAATAATGGCTGAATTCATGTGCCAAGTAATGGAGAATCAATGCTCCAAAACCAGCCCAAAGGTCAAAACTTTTCAACTTCCCATCGCAGTATTCTGCCTCCGAAGCACCGCAGCTCTGTGAATTAGCGTCGCGGTGCCGCGACTCCAGTGACTGGCCACCAAATTAGCGCCGCGACCCTTCACGGCTCCGCGGCGATTTTCAACTCGTTTCATCTTACACTTCTTCCTTCGTTTACCAACGTGGAATACTTTGTCATTTGGACAATAATCATCCATCATTCTATGTTTCAAACGTATTACATATCTTTCACTAATGGAATTTGCGATACTTGGCACTAGTGTGCACGAGTGTCGAAAATGACGTTTCTGACATGCAGGGCCCTAATTGTTTGAGTTATACATAATGGAATTTACTTAATTCCAAATTAGTAAATTTTCAACAATCCCCTCTTGAAATAGATTTTGGCGCACTCACATGGTGCCTTTTCCAGCAATCTTTCAGCAGATCGATGTTGCATCTGGATAGGTAGCTTCCGCTTTGAACCATCCATAATTGACTACCATAAGACTTACTTACTACGTGATGAACGTGATGTCTTAAACCGTCAATGTTTAGTGTAAGCCAAGTCAACGGTACCAACACAACAACTTTCCTTACTCTATGCTTCGTAATGTTTTGTCCGTTGTGATCGTGGACACTTCTTGGATTCTTAAGTGCGTTCATTTGAGGCGGCATGTACTCGCACTTAAATAGGTGGTCTCCTACAAGATATCCTGCTATACCCCACTTTACAGGTGTTAAGAACCATTAAAAGTTTTCCCAAACCTAACCTCAACCGGGGAGGATCATTAAAGGTTTTGGAAATATAGCTTTTACCCACACTGCAGATAGCACTTATAGTCTATCGCGGGAACGACTTTGGATTGATGTTTCTTTACAGAAATCACTATCTAAAATGCTCATGCTTCCACCGAAGCGCTCAACTGAACCTTTACAACTTAGTTTTCCCATTGAACCTAATTCCTGGGATTTCCAGTCAGTAAGGTTGGGTTACCACCGTATTGGTCCTTATATCTTGGGTTTTAAGCTCATTCCCCGAGACAGGCAGAACATCAAATCTTTGGGTAAGCTCTTTGTCAGTGGGTCCGCTGTGTTATCCTTTGATTTTATATAATCATGGATATTATACATGTGGTGATCAGTTGCCTAACGATCTTATGTCTCCATCGAATATGATGAGACTTGCCGTTGTACATAGAATTTTGTGCCCTTTCTAGAGCCGACTGGCTGTCATAGTGGATCATTACAGAAGGTACGAGTTTGTTCCAACAACGAACATTCTCTAAGAAGTCGTGAAGCCACTCATCTTCTTCTCCTACTTTATCTAAAGTGATAAACTTCGATTTCATCGTGGATCGGGCGATACAAGTTTGCTTAAAGGATTTCCAAGACACAGCCCCACCACCAATTGTAAATACATACCCACTGGTGGAATTGGTGTTCTCTATATCAGATATCTAGTTTGCATCAATGTACCCCTCTAGTACAACTGGATATCTCAAATAATGCAACCCGTAAGTTAGCATGTATTTCAGGTATTGTAGTACCCAATTCAACGCCTTCCAATGATCATTACTTGGATTATGGGTAAACCTAGACAACTTGTTGACTGCATAAGCAATATCAGGTCGGGTGCAGTTTGTTATGTACATCAAACTCCCAATTACCTGTGCATATTGCTCCTGACATACGGGTGCACCACGATTTTTATCAAGATTTTGATTTCTATCCATTGGTGACTTCATATGCGAACTGTCATATATCTCGAACTTTCTCAACACATCCTCGATGTAGTGAGACTGAGATAAGACCAGTCCATCAAACGTCTTAGAGATCTTTATCCCTAAGATGATATCTATGATACCCATATTCTTCATGTCGAAGCATTATTTCAACATGTTCTTAGTCTCTAGAATCAAGATAGGACTGCTCCCTATGATCAACATGTAATCTACGTACAGGCATATCATGACGAACGAGTCAGAGTTACATTTCGTGTAGATACATTTGTCACATTCATTAATGGAGAAACCCTTCGATAGTAGAGTACTATAAAAAATTTGTGCCATTGCTTCGGGGCTTGTTTAAGCCCGTACAGAGATTTGACAAGTCAACATACTTTCTTCTCTTGCCCTGGAATCACATACCGCTTGGGTTGTTCCATATAGATTTCTTCTTCCAAATCACCATTTAGGAAGGCTGTCTTGACATCCATTTGATGTATCTCAAGGTCACACAATGCTGCGATTGCAATGAATACTCGTATGGACGTCATCCTATACAACGGGGAGTATGTGTCAAAATAGTCAAGGCCTTCTTTCTACCGATATCCCTTGACTACCAACCTGACCTTGTACTTATCTATAGACTCATCTGCTTTATACTTTCGTTTGAGTATCCATTTACAACCTAATGGTTTATTTCCCGAAAGAAGATCAACCAACTCCCAAGTATGGTTTAGCAGGATGGAGTCTATTTCACTCTCAATAGTTTTTTTCCAGAGCGGTGCCTCTGGAGTTGACAATGTTTCAGCAATTGTCCTTGGTTCGTCATCAACCATATAAGCTACAAAGTCTGGACCGAAGGATGTATCCTTCCTAGCCCTTTTACTTCGCCTTGGTTCCATCTCTGGAGTCTCTAAGTTCTGAGAATCTGGAACACTAGTTTCCAGATATTCAGCCACTTCGAAGTCCACTAGATCTGAACCATCTAGATCTAGACAGTCAATGACTCCTGGTTCCTGAGAGCTTTGTTCATAACTTCGTTTGCGAAAGGTTATGTCTTTTTCCTTTCTAGGAAAAGCATCCTCAAAGAATTGAGCATTCCTTGATTCCATGATTGTACCTCCGTGGATATCTAGAATATCTGACTTATGCACTAAGAAATGATAAGCACTACTGTTATTTGCATATCCGATAAAAATGCAATCTACAGTCTTAGGCCCAATCTTGACCTGTTTTGGCTTAGGCATTTCAACCTTTGCCAAATAACCCCACACCTTTAAATATTTATAGGTGGGTCTCCTTCCCTTCCATGATTCATATGGAGTTTTGTCCTTACTCTTATGTGAGACTCTATTAAGAATCGTATTAGTGGTAAGGATGACTTCTCCCCACATATTTTGGGGAAGACCGGAATTGATGAGCAAGACATTCATCATTTCCTTCAATGTGCGGTTCTTGCGTTCAACAACACCGTTTGACTGAGGTGAGTATGGATTCGTCGTTTGATGAACAATGCCTGATTTAATACAATATTCCTCAAACGGCGCTACGTATTCTCCCTCTCTATCACTACAAATGGATTTAATCTGCATGCTTAGTTGGTTTTCAACTTCTGTTTTGTAGCGTCGGAACGCTTCAAAGGCTTCATCTTTACTTTTCAACAAGTAAAGGTAACAATACCTTGTGCTATCATCAATGAATGTCACAAAGTACTTGTTCCCCATAGTTCGTGCAAACTTTAAATCACATATATCTGTGTGAATAAGTTCTAGAGGAGCGATGTTCCTTTCGACGGATCAAAAAGGAAGCTTTGTGAGTTTTGCTCTACGCACACCTCACACTTATGTTGAGGGTTTATGCCGATAGACGACAACAACTCCAACTTAACCAAACCTTTGGATGGACTTGTAGTTAACATGTCCTAATCTATGATGCCAAAAATTAGATAACTCAAGCAAGTAAGAAGAAACTTCAATATTATTGCTTGCACGTATTACAGACATGGCGTTAACTTTGAAGAGGCCTTCACAGACGAAGCCTCTTCCCACAAAGGTTCCATTCCTGGTGATTACAAACTTATTGGACTCAAATACTAGACTAAAACCAGTATTAACCAATAAATGACCTGAAATTAAATTTCTCCTAATCTCACGGACATGCATCACCTCCTTCAGATTGAGCTCCTTTCCAGAAGTCATCTTCAGAACTACCTTTCCTACCCCCAGCACGTCAGAGGAAGCGTTGTTACCCATGAACAACTTCTTATTAGTAACTGGTGTATAAGTGGAGAAGGCATCTCTATTGGAACAGATGTATCTTGTAGCACATGTGTCCATCCACCACTGCATGGGATTCTCAACAAGGTTTTCTTCAAGCACCACTGTCGAGAACTCCTCAATCATGTCGTCCAGAAGTCTGTCCTTGACGACGTTAGCCTGCGCCTTGCCTTTGGCCTTGGCCTTCTCTTGCTGCTCGGTCTTGAGCTTGCGGCAGTCCTTGATCATGTGACCAGGTTTCCCACAGTGGTGACAGTTTTCTTTGAACTTCTCCACCACTTGGGTCTTGCCATCTTTCTGGAACTTGCGCTTCTTGCTTGGATTCCCTTTGGCCTCAACCAGATTTGCCTTTGCCTCAGCGGGTTGTTTTCTTCTAGGCAAGGCCTTCTTATTATCTTTCTGAATCTGGAGATTAATAAGAAGTTCTTCAAAGGTCAACTCCTTTGTCTTGAGTTTTAAGTAACTCATAAATTCATTCCACGAGGGAGGTAACTTTTCAATCAGTGATGCGACCAAAAACTGCTCATTTGGTTTCATACCTTCCAAATCCAGGTGATGTAGAATCATTTGGAATCCCTGGACTTGGGACATCACAGTTTTATTATCCACCATTTGAAATTTCAGGAATTTCCCAACGATGAATTTCTTAGTACCAGCATCTTGTGCGTTGTACTTCTTCTGCAACTTCTCCCATAACTCTTTGGCGGTGCCTACAGTGCAATACACCGTGAAGAGTGGGTCTGACAGGCAGTTTAAAATATAGTTCTTACACATGAATTCACCATGACTCCATGCATCAAAAACCATCTTCATGCCATTAATTACATGGATACCTTGGCCCCCTTCAGCCGTTCCAGTAGGCGAAGGGTCCATTTCATCTCCAGCTTGTGGAAGATCTTCTCTGTTAGGAAATGAGTCATTCCCATAATAGTCAGATAAAAGAGCATCTTCTGCTTCCATCTCTTGAAGTTGGAGCCCATGAACTTTTCTGGGCCTTCATGGTGGAATCCAGCGGGTGGAGGAACTGTAATGTTCCCTTGAGCAGCAGGAAAGACGTTGGATGAGCCTTGAGCAGTAGTGAAGGCATTAGGTGTGCCTTAAGCAGCAGTGGGGAAGACAGAGGGGTTGCCTTGAGTAGCAGCAGCAGCAGCAGAATCAGAAGTGAGTTGTTCTCTTTCAGTCATCTTTTTAAGTACTTACAACAAATCTTGTCTTAAAATTATGGGTTACAACAATTGCAGGGAACGGGAAGTAAGTAAATATTACAATTGCTAGAAATGATAAACTAAAGATTACAATAAAACTGGAAATCAAGAATGAAACAAACTTCTTGAGTGATTTGTTGAGTCGAGTGACGACACTCTGTCTTTAAGACAAGATTGCCCCGTATATCTCCTTTTTACGTTGTCGGGCAATAGTCTCCCAAGATACAACAGTAACTTAACAATTGAGCAAAGGAAACTCAAGTGTTACTCTTGAAGAACTTTGAGTGTAGTAAATTTGCTAGAAAGGAAGAAGAAGATGTTAGAAAATTCTGTAAATATTTCTAAGTGTGTTGAACAATTGAGCCAAATGCCTCAATTTATAGTGTAATGAGATGACCCTTCAACTAGCCAACTAATGTCCTTCAATAGCCATGTAATGACACTTATTGAGAGGGTTACATTCAACCAAATAATGGCTGAATTCATGTGCCAAGTAATGAAGATTCAATGCTCCAAAACCAGCCCAAAGGTCAGAACTTTTCAACTTCACGTCGCAGTATTCTGCCTCCGAAGCACCGCGACTCTGTGAATTAGCGCCGCGGCTCCAGTGATTGGCCACCCAATTAGCGTCGCGGAGCTCCAGCGCTGCGGCTCCGACGGTGTTGCGCCGCGGCCCTTCATGGCTCCGCGGCGATTTCCGACTCGTTTCATCTTACACTTCTTCCTTCGTTTACCAACGTGGAATACTTTGTCATTTGGCCAATAACCGTCCATCATTCTATGTCACAAACGTATTACATACGTACCAATATCTCTTTCACTAATGAAATTTGCGATACTTGGCACTACGTGTGCAGTGTGTCGGAAACGACGTTTCCAACGTGCGGGCTCCCAATTATTTGAGTCATACATAATGGGATATACTTAATTTCACATTAGTAAATTTCCAACATAACTACTGTTGATAGGTTGGCAAAATGGGGTATACGAGTATCTCAAGGATGTGTGCTATGTGACTCTAATACTGTCGAGTCCTTGGATCACTTATATTTTCACTGCAGGTATACAAGTTCTAAATGGAGCACTCTACTCAGTTGTTTAGGATAACAAGGCAAATTGGAACATGGGCAGAGGAGTTAGAGTGGATGTCTTAACAAGTCACTAATAGAAGACCTAGAGCTTCCATCCTGGGATTCATCTTTGCAGCAACAATGTATTTGATCTGGATGGAGAGGAATGCAAGAAGGTTCAAGGCAAAAGGCAAACCTCATGTGCTGCTGATTAGAGAAACTGTGTTGTTACTGCACATTAGGGGTCAACAATTTTATAAATGATCTAGAATGTTAGTAACTTTGAATAGTTATCCTGTATAGGCTATCTTCCCTTTGTATTCTGTTAATATCTTAGCATAGGAAATCAAATAGAGAACTGGCTCAAGAGTCCAAAAATGAGCTGGCTGTGTATAAACTTCTTACTTGGTTAAATGAAATTTTCAGTTTGACCAAAAAAAACTTAGTTCAACTTGTTTTTAAGATAATAGTATTATGGTTATGCTTTAAACACATATTCCACTATGTTTGTCAGGCATGAGGGGGTGACATAGGCAATCACATAAATAAATTATACAAATTACTTTGTTTCTATGGCTTCTTAGTACTATATTTAAAATCTTGTGATTAATGAAATTTAAGAGATAGATTTGTATCCATATTTTCAATCTTAAAGAAAAATCATAATAAGAAGATGTGACAATACAACCGCATGCATTCTTCGGTCAAGTAAACATAATATAGAATTAGAATCGAATCAATGGTTGGATTTGGTTATAGCGAACAAATGCAACTAAAAGATGTAAAGAAAGCCACACCACTTTCTTGTTCTCCGTTGTCCTTCACTATTAGTGCACTGGATTGCGAAGCATGCTTGGAAAAGTTAGCTGAAAGTATAAAACTTAATTCAACAACATATTCTTCTGTTAGGTCCAGAATACGCTTTAGGAATATATTTATATAATAAAGTTAGGCATAAACAAGGTGATGTGATACGTCTCTATGATCATCATTCTTATTTATCTTTTTTGTGATTTTTTTGCCTTTTTCTCCTAATATCATGTTTAACTTATTCTTAAAAATCTAATCTAAGTGGCTAAAAGAAAATTAATTACATCTTTATGCCATTCATTAACATTAAAATTGACCACGTTCTATACCCTGATAATTCTCTTAACAATATCTTTTTCTATTCCTCCATGACCGTTTCAAATAGAAATCCTTATAGGTCTATTTAAATGAGGAACAAAGTTTAATACTATTTAGACAATTTTAAATTTAATCATTAATACTATTCAATTCTTTTTCTAAAACTCTTTTCTGGTCCTTCTTTTATGTTACATTCTTTTCCGCCCCATAACCTCATAATTATTGCCTGAGTCTATTCACTTACCTATCTTTATTACGTTCATTAACCACACTAAATAGAAAATAGTTTTCATTATATTGCAGAAAGTCTTTTGGTTTTATATGTAGAATGGTGCAGAGATGTAGCCGGTGCAGAGTTGCCCCGTCTTTTTTCAGTGTCACTCTTTGCTCTCCTTTTCATCTAATAAATTTAGAAAAATTCTATGTTCTAACATCACTTATAATTTCAGCAGATTGTGTGTTCAGAATTTCGGATAATTCTTTGTTCAACGTTGACTACGGTGAATGAGACAAACACATTTTCTTTGATGAAACAGATAAGAAAGTCGTATTACAATAATTTATTAGTATGAATGAGAGTAATAAGTGTAGAATATTGTAATTCTTCTTATTTGGAATCTTTTCATTAATACAATATACATAGGTGTTTACAATTGTAATCCTAATGGTATGAGATTATCTTCTTTACATAATTACACTAAAATAATAATACAGATTATATGGAGAATAATTATGTATATTCTCTATCACACCCCCTCCGTCGGAACGGGAGGAGGCCGGACGCTTAGACTGGATCTGAAGTCAAGGAACAGCTGCCGAGGAAGTCCCTTAGTAAAGATATTTGCATACTGATAAGAAGAAGGAACATGTACACCCGAACATGGCCCATGGCAACCTTCTCACGAACAAAATGAATATCCATCTCAATATGATTGGTTCGCTGATGCTGAACCGGGTTATGAGACAGGTATACCGCAGATATGTTATCACAGTAGACAATAGACGCCTTACGTAAGGGATAATGGAGCTCTAGAAGGAGATTTCTGAGGCAACAAATCTCGGCAACAACATTCGCAATGCCTCTATATACTGCTTCTGTACTGAAGCGAGAAAGCGTGGCTTGCCATTTGGAAGACCACAAGATGAGGTTATCACCCAAAAATACACAATAGCCGGAAGTAGATCGACGTGTGCCAGGACAGCCGCCCCAGTCGGCGTCCGTATATGACATCAATCTGGTCGGTGCAGATGGATAAAGATGTAACACATAGTCAAGAGTACCCTTAACGCACCGAATGATACGTTTAAGAGCTGTGAAGTGAGGCTCTCTGGGAGCATACATGAACAGACACACCTGCTGAACAACATAGGAAATATCGGGCCTAGTGAAAGTAAGATACTGAAGTGCACCAGCAAGACTCCTATAAAGAGAATGATCAAGCACCGGATCACCATCATCCGCGCTAAGCTTCGACTTTGAGTTGACCGGAGTGGGCATGATCTTGCAGTTTGCCATTTTAGCCCTATAAACAATCTTTTTGGCATACTTATGCTAACATAAAAACATTACATTCTCAGAGCTGGTCACGAAAATCCCCAAGAAGTAACTCAATTTCCCCAAGTCTATCATGGTAAATTCGGATTTGAGCCTGGTAATGATCTCGTTTTTCAAGTGGATTGAATCATTTTTTCCTAGTAGCGAACCTTTGACTCGTTCCCACAATCACACATCTGACGGGGAAGTTAGGACAATGTCATCCACATAGAGCAAAAGGTATGCATTGTCATTACTTTGATGAAAAATGAAAAGTGAGTTATCACTTTTGCTGTACATGAACTCAATCTGTAAGATGTAGGTGGCAAAGTGGTCATACGAGGTCATGGGGGCTTGTTTCAAGCCATAAGTGACTTTTGAAGCCAACATACAGACTGAGGAGCCAAAGGATGTACAAAATCAGGTGGTTGATGCATGTATACAGTTTCTTTCAAATTCTCATGTAGAAACGCATTTTTCACATCAAGCTGATGAATCAACCAATTCTTCCCCATAACAATGCTCAAAATAGTGCGAATGGTGGCTAGTTTAACCACTAGACTGGAGGTCTCACCACAATCAATTCCCTCTTGTTGCCCCGTGCCATTTGCCACAAGTCTCGTCTTATGACGCTCAAGCTCACTATTTGTCACGACCCAAATCGGAGGGTCATGACGGGAAACCGGACCTTACTTGTCGAGTACCACTAATCATGTATTTAGCATATAATCATAATTTCTCATGGCCCACAAGGGCCGCCACGAGATACCCTACTTGTATATGGAAATAGTAAACTGTAAAGGAGTTATGTAAAATCCTACAACCAGAAGGACCCATCCTATATACATACACATCAAGGCCGACAGGGCCATACACGATTACTATACACAGAACAACTGTCTACAATCCTCTAAAGAGTATGTGACATCATAAGATCGGGACAGGGCCCCACCATACCCATATGCATATGCAAAAGTACCGTACCAAGATTAGCCTGCTACTCCGAAATAAATGAAGTGCTCCAATATCCGCTGAACCAACAACCTATTAGTGTGAACCGTCACCATGTCTACCTGAGCCTGCGGGCATGAAACGCAACGACCCCGGCAAAAGGGATGTCAGCACAACTGATGTACCGAGTATGCCAGGCATGAAGAATAACATAATAGATACCTGAAAGTAACATGAGACAAGAAAATAACCAACCAGTAGAGAATACCTCTAAGGGCCATAATATGCATAAGTATCATGTATGTGCAGAATGCCTCCGAGGGTCATAATATGCATAAGTATCATGTCTGTGCAGAATGCCTCTGAGGGCCATAATATACCTAAATTCCATGCACAATACGGTCATACATACACATTTACGTATATAACGCCATCAAGCCTATGTGGGCATGCCATCATATCATATCGACCTCTGTGGTCATAATCATCATCGTATATATCTGTACCAGCTGTAGGTGGTGTGCGTATATAACGATTTCCCTTTTCCCATACCCCATACATATATAATTGATACATATAGTAGAGTATATAACTCATTTGAGGTCAACGTATGTACATAAATATAATGCATGAATGATATGATAATAAGACACTATAAGTTTGTCGGAGTGATTTACTATTGCTTCACCTCCGATTTACATTATGAATACCAACGTCTTTCCCATATACATCAATAAGGATTTAGGAACATATTTAGACATGTTTTGACAATAGAAATAAATAACATGAACATCTTTAACTACTAATAGTAGAATCATTTATGGGATAATATTACGTTTACGTTTACGTTTTGTACTTAGGACATGCCAAAAGGAAGAAGGATTATCTTAACATACTTTAGCCATTTTGTGTCCACAATACAACTAAAACAGCCCGTAATGCACCCTAATCTTATTTTTTCAAGAAACCCTCTTCTTCCACCTTACGTCACTTCGAAGAAAGCTCGGATCATAACTCAACGATAAACGGAACAACGAGATTGAAGCGGTGAGCAAAATCCGAATGTCGTTCTTGAGAAGAAATATACGTTTCTTCCATAAAATACAACGTCACCTTGCTGAATATTTTAAAGGTAGAACAGAACGTTGCTGCTTGCTTTTTATTGAGAGAATAGCTAATTAAGGTAGGAGATGCTGCACTTTAAAATTGTGTTGCTTCCTTCGTAAATGATCTTAAGCGTTGGTGAGATTAAGAACGAGAAAAGAAAATTTCAGCAACCCATTATGTTGCATTTCCATCTGTACGAATATACATATGTATATATATCATATATGCCTCACCCTAAAATGATAAGAACAACTTAATTGTCATGTCCCCTAGGCGGTTGAGGATTTAGTATTAGGATAAAAATTACCCATTAAAAAGTTAGGCAAGTTCCACTTAGATACTCATTAAGTTACTTAATTAGTAAGGTTGAAGTCCAAATTTGTCATGGTCCCGCTTTAGACATGTCATCTAAGCGCTCCATGTTCTATGACTCACCACTTCATAACTCAATCCTATCCAAATAATCTTTTAATCACTGTCGTCCCACTTGTTCAGTCCTAAATTATATCGAGACTTCATTCTTTTATACAATGAGCTCTTTATTTGCATACTTGAATATCTCCAAAAGTCTCCTGGGCTCGAGTCTACTTACATATATATGTTGAGCGGTTCAAACCACCGCCCGAAAATATAGGGTGTTACACTATTAACCTTGAATTGTGACGATATAGCCACATACAACGAATCACATTGACCCCCTCTGGTTTTTGGGACAAGATCCCAAGTGTGTTGTGTAGTGAGTGTATCAAACTCCTCACGCATAGCCGCATTCCAATTTGGATCAAGCTTGACTAATTTTGGTTCTTGGGTATGGGTGAGATGGCTTGAGTGGATAGGTTAAAGTAGACTTTCAGTTTGAAAATCCCGTGTTGGGCACGAGTTTTTATATAGTGTGTAGGAATGGGGACTGTTTGGGTAGGCTGTGGCGGACGTGGGCTCGGGCAGTGGGGTCGTGATGGGCAGACAAGGCTCGGGCAGTGGGGTTGTGAGGAGGCGGTGGGAATTTCAAGTAAGGGGTGGATAATAGGGGTTGGGGGTTGGTGACGGTAACGGGCAGTGGGGCTGTGAGGTTGTCACGGGATCAGTGGGCAAAGGGGAGGTGATGGGATCAGTGGGTATGGGGTGGACGACGTCATCGGCGGGATGTCGGGAAGTGGGCGTTGAGCCGAACTACTAGCTCCATGGAGTGCATGGTTAAATAGTGGGGAAGGGTCTGAATCGTCAAGAAAGCCATAATTGGTGACTTGAAATTTACGGATGTTTGCAAATGGGAAAACGTTCTCTTCAAATGTGACATGACGAAAGTCTAGAATTTTATTTGTGGACAGATCGTAGCATAAGTACCCCTATGGTTCGACGGGAAACCTAAGAAAATGCAAAGAGTAGTCCTAGGTGATAATTTGTGAGGGGCTGTGGAGGCGAGATTAGGGTAGCATAGACAACCGAAAGTCCGAAGGTGACTATAGGAAGGGGTCCGACGATATAGGATTTCGGTAGGGGTTTTATTTTGAAGAGTACGTATAGGTAATATATTAAGAATATATGCTACCATTTGTAACACATATACCCAAAAGTGAGGAGGGAGAGAAACATGAAAGAGGATGGTACAAATCATATTGTTAATGGTGCGGAGGATTCTTTCAGCTTTACCATTTTGAGGTGAGGTATGAGGGCACGAGAATTGAAACAACATGCCGTTGTCCGCACATAATTTGTGAAATGGGGAATTGTTGAACTCACGACCATTGTCACATTGAAACAATTTTATGTCATTTTCAAACTGTGTTTTAACATAAGTTCGAAATTCAAGAAACATGGAGTAAACTTGAGACTTATATTTGAGCGGATAGACCCAAAGAAAATGAGAGAAATCGTCTAATAATACCAAATAATACTTATGACCTAATTTGCAATTAATAGGAGATGTCCATAAATCTGCATAAATGATGTCAAAGGGAGAAAAAGTAACACTTAACGACGACGTAAAATAAAGTCTAACATGCTTCCCTAAAGGATAAAAATAGAAATTTTGGGTTAATTTTCCTTTATTACGTTGAATCAAATTTTACTTCTAAGAAAGTTAAAAACTGGTGCTCCGGGGTGCCTAAGTCTACTGTGTTAGGTTGATGGAGAGATTGCAGTTAGAGAGGTATGTTGAGTGACACGCGCAACGGAATTGGATGAGAAAGGATAAAGGTCCCCCACACTATTGCATCTAGTAAGAATTTCCCCCGTACGTAGGTGCTTCATAGAAAATCCAAAAGGGTCAAACTCAATAGATACGGAATTGTCACTAGCAAATTTCCTAACAGAGATTAAGTTCTAAATAATGTTAGGAGCATATATGACATTTTTAGGGAAAAGGGAGGGTGAGGTGGTGGTGTTTGAGTGGTGTCATAGCCCTGAATTGGAATGCGATTGCCATTGCCGACCAAAATAAATTGCGGATTTATCAAATTAAATAGTTGAGGAAGATTACCAGAGGTGCGAGTTAGGTGGGATGTAGCGCCTATTTACATATACCAGGCATCGTTGGGCTGTTGTATATTCATAGTGACGTCTTGTGTAGAGGATGAGGAATCATGAGAACCCATGTTGTCGCCGGAGGTTTGGAAAGAGAGGGGGTGACGAAAATTCTTTAGGGTTGGGGGGGGGGGGGGGGGGGTGCCGTCGGAAAGAGGGGGTGGCGGCCGAAAAAAAGAATTTTAGGGTGTTAGGGTTTGACTCTTGATACCATGTAGAATAGTGTAATTCTCCTTGTTTGGAGTCTTCTCATTAAGACAATATATATATATATATATATATATATATATATATATATATATATATATATATATATATATATATATATATATATATATATATATAGGTGTTTACAATTGCAATCCTAATGGTATGAGAATATCTACTTTACATAATTACACTAAAATAATAATTAATATATGAAGAATATTTATGTATATTCTCTATCAATTAAGTTTTTGGAAATCTCTAATCCTTTGGATTGTCTCATGCGTTATTGACAATCTCTTTTCAATATTTTGTAGTGATTCAATTATAATCATGCTTTGCTGATTTTCTGATTCTGTATCATTTGTATGTAGAGTACTGTTGATTGTGAAAACATTATATTTTTTAATTAATTCATGTGTTATTGTGAATTTAACCTTTTCCCAGTATTTAATTACTACATATTTTGGTGTGATCCGACTATTATTTGCCAATTTGTTGGTTATATGTTTTCATTTGTGTGGAATTAGTAATATGAAATATGCGTTATATTTTTTCCTTTTCTAATTTATAAAATTAATTTTTCTATGTATATTGCATAGCAAATTTATCTCCTCTATCTTGATTAAATTTACAAAACAAAAGGTCATTTCTTAAATTTATTGATGTTTTTCGCGCGGTCAAATTTACTAGTAATGGAATAAAAATTTATCGATTTGCGGTTTACGTGGAATCACACTAATTTTGTCATTGTTAAATTAAAAATGAAAGTAAGAATATACATGAATTAATTATGATCTATAGTAAAAAAAGGAATATATGAAGACATATATCATGTATTCGTTAAATCGGTGTAAATATCGGATATGAATAAACCTTTGTATTGTTCCTCGTTCAACATTTCGAATTTACAAACATTGAACTTCATAAATCGTGTTAGCCACTAAATATCAATTAAATTTGAACAGAAATATCAAAATACTTATTTGGAATTCTATTTCTAGTAAAATACTGGTTTACGCCCACAAATATTCGACTCTTCCTTAAAAAAGGGTCCAAGTGACGTTTTGTGTTCAAACACCTCTTCTGCCTTTTTTTAGTCTTTCCAAAATCGAAACCAAAATCTAATGACTTATTTAATTATTCCCTTTTCTTTTTATGTTAGAGTTTTAAATACGAGAATTAAATTAATTAATTTCAATATCAGTTCGGAAATAAATTTTTCAAATTTCAAAAAATATACATTTTAAAATTACATAAGAACATTGCAATTCACAATAATTAAAAATTAAAAATATTTAAAATTTGTGATAAAAGATAATTTTAATTTCTCAAATAATAATAAGATTACATAAAAATGGGATAAATGGAATAGTCCTCATGAATTGTGTTTACTACCACACCCTCCAATTGATTTTGTTTGTTAAATTGATTGAACACAAAATTTAAGAATATAAATTATTTTTATTTTTGTCATATTAAATTAAATATATGTATAATATATTCAAATATTTTATTAATATGAAGTGTGTTTGTAGTGTAAAACCGACCATATGGACTAGCTCGATAAAGTTTCACATTTCAAATTTTCAATTATATATATAACAAATAACAATAACAATAACATACTCAGTGGAATCCAACAAGTGGGGTCTGGGAAAAGGTAGGTTGTACGCAAAATTTACCTCTACCTTAGGAGTTAGGGAGGTTGTTTCCGATAGACCCTCGGCTAATAATAAAGCAATACATCAATAACAAAACAGTAGGACAATAACAAAGCATGTCAATATAGGAAAAAGGAACAATAACTACAATAAAATAATATGCTACGCCACGAACGAGAGATAGTAAATACTAACAGAAATCGAATGACAAGAAACTGCAATAGAAATACTACGACTACTAGAATGGAACACTATACTATCTACTACCCTACTACCTTAATTCATGTCCTCCACAACCTCATATCTAAAGTCATGTCCTCGGTAAGCTGCAACTGCGCTTTGTCCTGTCTAATCACATTTCTCCAATACTTCTTCGGTCTACCTCTACCTCTACCTCTACCTCTTCTGAAGTCATTCATAGCCAACCTCTCACACATCCGCACTGAGACATTCACGCTTCTCCTGTTCACATACCCGAACCATCTCAGCCTCGCTTCTAACATTTTGTCCTCCATCAAGGCCAGTCCTACCTTGTCCCAGATATCTTCATTTCTAATCCTATCCCTCCTAGTATGCCCACACATCCACCGCAACATCCTCATTTCCGCAACTTTCATCGTATGAAGGTGCGATTTCTCAACTGGTCAACACTCTGCCCCATACAACAAAGTAGGTCTAACCATCACTATGTAGAACTTGCCTTTGAGTTTTGATGACACCTTCTTATCAAACAAAACTTCAGATGTGAGCCTCCACTTCATCCACCCCGCACCGATACAATGTGTGATATCATCATCAATCTCTCAATTCCCTTGAATAATATACCCTAAATACATGAAACTTTCTTTCTTTGGAATGACTTGAGTGTCAAGCCTTACTTTTATATATATATATATATATATATATATATGAGGAACTTAAATATTAAATTCAATTACATTAATCCATAATATTCATTTGAATGAACATATTTTATATTTAGAATATAACCCAAACCAATTACGACTTTAAATATCAACAAAAATAAAAAATAAAATGAAATAAGAACTTCTATTGAAATAACTGTTCCCTCCGTTCTAAAAAAATTGATATTTTTCGCTTTTCAAGAGTCAAAATTTCTAATTTTGATCGTGTGTTAGAATATAGTATCTTTATATATTTGGAAACTACGTAAAAATTATTACAAGTCACATATTTAATAATTTTTAAAAATTATATTATGATTAAAGAATAATTTATTTAATTTTTGAAAATAAAAATATCAATCTTTTTGAGACGGATGAAATTGAAATAGAAAAGGTGAGCCATTAAATTGAAAGAAGAGAAAAGGAAAAGAGCTTAACATGCTCCGAAATCCCAACGAGAAATACCTTGTGTCTCAAGAATATGGTGTCCCTACAAATACCAAAAGCTAGAGAGCCCAAAGAAAATATCAACATCACGTCAAGTCCGCACGCCGTACGTTTCCTTCTTTTTTATATAAACTGTCCCTTTTCGTTTTTGACAACGCAACACTCCGACCTATTCCTTCTGCTTTTTCCTCAAATAAACAAATCTACAAAGGTCTCCTAGTTCTCTTCTTCTATGGCGATTGAGAATAACAATGTTTGTACCATGAAGAGGCCTAAGACGAAGATAGTATGTACTTTAGGGCCCGCATCGAGATCAGTGCCGATGGTGGAGAAGCTTTTGCGGGCCGGGATGAATGTGGCCCGATTCAATTTTTCTCATGGATCTCATGAGTATCATCAGGAGACTATTGATAATCTCAGACAGGCTATGGAGAATACCGGTATTCTCTGTGCCGTTATGCTTGATACCAAGGTACGTATAATTCTGATAGTTTTTTACACTAAAATTGCCAGAATACCTTCTATTAAGGGGTCGTTGTGTAAATTAGTAAGTCTAGTGACAGATCGGTTATTTGGAATCATCTGGGATAGAAACTAAAGTGGATCATTGGTATTTTAGTAGGCCTTTGTCCATAGAAACTAAATATTTTTCACTTTCTTTGGAATTTTTTATGTTTTAGTTGTGTCTGATTATACTTTTTGCAAAGAATTTTTGATTGTTTAAATGTACTGAAAGCTCTATCCTCCTCAGGTCCCACTTTGTTATGTTTTTGTTGTTGTTGAATGTATTGAAAGTTTAAAAAGTAAAAATATAGTTTTAGGTGTTTTCCGATTTTAAAATAAAGTGGAAAAGATTTTCGGGAAAAAGTGAATAATTCTCATGGCGAAATGGGTCATCACCGAGTGTTTGTATGTGGGTTGTCGATGGTTTGATCTTTTGTTTGTACATGTAGATCCTGTTGGTCTGTTGCCTGTATTTCTTTTTGTACTTTATGTGCGGTTTTCCAAGCTGAAACGCTGGTTTTTGTCCTCTTCCTGTATTAGAGGATCTGTGAAGGTTTTCAATAGTGAACCTTTTGTATTTTTAAAACTATGGTTCAGATTTAATATTTATTGCAATTTTAATGATTTTTTATATATAATTTAATGCTTAGCGACGAATTCAGTACCTGCGTGTTGCATCCACCACTGTTTAGTATTGTGTAGCTTTTTTGTATTGGAATGAAACGGGTCCAAAGGGAGTGGGATGAATTTGTTCATATAGTTGATTCTAATTAGTTTGGATTGGGGGATAGTTGTTGTAATTAGAGGATATAGTGAGACTGGGCTGTTGACATTTTGGTGTAATAGTGATGCTCTGTGGACTAGTAGGAGCAATTGGACCCTCGAGGTTGTATTAGAAAAATTGGATTTTCTTGCTTCGATAAAATTAATGCTTCCAGAAAAGTTGGTGAGATGTCTTTTTTCTAGGGGAAGTTAATTATGGTGTTGTCTACTGGTTCAATTTATTGATCTACAATTTGAAGTTCAATTGTGCTTTGGGTGAGAGGAGTTCCGTAAAATTAAACACCAGCGGACAGTATGTTTTGAAATAGGAGAAAATTCTGGTGTTTGGCACTGCTTAGGCGCCAGGCTTAGTCCATCTATTTCATTTAATGATTAGCTCAGGCAGTCAATCGTCTAGTTGTGCTTGTATGTGGCCTCTGTGTTGTATTTTCTGATAGATCATATTGATCTTCTCCTGTCCAGGAAGCAACAGATAAAAACTTTGATGCTCTTTTGCTTCATTACAAATAGCATTCCCACTACCATTGATGTTAGTGATCTTGGAAACTTATGTTTGTGATAGATGGATATGCTAAGTCTGCAAACTGAGTAGTAAGTGGTACAGTAATAAAATAAGTCTGATATGTTCCAACTGTTGTAGGATTGAGTTGTTCTTGCTTCCATCCCTTTTCGATATTTTAGAATATTTGACTGTTTTCTTAAGATCATGTGTAGATGTGAGAGGATGTGTAGTGTTCTTTGTTCAGTGCCAAATGTGGATCGACAGTATTACTTCAAAATTATGATACATACTGTGTTGGTTTGGGTGATACTTATGAAAGCATACATGGGTGTCAAACATGGTGCAAAGTTAAATAGCAGTGTAGTAATAGAGGAGAAAGTATAAAAGCCCTGTTAGAAACCTGGAATATCATACTGGTTTAGAATGTTTATCAAGCGTGCTGTGAAGTAAACGAGTCTTTAAATGGGGGATATTAGAATGTAGTATTCGCAATACGAGATCTCTTTTAATGTTGATGGAAATAAATAGTAATTGGAAATTGGATATTACAACCAGTCAAAAATGAAATTTGGAGTTGGATATTCTATTTGTGATTGTTGCTTACTGCTGCCTTGTGTGCCGAAGTAATAATTTTCTGTGTTATTGTGGATTCTCTTTTCCGTTCTAATCTCGGCTCAACTAAGGTATCAAACTTGATTAAAGATATCATTTGGCATTACACACAACGACTGGAACATTATGTCATTCTTATCTTGCGTTATTTTGGAGAAAGTCATTTCCTTAATAAATACTAAAATTTCTTAAATTTTAATTGAAGTTCTATTCTTTGTTAATTAAGAGAGACGGCCTCTAAATCATTTTCATAGTTTCTTGTACATAATTTTGTGCTCATCTTTTGCCTTGGTTGTATTCAAGATTAACATGTTCTACATCACGTAACTATGATTTCTGAGTGATGGTTCGTGGCAATGCGAGATGTCGATTTACACTTTGAACTCTATACTTGCTAAGAAGCACAATACGTATATTCATGTGAAAGTTCTGAAACTTCATTTTCATCTTGTAGGGTCCTGAAATTCGAACAGGGTTCTTAAAAGATGCTAAGCCTGTTCAACTTAAACAGGGTCAAGAGATCACAATCTCAACTGATTACAGCATTAAAGGTGATGAGAGTACGATATGCATGAGCTACAAAAAGTTAGCAGAGGACGTAAAGCCACAAAGTGTGATCCTCTGTGCGGATGGCACAATCACCTTTACCGTTTTGTCTTGTGACAAAGAGAAGGGTCTGGTACGAGCCCGCTGTGAGAACGCTGCTGTTCTTGGTGAAAGAAAGAATGTCAATCTCCCTGGAGTAATTGTGGATCTGCCGACATTGACCGAAAAAGACAAGGATGACATCTTAAACTGGGGAGTTCCAAATCATATTGACATGATTGCATTATCTTTTGTTCGTAAGGGTTCAGATCTTGTGGGGGTTCGGAAGCTGCTAGGTGAACATGCAAAGAACATCCTTCTAATGTCTAAGGTTTACTTCTGACCGGATAACTATGTAGTCTGATATTTTGTTCTGAACATGTAAAGAACATCCTTTCTCGCACCGGCCCTTAAAAGTATAGGAACGGCCCTGCTTGACAGTCATACATAGCACACTAATTTGCAGAAATACAATAAATGAGAGATTTAATCCGACTCCTTAACCCCAAAATTGAAGAAATAACATCATAAGTTGAATTACACTAGTAGAAAAATATCCTTTTCTGTCTGATCTGGATTAAGGCAGTACCAGAATATTTCAATTGTCAGGGACGTTAGCTTGTTAGTTGGATTTTTTAACAGACACTTAGTGATATAGACTGTTAACTGAGTGAGCAGTAACTTAATTCCTTTTTTTTCCCCTGACAATATTGAATTAGACTCACAAACTTGTGGAAACAGTCAAAATACTCTTTTAACTTCTCTTTTATTGTTAGGTTGAAAACCAGGAAGGTGTAGCAAATTTTGATGAGATTCTTGCCAACTCTGATGCATTTATGGTAGCAAGAGGTGACCTGGGAATGGAAATTCCAATTGAAAAGATATTCTTGGCTCAAAAGGTAATGATTTACAAGTGCAACATCCAAGGGAAACCTGTTGTGACAGCAACACAGATGTTGGAGTCCATGATCAAATCTCCAAGACCAACTCGTGCAGAAGCAACAGATGTCGCTAATGCTGTTCTTGATGGCACAGACTGTGTCATGCTTAGTGGTGAAACAGCTGCTGGAGCTTATCCTGATCTTGCAGTGGGAACCATGGCCAAAATTTGTATTGAAGCAGAGAGCACAATTGATTATCCAGATGTCTTCAAAAGAATTATGGCAAATGCACCAGTTCCCATGAGCCCCTTGGAGAGTCTTGCGTCTTCTGCCGTTCGGACCGCTAACTCTGCAAAAGCTGCTATTATCCTTGTGTTAACCAGGGGAGGAAGTACAGCAAAATTGGTGGCCAAGTACAGGCCTGGAATGCCTATATTGTCGGTGGTTGTCCCTGAGATCAAGACTGATTCTTTTGATTGGACTTGCAGTGATGAGTCTCCAGCAAGGCATAGCCTTATCTTCAGGGGATTGGTTCCAGCTCTCCATGCAGGGTCGGCTAGGGCTTCCCATGAAGAGTCTACAGAAGAAGCACTCTATTTTGCTCTACAACATGCCAAAACTAAAGGGTTATGCAAGGAAGGAGATTCCGTTGTAGCCTTACACCGTGTTGGAACTGCTTCCGTGATCAAGATTGTTACCGTCAAGTAATGACTTTTGACGCCTGCTTTTTTGGGTTTTGGTTGTTGCTAAAGGGTAGCTGATAAATGTTTTTGATTGTTTCGCTGAATCATTTACTGCCTTCCAGCGATGCAACTTATGACTATACCTTCTTATATTTTGTCTTTATAATGCCTCGACCCTTTTTCCTATCAAGCACAATTTTCCAACCTGAATGGCTGGAGTTTCACTACCCTTTTGTCTCCTTTTGCTATTTGTCTGCTACAGCCTACAAACAGAGATGTGATGCGAAATAAATTCCTTATATATTTGCCTTGAGTTTATCTGTCTAAAGTAGGAGTCATCTGCAAATTATAATACTGCATGTTTCGTTACATTAATGTTTAATTGGTCGTCCATGTGCTTATCATCTGCCAAGTTAAACTAACTATAGGTGAGTAGTGAATGCTGAAGTGTTGCATGATATAATATCACCAATAAAACACCGTTATAAGTGTTGTTGGCAAGTTCTTATTGACATGACCTTGTATATGGTCCACTAGCAATACCAAGTGTTGCTACTGATAAGTGGTATTGCCAGTGGCCCATAATATCATTAGGCATAGTTAGTAGGAGTAGTTAACATTTCCCTATATCAGAAGACCATGATGTGCGGTTCAACATTATAAAGTTCCACTTTTAGTCCAACCAACCCACTTGATTTAGAGTGTTATCAAGGGCACCTATACTTCGGATCTTTAAGTCTGCAGCAATTCGGAGGACTAATTTCCTCATTTGATTAGTCGAAATTGTTTTCTTTTATTCCTTGGTTATAAGATAAAACTTGAGATCAGATATCCCATCATCTCTAATATAAGGGCCATAGGAGATCATACATCTCAATATAAAAGGGTGTTTTGGTTCAATTCATCTATTAATTTAATAATGATACATGAAATTAAAAGGCAAGTGCTCAAAATTTCCTGGCATAGATCTAGCTGACCAGCTCAACCAACACTCCAACGGGCGTATTCACCTACGGACGTGGTACTACTCCTACATCGGCTTGCCTTCCTCGTGAGAAGGGATAGTACATGGCGAATGTGTAGGATATCCTAAAGTATGTATATATCATACAAGACTACAATATATTACATAAAAAATATTTCCTCTAATTTCGATGGTATCGCATGCCATTATATAAGATCTAAAGTGTAGCTCAGCTAAGTAATAGGATTATATAGGACTAATCTACATGCATCCGTTGAACTTTAAGTGGACGTTTGGACATAAAAATTGTTAAATTTTAAAAAAAGTTGTATTTATTTTCAAGTTTTAAATAATATTTAAAAATTGAAGTTGTGTTACCATGTAAAGAAAGAATCTTGGGTCTAACTCAACCCCAAAAGCTAGCTTTTAGGGTGAGGATTGTCATGTTCCCATTCCATTTCCGACGTGAGACTCTTAACACTCCCTGCACGCCCAAACCTCGTTAACTGGAGCGTAGACAATATAATTTGGGGGCCCAACATCAACGAACAAAGAGTTGGAATGGGTCTGACTCTGTTAGCATGTAAAAAATGGATCTTGGGCCTAACTCAACCCCAATAGTTAGTTTGTAGGGTGAGGATTGTCCAAGTCCATATAAGGAGTTCATGTTCCTATTCCACATCCGATGTGGGACTCTTAACAGGACATGAATAAAAATTTAAATTATTTTTGAATTTTTGTGAGATTTGGAGTGAAATTAGTTTTTTTTTTTTAGAGTTATTCAAATTTTGAAAAATTCTGAAATTCAACTTCAAATTGAGTTTCAGAAAATTTTAACAAATCTATATTCAAACTATTTTTCGAAATAAAATTTTGAAAAAGGTGAAAAATTAGCCATGGCCAAACCTGCACTAACTTTGCTAATGGAACTTGAGCTCCACCTCCAGGAAGTTTGACTACAATTATTAACCAAGGCTGTTTAAATTGTGATTATACACAGTAGAATTTTTTAAAGGGTTATTTGGTAGCTAGTACAGAGACATTTTATTCATGTATTAATTTCTGCATAACTTATACCAGATTTGCTAGCTATTAATGAGATATCTTATTCATGTATTAATTTCTGTATGACACGTTTGGTTTGCAATTTAGAAACTCATATAACTAATACATGTATAAGTTATGAGAGAATCCATGTATTATTTTATGCGGGGTAGAAGATGAAATAACTAATACATGAATAAAATATTGAAATGACAATATTACCCTTATCACTTAAAGCGGTGCAACCCCTTTCTCTTTCATTTCTCGACCTTAGCAGCTCCAAAACCCTCCCAAAGACTCTCTAAAGGTTCTTTTATCATTCAAGATCAAATCAACAAGTTTGTAAGGTGATTTCTCTCTTGGAAGATCAAGATCACCTAGTTATCTTTTCTACTTTGTTGATTGAGCTAAAGAGCTTCTTTGAGCTTGAAGTAAATCTTTGTTGAGAGAGTATTCTTGTTGTTTGAGGTAAGGCTTACCTACTCCTATATATATGTAAGATTATCTATGTCTTATCTAGTTGATTTGATAAGGGTAACTAGTGAGACTAAGGTTGAACATTATTGTTGAAAGGTTGTAGTTGTTGGACTGTTTTGAGAAGTTTCTTGAGGTATTTTATGGCTAGTAATTATGGAGTGTAGTTGCTTGTGATGTTGGTTGAGTTGTGAGTAAAGGAGAAGAGTTTGTAGTATTGAATTTGCCATAGTAAGTTGATGTAAAGTTTATGCACTCTAAGTGTTCGATGAAATGTCGTAGTGGACTGCGCGATTTTGTTTTATTGATTTGATGTGATCTAAGCTATTTATGTAATGTAGATTGTCTTCCGTAGAGTGGGCTAGAATCCATAGAACTACTTTAGCTAAAGGAAATAAAGGTATGTAATTGCTTTCCTTTCTTTTATAGCATGATTCCGAATGATTCTCAATTTTCAAAAGAAATGGCCAAACGAATATTCTACTCTTGTCGTTGTTTGTCCCTTGTTGAGAGTACTTTCATGTCATAATATTGTTCTTGTCACAAATTGACTTGTCAGCTGCTAATTTGAGTTGTTATACATCTAATGTCTCCCAAACGGAGAGTGTCGAAAGTGTTATTCATTGAGTCGACCAAATGTTGCACCAAAGTAAGGTAAAGAGTCTTATAAATTAAGGCCTCATTTGTTTTCATTAAGATTAAGACGTCTGAATCTGAATGCACATCTGAATGATTAAGATGTTGTCTCTAGATATGAACATTAAATAATTAAGACTTTTTGTTTTTCAATATCTGAATATGCATACTTACTTAAACATAATACATATATATTTCAAATAAGAAAATAACTAAATATTAGAAAATAAATATAATTTTAATAAAATAAAACTATTATTTGATAAAAAAATAAAAAAATTATGTTTGTTAGTGATGATGGAGATGCTTTCTAGTGGTGGTGGTGGTGATGGTTAATGCTGATGGCTAATAATGATGGTGGAGCTGGTTGGTGTTACGACGAAGGTAGTGATTGTGGTGATGGCGGTGACTTTTGATATAATTATAATGATGGAGTTGGTAGGCGTGGTAGAATGATAGTAATGATTATCAGCGATGGTGATTATCAGTGATGACTGTGATGACAAATATGGCTAGTGGCGGTGGTTAATGGTTGGCAATAATGGTGATAGTTGAATTGACAATGGTAATTATTGTGATGACAGAGATGGTTAGTGAGAGTGGGAGTGTAGTGGGGGTCGATGATGGGTGGGGTGGGGTAAAGTATGGTGTTGGGTGGGAGTGTGGTGAGGGTCGAGTGTTGGTGGGTGGCGTGGGGTAAGGGTAGGTGCTGAGGGTGGGGGTTGGTGGTATGGGTGAGGGTGGGAGGAGTGTGGTATGGGGTTGGTAGTGATATGGTGGGTGGAGATAGGGTGGTAGGGTGGGGTAGATGGTGGGAGTTGGGGTTGGTGGTGTGTGGGGTGTGTGTGGTGGGGATGGGGTAGGGTAGGGGAGTGGTGTGGGTGGAGGAATGGTGTGGAGTGGGGGTGGTGGGGTGAAGGTGGAGTTAGTGGGATATTAAGACTTTGTTCAAGATCTTAATGATTAAGACCTATTCAGATCAAATAAGTGCTTAGATCTTAATGTAAACAAATGCACTTAATGACCTAAGATCTGAACCATTCAGATTTAGATCTCCATTAAGTGCAAACAAATGAGGCCTAAAGGATCCAAGAGTGATAATGATAATAATGTATATACGATATGAACACCACCGAACGAATATCAATTGGGCGATGATTATAGATATATAAACACCACTGAATGAATATCGGTTGGGTGATGAGTTAACACATAACACCACCACAATATGATCGGTAGGCGATGGATAATAAAGATAAGTATATGTAAGTATGTGTAATAGTTTTAGTACAGTTCCAGAGTTACGTTGATCACCTTGTGTGGCATTCAGGTTATCAGGTTGCTTCTTATGCCATGTTTACAGCTTATGCTTTCATGTTGATATTCATGCCTTACATACCAATACATTTCATTCGTATTGACGTCCCTTTTGCCGGGGGCGCTGCATTTCATGCTGCAGGTTCAGGTAGAGGCTCGGATAGACCTTTCTAGTAGGACCTTGTTGAATTCAGCTATTGGATGGTAAGCTTTGCTTCTTTATCGAGTCAGATGTTTTGAGCTGTGTCTTATGTATATACAGAATGGGTAGGCCGGGACCTTGTCCCGACCATATGACATATATGTTGTTCTTAGAGGCTTGTAAACTATGGTTGGTATGTCTAGATGTTATATATGAGCTTGTCGGCCTTGTTGTTGGTCTGTTGACCTGTACAATAACCCTATCAATATATATGTTTTGGGTTGTGTGCCCTTCCAAATTGAGATGTCCATATGACATTCCCTGTTTATAGAATGTATTTCCATATAGTTTATGAATTATTGAGGCCTTGTCGTCCAAAGTTCTATACATGTGACTTGTTTCATAATGGTATGCTTGGACCAGTGAGACACCAAGAGCCGATCACACCTCCCCAAAATTGAGGTGTGACAATGCGACATGATCCGAGTCTATACATGTGACTTGTTTCATAATGGTATGCTTGGACCAGTGAGACACCAAGAGCCGATCACACCTCCCCAAAATTGAGGTGTGACAATGCGACATGATCCGATTGACTCTTTTATTTAACTTTGTGTGTCACATCATTCGACACGTGCCACCAAAATGGTCTTTTAGGATTACGATGTGATTTTGAGCTTAGCAAAATGGGTTCATTATTTATAGCACAATTAAATGGATTAGTCCTATGAACTTAGAAGTTAATTACATCCATATTTTATTCAATTTAAATAATTAAATCAATTATATTAACTCATAAAATTTATTTGGACTAATATATCTTGAATTTAAAATATATTCCAAACCACTTTATGATTTAAACCCAATAAAATTTAGATGCATACAATATCATTTATCAGCTCCCATTTCATGTGTACCACATGAATATTTATTGGTCGTCCATGCCTGGTTGTCAGCTGCAATCATTAGAGTTTTCTAAATGCTAGAGAAAATTGCTTTAAGAATGCCATAAATATGTCGGCAAAACAAAACTTTTTGGATTCTTGATTCTATAGGGAAATGAAAATGTGATCCGACTGTTGCGGCCGATTATGATAGTTGCACAGATCACATTTACATTTCCCAATTGATCATAAGCTAACAGTCATATATACCAGATCTTTTGGCACGACCTTAAAGCGCAGTACAAAATTGCATGTTTAATCGCAAGACAGAAAAAACATCAATATAGCAGCACAGATAAGTTGCATATGTAACTTGAGTGTTGTCCCTAATCCACAGCCAAAGCACTAGAGCAAAATTTTCCTATAGGAAGTAAACAATCCTAAAAAATAAGTATGTAATTAGTCTCTTAATTATTACCGATATAGATCGAAGCCATCCAGCACTATTAGCAATTAAACTTTAGAAGTTGGGAGATAATCAGCAAGTCCTCGTACGGTTACACGGCAATTGCAACTCAGAAAGGAATATGTAAATATGTCACGTGAAGTCCATGAACCATGGCATGTTGCTAATTTGAAACAAAACCAAGTAGCTTTCAGTGAATTTCTGTGATCTAGGAGACTAGAGAACTTTTGACTCGTCAAAATCAGTGAAATGGCTATCCACAATTGTGAACTTTACTAGCTTCAAGGATTTATGGATCTTCCATTCGCATCAACAACAAGGTTGAGAGTTTTGGAAGAGATAAACCAAAGAGTGTATGAGATCACATATTCAAAGCTACACAAAGTGAACCGTTTTTCAGCTTGGTGAACATCTAGTCTAGTCTAACAATATATAGCAATGATCCTTCACATTATACAGACAGGTAAAGAGCCCGGGGAAACCACTCACTTACGTGCCAATAACTAGTACATCTAGGGTCCCAACTCCCATGCCCAACTAAGCAAGAGAGGCATAGCTTTATCTGAAAAGTGCTAATTTGGTCGACCTTTTCACTCCCTTACAACTAAATTCATTAAAGTTGTCCATTCTATCCTGGTTGTAACAGTCAACAACATCAATTTTGTTGAGATACAGTTTCAATTGAAGTGAAGTGTAACAAGGAAACTACATTCTATTGCAAAAGTTGCCTCTAGAGATATATGTGCAAACAATGTCTAAGTTCAGGACAGCTATAGTCTAGGGATGGGAGATAACTTTGGACTAATCCACAGACAAATAGAGTCTCTCGCATCAATAACTATACCAATAACAAAAATTTGCAATTCACTCACATGTAACAAGATCCCTACAATATGTCCCAATGATCTTGAGATATAAAAATCATTCTAGCAGTGCATATATAACTTATGACTCATACTTATGAGCGTTGTACCTCATCTCCACAAACAGACAGGACGAGCAGAATTTCCTGCAGGAAGCTAAACATTCTGGAAAGAATGGACCATCAAAGTCCAACGTCATTCTGATATTGAAATCCGAGCTCGACAAAGAAATTCATCATATTTTAGCAATTTAACCTGACAAATAGGAAGTCATCACCATGCCTCGTATAGCATGTATACAACAATTGCAACTTAGGAAGCGACAACATAACAAATCAATAGCATCGCTGAGTTGATAAACCATAGCACGTTGCTATAGCTTACAATGTAGCTGATAATCAGACAAGACCAAGAGCTTCCTCTTGATTCTTGTGATTCAAGAGACATTAGACATAAACCCTTTCAACATCCATTGTCATTCATCCCGTTAGCTTAAAGGATTTGAGAGTTGAGCTTTTTGGGAACAGTTGACCAAAAAGTGTACGAGGATCGCATAAAGGGCAGCCCGGTGCACTAAGCTCCCGCTATGCGCGGGTCCTGGGAAGGGCCGGACCACAAGGTCTATTGTACGCAACCTTACCTAATGAGGTTGTTTCCACGGCTTGAACCCATGACCTCCATGTCACATGACATCAACTTTATCAGTTACTCTAAGGCTCCCCTTCGAAGATCGCATATTTAAAGCTATACAAATAGAAGAGTCGTTGACCTCGACGGGTTTCTAGTCTAACAAAAGTAAAATGATCCTCTATATAAACAGGCAGGCACGGCAGGATCCATTGTTTGCAATACCATAATTTAGGAAGTACCACTATGTACAAAAGCAAGGCTGAAGGAAATCCAAGCATCATCGAGCACAAACTCACTATGATGAAATCTAATCCTCATGCATATGAGCATTGGAGTTTGCATTTCCTGACAAGTTTGATGAAGATGACGTTGATGATGCATTTCCATTAGTAGATTGGATACCTGAGTTTGAGGATGAAAACAAGCCACTCAAAGGCCACGGAAGCGACACTGGAAACCGTCGCCCGTTTTCATTCCTAGTATCCTCATCTTCATACCTTCTGCCATTACCGTTGCTACTCTGAGCATTTGTGTTACCATTTCCATCAGCAGAATCAACTTTTGATTCATCAGAGGGCAACTGGTGCCTACAGACTGGACATGTGCTGTGAAGCTCCAGCCATGGTAAGATACAGCCAGTATGAAACTTGTGCTTACAAGGCATCTCTTTGGCTTCAGTCCCAATCTCAAAGTCTTCCAGACAGACGGAACACTGCAAAGTCTCATCAATTGTCACCTTGGGCAACGCCTCTACAACCTCCTTTTGAGCTGGTGGAGTACCGTACCTGTTTGGATCATTCTCTGCCAAATGTTGCAGCAACATGTCTAAACCAGGACCAATGAAATAATCACCCAATGAGCCAATAGGTTGGTTCCTGGAATTATTATTATCCGAATCATAAGAACCCTGCACAATGATGGTTTGATTGAATGGATTTATAAGTATGACACGCTCGCGATCCCTACTACTCTCTCTACCTGTCTCCCTGTTTTCACCCTCAGCATTCTCCATTCCAGCTCGAATACCTTGCAAGAGCTGGAGAATTGTGGCAGAGTTCCTTCTTCGCCTAGACGCCAGCTCTGGATCATCGCTTTCACGAGTATGATCATCCCGTTCCTCTTCCTCATCATCATCAAACTCGAGATGCCTAAGTCTAGAACGACGACGAGGGTTGCTCATCATGCCTAACAAGATAGGTGCCCAGAGTGAGAGGGCACGATCAGAATCAGGCCCTCCAAAATCTAAAGGACTCTCATTTTCAAGAGCACTATCTGATCCCATTTCTTCAATAAATCCTTCTTGACAAATAGGACATTTTAACTCCACGGGGTTCACCCTCCTTGAACAATGATGACACCAATATCTTGTTGCTCCTCTTTCCTCCATTCGGATCTTCTTTATCTGTCAAACAAACAACATCCTAGTATCAACAACAGATAGTTCATTAAAACTTGAGCCCTTCATAGAGAAAAATGGATATGGGGATGCAATTGAATTGAAAAATAAATAAAAAGAATGAAACAAGACTTGATAAAAGTTTGAGCCTAGATCAAGAAGATCCTAGTATCAGCTATCTATGTCTTCAAACAAACAACATCCTACCATCAACAACAGAAAGTTCAAAAATTATGGAGCCCTTTAAAAAGGGGCAGCCCGGTGCACTAAGCTCCGGCTATGCGCGGGTCCGGGGACCACAAGGGTCTATTGTACGCAGCCTTAACCTGCATTTGCCTGTTTAATGGCTTGAACCTTGACCACCTAATCACATGACAACAACTTCACCAGTTAACCCAAGGCTCCTTTTGAAAAAGTTTTTAGCAAAAAAAGTCGATCAGGAGATAGGGAGGATCCGACAAAGTACGAAATTCCAATTGTTCAGAGAATAAGTGAAGGATCCGATTGGATCGGGGGATATTGATCCCTTTACTACATAAAAAACAATCCCACAACAAAAATGCATTTGGGAATGCAAAAAAAAATTAAAAAGGAAGACTGAGCTAGCATCAACAAGATCCTAGCATCAAATAATAGGGTCTTCATGCTCAGTCAAACAAACAATATCCTAGCATCAACCACAAAAAAATCAAAAATATTTGAGCCCTTTACTGAAAAAAATACAAAAAATGGATATGGGGATGCAAAAAAAAAAAATGAAAAAATAGAGAAAAATCCAGATCAAGTTGGTGCAAAAACAATCTAAGCTTTATTCATCTTACCCTTGTTAGAAAGCTGCAAGCAGAATTAGCAAAATCGCACAGATGAAAATAAGAAAAAAAACAACACTATTTAAAAAAATTCTTTCAGATCCAGGCTAAAAGTTAAAGATAAAGATATAAATGTACAAATTAAAGAGTAGAAAATAATTATTGTATGGTTTATATGCCTAATAATTTTATTTTCAAGAAACAAAGGCAGGTAAGATGTGAAATAAATTACAGAAGGCTCTGGAAGGTTGAAGAAGCAAATAGAAGCTTAACAAAGTAAAAACAAATATAACAAGTTAACACCATGAAAGTTTCTGATATTTCTTTATCCAGCAACCATTGATGACTATTAAAGATTAAAATGCAAAAATCAACAAATTAAAGCAGATAACCCTAAAACGTGTACACGTTAACATATACAAATTAATAAATGAATGAATAAATACATACCAGAATAAAAAACCTTCAATCTTAACGCGTTTTTGAAAATGTTGAATGTTTTGTGTTTCTCTTTTCTTGGAAATTTTTGTTATCTGCTTGGGAATCTTTTTTAATGTGGGGCTACATGAATAAGAGCCAACCCCCACTTGTCTTGTGGGTTATGGATTTAAAAATAATTAGCCGTTTAATTTACTCTTACCGTTCAAAAAAGTGATGATTCTAAGTTCAACAAACAAGGCAATCTAATTTGGATGGGAATCATTTTTCCCCCTCCAGCTTTGTGTTAAAAATTAAAATCTTTTTTTAACTTTAAATATAGTATATATGCGATTTTACAAATGAATGTTACGTTTCCCTCTAAATATCAACCTTTTGCTCTTTTAGTTTTTTTTTGGGTATTTGATCACTTGTTTTGTTTAGGTTTTTTGACTGGTCTACAGCTATTCATAGTAGTAGTATTTATGGTGTCAGAAAATCAAACAAAGACTATCAAATATATTAGTTGATGACATTGAAGAATGAATATTTTTAATCATAAAATAAAATTAAAATAGATATAATTGCTTCTATTTTGTTTTTTTTAACATAGATCAAAGCTCGAAATCATATATAAGAATTAAAAATAAAAGAGATGATGCTTATTTACAAACAATTCTTGATTTAATTTTAAGTGCATTAACTTTAGATTTTGCAATAAAATCATAAAAGACTTGCTATTTATGGTGAAACAATGGAAAGAAAGAACATAAAGCGTATTAACCAATTTCATGAAAAGGAAAAAGAAGAAAATCACCTCTCAATAGCCATTCTGGATTCAACATAAAGTTGGAGGAAAGTGATTTTCACCATCTGATTTGTAAATTAAATTTAAACCTTAATGATATGTTATTTTCGTAAAAAAAGTTTATATATTTAAACTATTGTATAAAACATCATTTTATATTAAAAGTATTATAATAATAAATTTAAAAAACCTTAGTAGTAAAAGATATCTATAACTACTGAACTAGTAGCTGAATGGGAGTGTAGAATAATAATTTATGGATGATCGGTCCTCCTTCCCTTGGATGGACCTTCTTTCTTTATATTCTACCGTTATGCACATGCTATTTCCTCCATTATTTCATTCAACATCCCTTTTTCTTTTTCTCCTCTTTATTATGAAAGAAATATACTATTCTTAAATAATTGAAGAATAGTATAGACAAATGTAGGATAATATGTTTTTTTAAAAAATTAATATCTGATTGCACAAAAAATCCCTATAGAAATTTTTGTGACTAAAAAAAACGATGTCTATCTAAGCAAAATCTCCTCGCAATTACTATATTGTTGGACGATATATAAAAATTTCATTCCCCTTCAAATTCAGAGCATCGGATTGCAAATTTGCAAAAAGAAAAAGGGGGCAAAAATTAAAAATAAAAAGATGGGAGGCTGTTGCAAACTATATTTTTTTTGGGGTAAAACAGACAGTTGTAATAAATAAACAAGATCATGGAACATTAGAGTTTGCCAGAGTCATGCTCCGATTTAGTCCATAATGGCCACTTAAGCTATTGTTACAAACATTAGCAAAAGTAGTTCCTCCCCTCCCATGTCTGTCCAAAAGCAGTTGTTTGCATACACCGGTGGAACTATTAGCAATTTCATAGCACCAAAAACCTTCCTTCTTACTCCCTCCTTAGCTAGAGCTAGAGCTAGAGCTAGAGCATCCGCCACCTGGTTCTGTTCCCCGTAGACGTGTCTGATCTGAGGATTCCCCAGCCTTGTCATCATATTAGTATCATGGCTATTAGTGATCATGCTAATTACCACAGCGGAGTCGGCTTTCACTAGTAGTGGATGAAGGTTTTGTAGCACAGCTATGTTAGGACCTCCCAAGAGAGCAGCAAGTTCAGTATCAGAGTTAGTGGCATTTGGCATTCCTTTTGTGAATCCTACCACCCAGTTACCATTGATATTCCTAAAGACGACCCCACCTATATCTGGCTTGCCCAGGCTGGCTCCATCAATCTTGAGCTTGAAGTAGCCAACATCAGGAGGGATCCATCTAACATTGATAGTGGTGGTGGATATATGAGGCCTCTAAAGGGTGGCGTACTGGTGGGGGTAGGATGAGGCGCTGAATGCCTTTTCCCAAACCGGCCATACATGACTGCAAAAAGGCTGAGAGCTCTGAAACTTTGCCAAATATGGCAAAAGCGACGTCGTGAGAGGTGAGAGTAGAAGAGAAAGGTGCGGCGGCTAGGTTTTTGATACCCTAGCCGATGTGTTTTTAGAAAATGAGCGGTATATTGGGTGCAACTGTATTCCATTTAATGAATGAGGTGGGCCGAGTCACGGTCCTAAATGGACCGGACCCAGTCGATCTGAATTGAAAAGGGCCCAAATTCGGTGGGTTTAAAAAGGGTTGGGATATTGGAGGTTAATTTTGCATATTGACCATAGATATAATTTAAGAAATAGCCATTTTTATTTCAATTGCGGCCGAATTGGTCGATTAGAATCAATTAAAGCTAAAATTGAAACCGTCTTCAAATAAGAGCCATAAAAATGTAAAAAATCTTTAAAGTTTGAGATAAATTGGATAAATAAAATGAGAGACTATTTGATACTATATTTAATTAATTAATTTTCTTAACTCACGGAGTAAAATATAAATCAATTTATAATAGTTAATTTAGACAATTAATTAGGTTATTTTCATCTTTAATTTATAAAAATTGATAGATATTTCTTAAAAATAAGTAAAAATAGGTAAATGATATACAATAGTATATTCGATGATATTTTGCCAAATAAAATGGCAAAGTGTCACTGAGATAATTTTGTAAAATCATCTTTGCTTTTGTAAATGCATATTTCACTCCGTTCGTGACTTAGGAACTTTGAATAATTAAATAAAAGTATTGGAGGGTAAAATTTAAGTGACAACAACTGCCTTTTCATTGTTCGGGGATGGCGGGACCATCCATGAGCAACAAAATTTGACAAACCTGATTTTTACCAATAAGTTAAAATGTTTCTCGATTTTTGTGCAATTTTCTAGAATTGTGGCCGGATCCCAATTTCTGAGTTTCCTACATATCTCAGTCTGTATGAGAATTTAGGCCACATGTAATTCGAATCAATTAGGACTAAATAAAGAAAAAATTTAAAATGAATCTTGTTGGAATGTGATCGGCTCTCTGCTATTAAGTTCACCTATATATCCCCGGTTTTGGGAATCATGTCACTTATAGTTCAACTCAATCGGATGAAGAGGTTGTCCCTTATGCAGAAATTTCTCTAAAAATAAAAGAAAAAACAAGTGTGACTGAGTGTGGTATAGAGTGGCTTCCGACTCCTGTCTAGAGAGCTTGACTCTTGTGGCACCCTGTCTCGACCGACTGCACACAAGAAAAATTTCCACGTTGCTCGGCATGCATATGGATCTGGCTTGACTGGCTGGAACTCTTAGCAGCTCCAAACCTATTTTCATCTTCCTGATAACATCATGGGATGCTATTTTCTGATTTTGACTTTAAGTCGGTGTCTTCTTGACACTGATTGACCTTTGTTGTCGATGAATGGCCCTCTGGCATCCTTGTATATGTCGTCTTAATTTTTGAAATGAATATTGCAGCCTCTTCGACCGGATTTATATTATTTTAGATTTGAAGCGAATATTGCGGCCTCTTAACCGAATTTATATCACTTTACCCCTTTGAAATGAATACCACGATCTCCCTGACTGAATTTACATCATTCTAACTTTGAAGCGAATATTATAGCCTCTTGACCGGATTTATATCGCTTTGACTTTTTGAAATGAATACTGCGGTCTCCCTGACTGGATTTACATCATTTTGACTCTTGGAGCGTGCATTGTGGCCTCTTGGCTGGATTTATGTCGCCTTGATTTTGAAAATAAATAATATGGTCTTCCTGACCGGATTTACATCGTCTTGACTGTTTGAGCAAATACTACAACTTCTTTTATCAGGTTATATCGCCTTGAGTTTTTGAAATGAATATTGCGGTCTCTTTGACCTAATTTACATAATTCTGATTCTTGGAGATAATACTACAACCTCCTTGATCGAATTTACGTCACCCTAATTTTGAAAATGAATATTGCGATCTCCCTGACCGAATTTAATTCATTTTGACTCTTGGGACGAACATTGCGGCCTCCTGACTGGATTTATGTGGCCTTGATTTTGAAAAATGAATAATGTGGTCTCCTTGATCGGATTTACATTGTTTTAACTCTTTGTATGGCTATGACCCTCTCGGTCGAATTATGCTTCTTTTGTCTCTTCATCGGTTGTGAGCCTCTCGGTCAGATTACTATTTTGTCCTTTATTGGCTTTGACCCTCTCGGTCTAATTGTCATTTCGTCCATTTATAGGTTGTAACCCTCTCGATCGAATTATTGTTTTGTCCTTTGTTGGCTGTGACCCTCTCGGTCTGATTGTCATTACATCCATTTATATAACCCTACTGGCTTGATTGTGCCGCCCTTGTGGCGCTTTTTCTTCTGTAGCCCTGTCAGCTAGATTTTGCTACCCTTGAAAATTTTCTGATTATTGGTTTTACCCTGCTTTGAGAGCATTGAACAAATGGGTTAGTGAAAACATGCCATTATCCTCCTGGAAACATGCTGGTACCTCCATCTACAGAAAAATCATTAGTTTAATGAAGTTAGCTCGTGTCATCGGTTCTTCTCTTCTTCTTCCGCCAGATTGTGGTACTCGTTCCACCCCGACTTCTAATTCGGTAACATGAGATTTTTTTAGTATAGTAAGAAAATAGTTTGAATTTTTAAAACGTATTGATTTAGAAAAATAAATAATTGTTTTCAAAACCCTTGTTTTAAAATGTCATGACATGCTCTTACGAAACGAGACTTCCTAGGTTTTGCTTTTGGGGATTTTTTTAGACCTCCTCAAAAATTCTGCCCCATTTTGAAGCTTGTATTGTTGAACTCTCGCAATGATCTGACGATGAAGGAATTTTTGAGGTCTCTTCGAAAATTCTGCCCCAGTTTGGAAATCTTCTATCGGTTGATAATCTTTGAATCTTCCCGGGAATTAAAGTTGTGATGACGATCATCCTTTATTGAATTTGACTTTGGGGATTTTTGAGATCTTCTTACAAATTCTTCTTCTGTGGCTTACTAAGGATTTCTTTATTTTTTCAATTGGTGTGACCGAGCTCAGAGAGTGCCTACGTATCCTGTCGCAGCATGAATCAGGTCAAATTTAGTTCAGAATAAACATTATTAGGTTTTTCTATTAATATGATCGGGTCCGAAATGGACTGCCTACGTATCTCTCCTTGGGGGAAATCAAGTCATTGCGTAGTTCAATTACATAAAAGAAGGCCAATTGGATTTTCTTTCTATTACAAGGAAAAAGACTAAACCCATCACGGGTCCTTCTACGTATCTCTGCTACAAGAGATATGTATTGACGTAATGATTATAAGTAAAGAAAAATGCTATTACATAGAAAACATGCATTCACACGTAATATCTCTTGACTGACTTCGTCTGAGTTGATTGCCTTGGGCCACTCTTGGTCCTCCATTTATGCTAAAACCAGTGCTCCTCCAGAAAGCACTTTAGGGATTATGTAAGGACCTTGCCAATTTGGCACAAAATTCCCTTTGTATTCATCTTGATTAAGGAATACTCTCTTGATAACTAGTTGCCCAGTCTAGAAAATTCAAGCTCTGACCCATTTGTTGAAGGCGTGGGTCATTCTCTGCTGGTATAGTTGACCATGACACACAACGACCATTAACTTTTCTCAATTAAGGCTAGTTGTTGATATCTCTTTCGAACCCATTCTGCATTATCCAACTCTGCTTCTAGGATGATCCGAAGTGACGGCATCTCGACATCAGCCGGGATAAGTGCTTCAGTGCCATAGACTAGCAAGTATGGTGTGGATTCTATTGAAGTTTTATTTGTGGTTATGTACCCAAGAAAAGTATAAGGCAATTGTTCGTGCCAACCTTTCTAATTATCCTTCATCTTTCGCAGTATCCTCTTGATATTCTTGTTGGCGTCTTCTACAGCTCCGTTCATCTGCACTCCGTATGGTGTTGAATTCTAGTGTACTATATGAAGTTGGTTAGAAATATCCTTCATTAAGTGACTTTCCAAGTTTGCCCATATCTGTGATGATAGACTTTGGAATGCTGAATCTCTAAATGAAATTGACATACGACATGATTTTGACGTTTTTTGTCGCCCATTCTTCTTGTACTTAGTGAATCAGTAGATCTGAATCACCTATTACCAATAAATCATCGATGTCTTTATCGAGTTCCATTTGGAGACCCAAGATGCAAGCTTCATATTCTGCCATGTTGTTGGTACATCGAAAAGTGATCATAGTGGCCATTAGGTAGTGCTATCCTGATTTTTATATCAACGCTACTTTGATTTTCAATCCTTGATAATTAATAACACCGTTGATAATTGATTCTCCATCATGAATAAGGCTCTTCTTCTCATTCGTCTGCTATGAGTATCTCTTCATCTGGGAAGTATGTTCTAAGTGGATCTACATTATCTTTCATTGGGCTTTCGGCGAGAAAGTTGGCTAATGCTTGCCCTTTCACAGCTCTCTGTACTACATACACAATGTCAAACTCACTCAGCAACATTTGCCGTTTGGATAGCTTTCCCACGGGCATCGGCTGGCGAAAATATACTTCAATGGGTCCATTCTAGAGATAAGATGAGTAGTGTATGATGCCAAATAATGTGTCAGCTTCTGGACTATCAACGTCAATGCGCAACATGTCTTTTCTACCAAGGTATACCATGCTTTACAAGCTATGAACTTCTTGCTCAATTAGTAGATACCATATTCTTTCTTCCCATCTTCGTCGTGTTGTCCTAACACGCATCCAAAGTCTTTGTCTAATACTGACAAGTATAGCAATATGGGACTTCCCGACCTCAGTGGTACTAGAACAGAAGAATTTGAGAGATACTTCATGATAGTATCGAATGCTTTCTAACATTCGTTGTTCCATTTTATCGGTGCTTCTTTCTTTAAAAGCTTGAGTATGGGTTTTACGATCACCATAGACTAAGCTATGAAGCAACAAATATAATTCGATCGACCTAGGAAACTCATGACCTCTTTCTTTGTTTTCGGATGAGGCAAATTGTGTATGGCTTTGATTTTTGACGGATCCATCTCTATGCCTCTCCGACTAACTATGAACCCGAGAATGTTTTTGGTGGATACCCCAAATGCACATTTGGCCAGATTTAGATTCATATTGAATTTTCGGAGCCTTTCGAAGAACTTCCGCAAGTGAGTGATATGATCAACACTTTGTTTTGACTTGATGATGACATCATCCATGTATACTTCAATTTCCTTGTGGATTATGTCATGAAAGATAGTCGTCATGGTTCTCATAGATGTGGTGCCAACATTTTTAAAGTCGAACAACATTACCCGATAGTGATACACTTCCCACGGTATAATGAAAACTATCTTTTTTGCATCTTCTTTTTCCATCAGGATCTGATGATATCCGACAAAACAATTGACAAATGATTGCAGCTAATGCTTGGCACAATTATCAATGAGGATCTGGATGTTTGAGAGTGAAAAATTATCTTTAGGACTAGCTTTGTTGAGATCCAGTAGTCCACATAGATTCGGATTTTTCCATCCTTTTTCGGTACTAGTACGATATTAGCTAACCACGTGGGATACGAGGTCACCTCTACCACTCCTGATTCAATCTGGTTTTCAGATTCTTCCTTGATTCGCATGCTCAAGTTGGGCATGAACTGTCTGATTTTCTGCTTTATCGGCACGAACCTAGGATTGATCAATAACTTGTGCGCCAATATATCTGTGCTCAAATTAGGCATATTAGGATAATACCATGCAAATATGTCCACATATTCCTTCAATAGACCAGTTAGTTCTTTTTTCTGCAGTGAACCCAAATGTGTGCTGATCCGTGTTTCTTCAACTATCCCTTCGCACCCTAGATTGATGGCTTCGATTTTGTCTAAGTTGGGCTTCTGCCTATTCTCATATTGGTCCTCTTCGTCGAGGATATCTTATGGTAACTTGGTCTCCTTGTCGTATTCCCCGTATTCTTCTTCATTCTCAACACTTGACTCGCCTATTTCCTGACATGTCATGACATTAAGGGTAGATTTATTTTTATTATTGAAACGAAAGGCAAAACGTGATTAGTAATACAAAAGTAAAATAAGATAATTAAAGCGTAGTTTGATAAAATAAGGCTTTCATTGGTTTGTCAAAGTTAATACAAATTATGGTCCTGACTTGGATCAACATCGAGTCATTTCCATTTTTGACAAATATTATGAGGAAAGCTGGTAAATGGTGAATAACCGGGCCTAAATCGTACTACTCCAATTTTGAAAACTATAAAATCTCATCATGGCTACCGAGGAACTAAGAGTGGAGTGAAAGTCTAGTTGGAGAGCCTTTCGCCTAGATTTACATCGCGAATTATGGGAAGTTCATTGTGTTCATCCAGGATCGCCAAACAATCTTCTTCTAAAAAACATCTCTATCCCCTCCTCAACATCATCCACATTCGGTACTGGTATCTTGACGGAAAATGACTGGTACAGATTCGAGATTGGTTTTCGCAATTTTAGGGGACCCTTCTTCTTCCCGCTCTCTTTAGAACTAGGGACATATTTGAGACCATATCAGAACTGGTTTTTTGTTATCACGGCCGACTGTGTAATGCCATGCAAATTTCTCCTTAGACCTTTTCCCGGCTCAAAACCACTATGCAGCATTATGGTGGTAATCATTTTGTATGCGACTGGCATTGGAATTTGTGTTGCTTCTTCTTCATATACGACCCCTACTAGCTCGACCACATGAAAATCCATTCCGTTGGGGACTTACCCGACCACATGAACATAGTGATTGGGTAGTTATGAATGTTTCTTTCCATATCGTGTCCTTCACACACAAACTTCAAAACTTGACGTAGATAAGAGGGCACGGCTCCGGCCGCGTGGATCCAGGGTCTTCCCAATAGCAAATTATAGTTGGCAGAGATTGACATGACCTGAAATTCTGTGGTGAACTCAGCGGGTCCCATCTGGATACATAGATCGACTTTTCCAACCAGATCACGCTAAGCATCATCGGATGCTCTTACATTAGTTCGACTTTTCCTTATCTTTCCTATATCATACCCCAATTGTTCCATCGTGGGTTTTGAGCAAATATTGAGGCTGACCCCATTGTCTATGTGGACTCGCGCTATGATTTTTCCTCTACACTCAACAGTGATGTATAATGCTTTGTTATGTATTATCACTTCTTTGGGAAACTCTTCCCGTTTGAACGATTCCCAGTGGTCACCCATGACATGAGCTACCGTGGTGGCCAAACTCTATCTGGTCGTGCCGACAAAAACATGTACTTCATCCAACACTTTCATTAATGCCAAACGGTGTTGGTAAGAACTTAACAATAGTGTCAACACCGATATCTATGCTGGAGTCTTCTTTAGATGTTTGGTAATAGAATACTCTTTCGATTGCATTCTATGCCAGAAGTCTTCCGCTTCACCTTTCGTGACCAGTTTTCTCTGATTGTTCTCTTTTTGGGTGCCCCTTTAGGCTAATTCTTCAGGCGTATATCATCGCCTTGATCTGGTCATGCCATGTGCAATGGCAGCTTCAACAATAAATTATTTCATGGGCAGTTTGATGATGCCAGAGGCCACTTCTGCTATTACTGGTGAGGGAATCAGGAAGTCAAACCTAGGGTGCTCTTGTATAGTTAATGATGCCATAATTTGCTCGAGAACCTCCACGGGTGCCAGGCTTAGAGGCTTGCAGACAGTCTAGTCTTCTTCCCTCTCGATTATATAAATAGTGGCATTGTCATGATTAGGTAGTGGATTCATATTCACATTGGGAGCGACCGTCTACAAGGTGATCTCTCTTTTGTCAATTAAATCTTGAATCTTATGTTTCAAGTTGATACAATCTTCAGTGTTGTGTCCGGCTCCGCTAGAGTGATAAGAACATGTTTGGTCGGGCTGATAGAAATGATTTTCAAGATCAACCTGCTTCGAGGGCATGGTCTGTATCATGTCAGTAGCAAGCAATTCTTCAAAAAACCATGTATGTGTTTTTAACAAGGGTGTGAAGACCCGAGCCAATTTCTTCTCAAACTTGGGATATGACACATTATACGTTGTTGGGGGTGGTTGGTCTTCGTAATTTTGAGGAACTTGGTAATTTTGTGGAGCTTGGGTAGTAGGTATCTGGGTTTGAAAAATTGGAGAGGCTATTTGTGAGTTATGCGAAGGGCTTTGGTAGATTGGGAATGTCTAGTAGCTAGGTTGAGCCTAGTTGACATGAATTAGGCTATATGGCGGAGTTAGGTAGCTGTTGAGGGGCGTTGATTGATATATTTCCACAGGTGAAAGGGATTCTTCTCGTGTCTTTGGTTTGGGACTGGATGATTGGGTCATGTTTGCCATGTCCTCTCTTTTCTTTTGCACGCCTTCCGTGGTGTTTGACTTGGAGCCTCTACTAGTCACACTGGTGATCTTCCCGAATTTTAGACCATTATGGCCTCTCCCATTTTGACCAACTCTGAAAATGGCCGTCCGATCATGGAGAGCATTATGTCATAATAATCTTGGTCTTGTTCTCTTATAAAAGCGGTGACCATTTTTTTTGTCATATGTGGTTGCACACGAGCAACTTCCACTCTCCACCTACTTGTGTATTCCCGGTAGCTCTCTGTAGATTTTTGCCTGATTTTTTCCAAGTAATATCGATTATGCACGGTTTTAACATTGAACCTATATCGTTCCATGAAGGACTCTACCATATCCTCCCAATTAATCAATTGATGCATATCCTGCACAACAAACCATTCGGAGGCCTCTCTAGTCAAGCTTCGACTGAACGTCATCATAATTAAGGTAGGATTGTTACGAACACCTACCAACTAGTCATTATATGACTGCAAGTAGGCTATTGGGTTCCCCGACCAATTGACCATTTCAAATTTGGGCTCCTCGAAGCCCTTCGGTAAATCTAACCCCGAGTGTATGCACATATCATCATAGCTTAAACTGGTGGTTTTCTGAGCGGCCCGGGAGGCATTTGCGATAATTTGTTTCAACCATTGCTCCATGTACTGAGCCAATTCTATCTTCATTTTCTCGACAAGCTTCTCTTGGTCGGCCCTCTAGTCCTTTTACATCTCTTCATAGTGATCCAGTTCTGTGCACTCTAGTGAGAAATGACTTTGAGTGACTAGGGTTTGGAAAGAGATGTTTTTGTCGTGTTGGGTTATTTTCGGGAATATTAGTAGTGACATTTGGACGTGTGGTGGGATTGATTGTTAAAGGGACTTGGACATAGTGAGTGGTCCAAGGTATTTAGTGGGGTTTGTGGGTGGATGAGTTTGGTATGAAGTGCCTATGTGGTGAGGGTCGATCCCTGCAGGGTAGTTTGGAAAATGTTCCTGCACTAGGGAGGTCAGAGTTGGGAAGGGTGGTGGAGGCCTTCTTTCTTCAGTTTTCTTTTCTCGTGCAGTCTGTGCCTTTTCAAATCTCGCGGTTTTCTCCTAAAGGTCTTTCAACATTTTGATCACGTCTCCGTGATGAGCTGCTTCCTGTCGTGCAAGAGATCTTCAGTTCTCGATGTTGCCTTCGTCGTCTGAACTACCAGTCATTTCTTTTTTCCTTTGGTTTTGCTCGGATAGAGATGATGTTACTGCTTTGAATCTTGTGTAATACGCCAGCGTCACGATATGAACTAACCTCATCTTTAAGAAAAGAATCACTCAAAGCCAGATGACGTCAGTACGTTAGTCAGATAAATCAAATGCAAGAATAAACATATAGTTTGTAAGTAAACACATAAGTTCACGCATCCATATACGAATATTTGATTGATTATCTATTTCAGATATTTTGGGGTTTATAAGGGTTTTTTGGTAATTTTTGAGTCGATTGACTTGGTTCATACGATAGCCCCAATTATTGGTCCACCAACTGGATCCAAGTGCTTCTATAAGAAGGGAAAAGGGAAATGAGAGTAAATATATATATATATTAAGGACCGAGTCTTAAATAGACTGCCTACGTATCCCGCCAGGGGAAGTCAGACCCGTTCGTATTTTAGTTTACAAAAGACAATCCCCTCCCCTATCGATTTCTACTTACCCAAAAACCCCAAGATCAGGCCCGATATGGGTTTCTTGCGTATCCCTCCTTGGGAAATCAGGTCTAGCGCATTTGTTTTACAAACAAAAAAGCGAGGGGATAATATTTGATTCAATGGGGGTGACTAAATCTACCCAAAAGATGAATAAATTTCTTTGAAGCCATGGACGATTATCACCCTTACAACCGCACGTTCGACCCATGGCCTACATTAGTTCATGATGGGAAGAGAGAACTACCTAGATCTCCCTTTTGCCTATGAGGTGCTTTAACTTGAACTTAAATGCCCTGGATTTCTCAATGTTGTGACCTAGCACTCCAGAGTGGTACAAACAACCCTTTCATTCGCTGGCTCTGGAAGATGAGGGTTTCCACATAGTCCCGATGGGATGAATCTTATCGGCACTAACTAATTTCTTGAAGATCTCGGTGTAGGAGTCTTCAAAATGGTGAAGTCATACCTCCACATACGGATTTCGGAGTCAATGCCTGCTATACGAATAACTGGGTCATGTGTCAAATGGAGTAGGGTCCCCAAATGTGACGGATAGTCCAATTGTCAATTAGTTGTACTATTTTCCTTCTGAGGGGCATACATTTATTAGTGTTGTGTCCTGGTTGATTCATATGATACATACATCTCTTGTACACGTATGCTGCATCGTACAAAGGTCGTCTCACATCACTGGGGTGAGCTGTCCTCATGTCTCTCATCATCTCATAAACCTCTAAACTCTACACAGGCACTGGTGTTACCTGGTAAGGATAAGTGTAGGCCTTAAGATCAACGACCTACCAAGTCGGAGTTGACTGGACGTCAGTGGAACTTCATCGCTCTCAGGAGTGGCAACAAATGCAGCAACAGAAGCTTCCTTAAGTGGTTGACTCTCAGATTTGACCTTCAGTGTTTCGGATGTCCCCAGACTTCCTAACAGGGGTACATAGCTTCTCATTCTCCCTTTCAGTTATTTCGAGAGATTCAACAGATAGTCAACTTCTTTCAGCTTAGTCTTAACTAAGGCGATCCTTTATCCAATTTGGCGATATTCTTCCAGAACGATTCTTCGCTCTCTTCTCTGTTGCTTTTGTTGATAGTGGGCAAGTCGGTGCTCAAGCTACATCGGGCATCCATCTCAGCAAGTCAATCTTTCTGGGAGATATAAATGGATTAGGTAAGTAGGGATCTTTTCGGGAAGTGGAGTTTTTGGTAGTTTAAGGCATGTTCTTGTGTTTTTATCTTTGGGGTGATCCCCGGAACATCGAATCAACCATATTCAACAAAGATGTGTGAAAGAAGCATAAAACATATATTTTTTGCATATAATCAAGCAATTCCAGTATATTCAATTGAAACGCGCCCTTGGACCTCGTTAAACCAAGGCCTATCTAGCGTTTGAATATGAATTGCGCTAATTTGTTAAATTAAACCATGATCCTCATAATCATTTCATTAATAATAATCTCCTCGAGAGTTACATCAGATAAATGAAAGCATAAGATAAATCAGCAGAACTGCCCTCCAATGGCCGATGATGACTCTCTATCTGTTCGTGCCTTCTTGGCATGTCGAAGCACAATCTGGATCTGATGGTGTGTCTCCATCATCAAATCATCCGCCATGTACCCCTTCTACTGAAAGGTCATCGGTAGGGTATCATCCAGATCTTTCTTTACTTGACCTCCCCATTTCATGATTTCGGCTGCAGTGGGCTTGTTTGGAGATAAGAGGATATGATCAGTTTTCTTTCTTCTCCTTAGACAAGTTCCATTACTGTCTATGCAGTCCCGAATTTCTTTCAAGGTCGGGGTCATCTCTATAAGACGAACCTAAACACCATCGTATCATTATCCTAGTATTCGATTAAGACCTCAATGAGTTCTTTGCAACTCATCATAGTCACGAGGGAGGGTAAATGACCTAGGTAGCATGTAACCTCTCTATAGTGTTTGTCATCTAAGTCGAACCACCACATTTTCAGCAATTCTGGCGCTTTCAGGACCATGTCAAAATGGAGGTTGATAGACATCTACACATGCAACACACAATTAGGCCCCGCCCATCGGAAAATAGTTTAACCCATATGGCGCAAGCCATGTTCACACATAACACATAGTTGGATGAACGTATCATCAGGTCAAAGACCGCGCAAATACGGGAGGTAGTCTTCTAATGGGCTTCAAACACATCTCAAATGTTCAAAGCCCTTTCTGGGTCAATATGTGCTAATTAGATAGGGATTTGGCTTAGATCTATCTTAAGTTGACTAGAGTGAGCTTAATCGAATGACTTGGGTACCCGGGTGGATTGTCCGAGGTGAATCGTTGTTGACTGTTGGACGACAATGAACCAATTTTGATTTTTTACTAGAGGACCATTGCTAATCTACATAATCGTCTTTGTGCACTGATGCAAGTATGTGTGTGATTTACGATTTGGCGGGAGATGATATGCATGAATGACAATAATATTTGTAATAAAGTAAACAAATAAGCAATTAAAGAAACTATAAACATAGTGTTAAGAACGCTAGAACGGAAGAATATGAACTTCCGCAACAGCTTGATGCTTTAAACAAATGGACTATTCCATTTGTTGCCACAAAAGAAATTTATAATTTCGGTATTTTTGAAAACCTTCGAAATTGTCATATCATAAAGACGATTGAAGAATCAATCCAAATGGATAACCAAGAAAAAACTATTCAGTTATTTTCTGATTCTGATATTGATAGATATCAAAAGATGCATTACTAGTTTCTGCATATTGGTTTAGTGCAAATTGCCTTTAAACCTTTAACCTTAGAAGGTTTGCCGGAAAGCTTTATGATTGTCCTACGAGATAACAGGAACCTGAACTGGAAACAATCTCTTATGAGTGCTATGTAGTCAAGCTTAGCCTATGGCCCAGTATATTTTAATGTCAGACCAAATCTTACTTTATCTTTGTCTGATCCAAATATATTGCATGCTTTAACTTTATATGTGAAAGCTAATGGGTATAATTACATGCCTGAAACAGAAGTCATGAGTATATGTTATCGTGTTTATTTCCGTGTTTTAGACACCATGAATCCCAACTGTAGGATCATGGATGACAAGAGAAATAGGCAGACTGTCTTAATTGAGACTAACTTAGCCAAAAGGTCTAAAATTACTACCAGAAGACCTATAAGCTGGGATGAAATTAATTATCCCGAAGATTGGCTAATAGAAAAGGCTATCCCGGTTCACCCCAGAATAGATTCCCAGATCGCTCATGTGGTCCAGACTACTGATGGTAGTATTCGCCTTCAGTTTTCTAAATAACCTAAAATAGGTAGATCTTTGTCATCCCATTATTATATATCTCCTTTGGATGACACTGTTGGAACATCTACTGCTAGAGCTTCAACTTCTCAAGTAGATGAAGACCTTTACAGAATCACCACCCCTCAGAAATTTCTCGGGAGGAAAAGGTTGACAAAATAAAGGTTGAAAACCAGATTCCTGCTGAAATTCTGGCAGAAAATAGTAATACTGATTATACTGATTATTTCTGTGATGGTTAATTATCCTGATGATCTTTATTATCGCGGTCTGAATTATTGCCCTGATTCTGACTTACGCAAGATCATTAAGGACAATTTCGATAGTCCTGGTTATCTGCTTTTCCGTAATTGGTTCTTTGCCTTTTTCACAAAAGAAGGGCAGGATGAGATCAGCGAACAATTTTATGGTGAATTACAGACCAAACAAACTTTCAAATATTTTGTAAATTTGTTTGTAGAAGATTATGCTTTGCCTAATATCAATGTTATAGAAAGGCAGTGGCATTTGGACTCTAAGAAAGTCCTTAAGAGTCTTTATCCTCCGGATGAACCCTTTTCATTAAAAAAGGATAGCAGTAACCATGATTTACATGCTCAACCTTATTTGAAGATGTTACAGGGTGTTCTTTAAGCTGATAATTGGAACAACCTTTTCAAGCAAGGTAATCACACTAATATGTGTCTTAAAGTTCTTGGAGAACAAATGACTTTATTACATAATAAGGTCGGCAAACTCAGCTCCCTTATTGAGGAGCAAAGGACCAGAATAATCGCAGAGGAGAAAGCTAAGAAAGCTCCAAAGCCCTTGGAGACCAGTGCTAATATCCAGCCCCCTGCATCCATAGAAGGGATAAACCTGGCAAAGGAGCAGGCAAATCCTTTATCAAAAGATATCAAAAATTTGATATCTCAATTGAGTGATAAAATGAAGATATCACATGATAAAACTTCAACCTCGAGGTCCGTAATTGGAATGATCAATACCAAGGACACGGGAACCAGCAGTGATGATCGTATTGCTGCCATGAAGAGAGAGAGTAATTGGACTCCAAAAGTTACCTCGGAGAATTATTATTATCCGAGACCCACTCCGATGGATGTCTTGCTCGAAGAACAAGCATGGAAGAATGATCCTGCCGCTTACACTGGTACAGAGATCATTGAGTGGAATATTGACGGTGGCGCAGAAAGTCAAATTTTCAGGGCTTGCCACAGAATGCTCATGTATGCTGCAACTGCAAAAGGTAATAACCAGTCAGAGGTAAGCATAACAAAAATAATTACTGTAGGATTTACAGGTCAGCTCAAAGCATGGTAGGTTAATTATCTCTCGCCGGAGCAAAAAATTCAGGTTATCAATTCTGTAAAGCAAGAGGGTAATGAGCAAAAGCCTAATTCGGTTTATACCCTTATTCTAACAATTTTAGATCATTTTACAGGAAATTATTCTACGAATTATGATAATACTAGGACACTTCTACAGAATCACAGGTGTCCAACCCTAACCTCGTTTAGATGGTATAAGGATGTTTTCCTTAGCAGGGTTTACAATCTCCCTGAAGCAAGTAATAGCTTCTGGAAGGCCAGATTCATCGATGGCCTCCCTCCTCTCTTTGCAGAAAAGGTTAAAAGGACCCTAAGGATTGATTCTACTAACTCACAAATTCCTTGGGATATGTATTCCTATGTCATGCTTATTAGCAAGTGCATGGAAGAAGGATTAGCCTTATGCAATGATATTAAATTGCAGAGATAGCTTAAGAAGCAGAGACTCACTGAGAAAACCCAGTTAGGAGAATTCTGCCAGCAGTTCGCCATGGATGAACCTACCCCTTCCCAGAATACCGGGAAAAAGAGGAAACATGCGGTTAAACCGCATAAGAAAGAATACTATGAAAAGTACAAAGCAGCCCCTTACAAAAAGAAAGCTGCAAAACAGAGAGCCAAGAATCAACGAAAGGGTTATGTCCCTAAGAAGAGAACTACCAAAACCACTACGTGCTATGCTTATGGTGAAGTAGGACATTACGCCAATCGGTGTAAGAAGAAAAAGATCGACAAGATCAAGGCGCTTAAAATTGATGATAATATCAAAGACGCCCTAATGAAAGTTATCGTCCCCTCCGACGATTCCAAAAATTCGGAAGAACTCCTAAGTACGGATTCTGAACATCCCTACTCATCCTCCTCTGAGGAAAGTGATCCTTGTATATGCACCTCCAAGAAATGTCAGAAGGACAAGGAGGAGGACACTGACGATGAGTTTTATAAACTCCAAGCCCAGTTCTCCAGCTTCAATGTAAGCGTCATCAATGGAGAAGAAATTAATGATCTTCTAAAGGATATTCCAGAAGATGCCCAGAAGGCCAAGATCCTTGATGCTTTGCTCAAAGCTCAGGAAAGGGATAGAATTCCCCATAAGATCAAATCTCGCATTGATCCTCCGTACAATTTCTCGGAGACATTAACTGAGTTACAGAAGAAAAGAAGTGGTAGCAACCTCTTAACTACTCAGCAACTGAAAGAAGAGATCCATGATCTCAGACTTGAGATAACTCATCTTCATAAACACTATGGTGGGTTAGAAAATAGGATTTCCCTGCTAGAGCAAATCTCTTATGAAGAGAAAGAACCAGATATCTCGGAACGATTAGGACATACTCCTATAATCGAACAGCCTAGCACTTCAAGTGAAGCTGTCAATAAAGAAACCTCTGGGGCTGTCAGCATCATTACTCGCCAGAGATGGATCACCCATATCAGTTTATTAATTGAAGGTGGAACCATATTTAAAGATGTTCCTATATTAATTGATTCTGGAGCGGATGTTAATTGCATCAGAGAGGGACTCATCCCCATAAAATACTTTACCAAAACCAACCGTAAAGTATCAGGAGCAGATGGAAGTAATTTTCAGGTCTCCTACAAATTATCTTGTGCATATATTTGCCATGACAAGGTTTGCATTAAACATTCCTTTACATTGGTTAAAAATCTTGCTAATGATATTATCTTAGGCATACCTTTTATTAATGGATTAATGCCTCTTAACAATGTTACAGAGAAGGGTTTTTCAGGAACTCATGAAGGAAAGAAAATCACTTTTCCATGGATAGAATCATACAAAACTATCAGCTTTATTAACCTTGTGCAGAACAAGAGGCAGCATCTGGACTATCTGCAGCAAGAGTTAATGGTTTACAATGTTGAAAACCAGCTTACTAATCCTAAATTGCAGGATAAGATTAAAGGAATAGGAAATGATTTTGCTATTTCTATTTGTGATGATTTGCCTACAGCGTTCTGGAACAGGAAAAAACATATCGTCAAGCTTCCTTATGAGAAAGATTTTCAGGAACAGGACATTCCTACCAAGGACAGGCCTTGCCAGATGAACATAGAATATCTGGAAATATGCAAGAAAGAAATTGCTTCTCTAATAGAGAAAAAGCTTATTCGTCCCTCAAACTCCCCATGGAGTTGCACAGCTTTTTATGTTAATAAACATTCAGAACAGGAGCGGGGAGTTCCTAGACTTGTTATTAACTATAAACCCTTGAATAAGGTTTTGCAGTGGATCAGATATCCCATCCCCAATAAAAAAAGATTTATTGGACAGGTTGTATCAATCTAACCTCTTTTCTAAATTTGATTTGAAATAAGGTTTTTGGCAGATACAGGTTCATGAACCTGACAGGTACAAGACTGCCTTCACAGTGTCCTCCCCCTTGTCCTTAATTTCTTCTCCATTGATAATGCTTACATTGAAGCTGGAGAACTGTGAAAGCAGTCTTGTACCTGTCAGGTTCATGAACCTGTATCTGCCAAAAACCTGATTTCAAATCAAATTTAGAAAAGTGGTTAGATTGATACAATCTGTCCAATAAATCTTTTTTATTGAGGATGGGATATCTGATCCACTGCAAAACCTTATTCAAGGGTTTATAGTTAATACCAAGTCTAGGAACTCCCCGCTCCTGTTCTGAATGTTTATTAACATAAAAACTTGTGCAACTCCATGGGGAGTTTGAGGGACGAATAAGCTTTTTCTCTATTAGAGAAGCAATTTCTTTCTTGCATATTTCCAGATATTTCATGTTCATCTGGCAAGGCCTGGCCTTGGTAGGAATGTCCTGTTCCTGAAAATCTTCCTCATAAGGAAGCTTGACGATATGCTTTTTCCTATTTCAAAAAGCTGTTGGCAAATCATCACAAATAGAAATAGCAAAATCATTTCCTATTCCTTTAATCTTATCCTGCAATTTAGGATTAGTAAGCTGGTTTTCAACATTGTAAACCATTAACTCTTGCTGCAGATAGTCCAGATGCTGCCTCTTGTTCTGCACAAGGTTAATAAAGCTGATAGTTTAATTAAAGAAATTTTATATTATTGTAACCCTTATAGGTGGAACCTAATTAAATCCCCAACGGAGTTGTCGTCTGTTACAATTCACTTTTACGCGGAGGCATAAAAGCTACTGAATAACTTGTGGATTCTTGGAATTTATTTTATTTAGAGTCGCTACCTAATTTATAAGGAAAAATAGAAAAACTATATATTATTTAGGTTTTTCAAAATAAGAGAAAAATCATAAATTAACCAGAGTTCAGATAAGGGTTCAAATGATCCTCTGGGAAGGTGTTAGGCACCCCGATATTAAGGATCCGTAAGATACAATTGATTTCGGGTCTTATATAACAAAAAAAATTCTTTTAATTGCTTAAAATATTTAAAACATTGCAAGTATATTGTCATTTAAATCATTTTCCGCCAAAATCACACACACTTTAAAAGTAAACAATTTCTTTGAAATTTTTTCTTTGGAAGGCAAAATCCTTTGTTTTCATGAAAAGAGATGGTAATTTATTTATTCCTTTAAAAAATATCCATCTTTATAAAATATAGGGTTGAAATACAAGAATATATACCTTTTATTTTAAAGGAGGCCAACCACTAGTATTTATTCCCTTTAGCCTAATCCAATTTATAAAGGATTTTCAAATTATTAAAGAGTTATTGAACTTGAGTACAAAATGTTTATTATTCAAGATTTAATATTTTAATAACTTAAACTAATTTGTTTTTCAATCATTTGCAAAGCTTAGTTCTGAAAGATTTATTTAAAGGTATATAGACGGATAACCGGAATATTAAGACATCATTTTTATCACTTATCCAAAAATAAACCTTTTATTTATTTTAAAGATGTAAAATAGCAACTCTATATAATGAAGTTCAACCCTATAGGTTTCAATAATAAATAGCATTTTAAAAATAATACGAATACAACACACTAATGTAATGAAAGCAAGAGATGCAAATAAAGGAAAAACATGCTGATGGGTATACCGGCCCATCAGTTTACCGCAAAACATAAAGAATCCTATTTATTGCTAGGCCATTTTCATCCATGGCTGAGCCTTCTAACTATTTTTACCCTTGGCTGGGCCTTTGTGCAAATTTCGAACTCGATGAAATAATGTGTTGTTGGGCCCTCAGGCCCAACGACTCAAGCAATCACGAAATTGAGGGATGTGGGCCCCGTGGCCTCATGACCATGCAAAGAAAAAGGGAAAAACAAACATAGGAGTTAGAAAGAACCTCAAGACATATCATGTACAACGTAAATGAAGGTTGGTATGGAATTAAACACATAAATATGTACCCAAAATATTTAGTGCTACTGATGGCAATTAAAAGAGAAAGGACAAGTTAACCGGCCCAAACATATAACATCCCAAATATATCAAATAAGGTAACGGGCCTCAGAATACAAACAACATACAAGCAAAAACTATGGGGAACAGGCCTAGAACACACAATTCTTAGACTAAAAAAGGAGATTGATGAGCCCAGATGTTGGGGGAGGAGAAAAGAAAAACAAACAAACAGGCCCAAAAACAAGCATTCTAGCTTATGCATAAACCGAAATCCATTCTCAGCAGAACAAGAGACTGATATACGCAACATTCATGACATGGTTGTTATATCTGAAACATATACCCACATATTTTAACTCCTGTATACACTAGGCGTATACTAGACTGTATATCATGTATACTTTGAGATATATCACCCAGGTAAATAATTATCTAAGGGAGGAAATGGCAAACCACAGGCTATACAGAAATGAAGCAAATTATAGAGAAGACTCACATGGTTTATAGAAGATATATAAAGAAGAACAAAGAGAAATAAACCAATTCATTTTTGATAAGAAATGGAAGAAGGAATAATGTGTATCTTTATGATCCAAACACTTGCAATTAGGCCAGTATGAGCACACATGCAGTCATCACATAAAAGAGTATAGCACATTTGATTCAATACTAATATAGGCCACATTCATCAACAAGTTCAAGCATGAGATTAGCACAGGAACAGAGAAACAATGTGTGTCAATACTCAATGGGTCAGGATGTCATAGAGGTGCCTAAAGAGTAGTGTAATGCTATCATAGGGGGGTATTTTTACACTTAAACAAGCCAAGTAAAGGATGTAGTCAATTCAGGAAGAAACATGCAGACCCAAAGACATATGTGATCATTTTATGCCACTCATCAGATATATATGGCCAATCTAATAAAAAACTAAGTATGCATAATTCCATTTCATGCCTTATAGCTAAACATGGTAACATTAAAATAAGTGAAACAGACACACAAACAGGTTGACAGACATACAAAAGATTTGAACAATCCAATGATAACATTATGCAGACATGAGACTGCCATATATACCCTATCAAGCTGAGCAAAGTGAAATGATATGACTTAGATAACTATGCATGATGACATGGTGATAGTTTGACTCTAAGATGTATAGAAAGCAAATGAGCAATTATCTTAATTAAATTTAGGAGGCAAATCAACATGGTTAAGTGAACATTTCAGGGATAATATCCAAATTGCAAGACTCAAAATGCCAGTATAGATACATATGATCAAGATCAGACTATATTGGACATAATATCACTTTATCAGATATAGCATATTAACATAGTATCAAACATGCCTTAAGTTGAAAGACCATCATATCACCCTCAGAATATATATAACATATGCTATATTTGACAGGAAAAAACTTCAAACAGAAAACAAGTATTCATTCCTTCATCCAGAAACCAGAAAACATATGTGAAACATATTTTGTCCACCCTAGGTTCATTTCATACTTTTTTAGGCATACTAATGAAGATTGAAGGCTAAAATGCATCACATTGTCTCCAAACCACAAAAGTACATAAAAACATCTAATAAATAGGTGTTCTAGGTTCCAAGGCATCTAAGGCTCCATCACCACTCAACACCTCCTATATAACAAAAACCCAACAAAGAATATATCCCTAGATTTAGATTAGCACAAAATATGACAATAACCCATCCTGTTCACAATTTCTATTACTTTGACAGACAAGACATCATACTCATCACATAATACCACGCTTAAATCAAAATACGGCTCCCTTAAATATGCATTGATCCCATATAATTTATACACCATTCATAGTATGGACAATCAGGAAGTAAGATAAACCAAGCATCCAAAACAAACAACTTCTATCACAGAGTATTCCTTATTAAACATAAATATTAAAACAAACCCAATAAGTTATCGATAACATTTCAATGAACTATATGCAGCTTAAACGCCTAGATTATGTAATCAAATCATAACAGACCTGTCATTATCAGATCCTAAGCAGAGCCCAAACATATGTTAAGTATACAAATACAATTAGAAACTGTAACTTATTTAAAGACCTATGCAATTTAATTAACTGGTTTAACTATGAAATAAAAGCAAATGAGAAGAATTCGAACTCACATTTTCGATGTGCAACTGTGAATGAGATTCGGAGAGGAAAACCTTCCTCCAATCCTCACGAACTCAGCCACAAAGGAAAAGAAAAGAAAATTTAAACTTTAGAAAACCTTAAGAAGATCCTACGACATTTGTTTTGCCAGGGTGATATAAGATATCTAAATTGTAATCTTTCAGCAACTTGAGCCATCCCCTTCGCGTTAGATTCAACTATTTCTTCCTGAATATATATTGCAAGATCGTATGATCGGTAAACAGATCAACATGAACTCCATAAAGAAAGTGACGCCATATCTTCAGGGCAAAAATAACAGCTGCTAACTCAAGATCGTGAGTCGGGTAATTCTGCTCGTTCTTCCTCAACTGCCTCAAAGCATATTCAATAACTTTTTCGTGATGCATCAGGACACAACCCAAGCTAATTCTAAAGGAATAAGAATACACAAAATAACCATTTGAACCTTCTGGAAGTGCCAGAACAGGTGTCGATGTCAACTCCTTTCACAAGTGTTCGACCACTGAAACTTAGCCCCCTTATGAGTCAACTTTGTCAATAAAGCGGCAATAGAAGAGAAATTCTCTACAAACCTCCATTAGTAACTCACTAAGCCCAAGAAACTACAGACCTCAATAGGAGTTGTGGGCCTCAGGCAATTCTATACAGCCTCGATCTTCTGACTATCGACTTTAATACCCTTGTCTGATACTATATGCCCAAGAAAAGCCATTGAATTTAATCAAAATTCACATTTTGAGAACTTAGCATATAACTTATGATCTTGGAGCATCTGTAACATCACTCTCAAGTGATTTGCACGCTCTACTTTTTATCGCAAATACACCAGGATGTTATCGATAAACACAATCACAAAGATATCCAAAAATAGCTTGAACACCCGATTCATCAAATCCATGAAAGTTGCTGGTGCATTAGTAAGACCGAAAAAAACATAACAAGGAACTCATAATGGCCGTATCTGGTCTAGAAAATGGTCTTCCGAATATCTTTCTCCCTAACCCTCAATTGGCGGTATCCAGACCTAAGATCAATATTTGAAAAATATTTGGCACCCTGCAACTAATCAAACATGTCATCGATCTTTGGGAGTGGGTATTTATTCCTGATAGTAACCTTATTCAGCTGACGATAATCAATACATATTCTTAATGAACCGTCCATCTTGCAAACGAATAATACTGGCGTAACCCCATGGGGAAGTACTAGGCCTAATAAAGTCCTTTTCTAGAAGATCTTTCCATTGAGCTTTCAACTCATTCAGCTCAGCAGGGCCATTCTGTACAGAGGAATAGATCTAGAGCCAGTTTGGATTAGCTTATTGTAAGTGATTTTAAGCCAAAATAGCTTTTAAGCACTTTTGTAGTGTTTGAGTAAAATAAAAAAGTCTTTTAAGCACTTTTTAAGCCAAAATAACAAAAATAAGTCAAAAGACATAAGCTAGAATTTCTAACTTGTGACTTTTAGCTTATAAGTCAAAAGCCATAAACCCATCCAAATATCCTCATAGGTTGGGTATCTGGAAGCTCATCAATAGTAAAATCAATTTCCCTTTCGGGAGGAATGCCTAGAAGTTCATCAAGAAAAACGTTGGGAAATTCATTAACAACAGGGATAGACTGAAGGGTTGGAGGTTCTGCCTCCGCATCCTATACTCGTACCAAATGACAGATTTAACCCTTCAAAATCATTTTTTGGGCCTTAAGATAGGAAATAAACCTTCTCTTAGGAACTAGAACATTACCCTTCCATTTAATAACGGGCTCGCCTGGAAAAATAAAATGAACAACTTTTATCCAGCAATCCATGTTAGCATAATAAGAAGCCAACCAATCCATACCCATAATAACATCAAAATCAACCATTTCCAATTCAATTAGGTCAGCTAGAGTGTGAATATTGTAGATCATGATGTCACAATCCCGATATATTTTCTTAACAATCACATATTCACCAACTGGTGTAGATGCTTCAAATGACTTACATAATGTCTTAGGTTCCCTACCACACTTACCAGTAATAAAAAGAGCAATATATGACAGACTAGAGCTTGGATCTATCAATGCGTGCACATTAAGAGAAAAGACGGATAATATACCGTAACCACATCAGGAGACGACTCTAGATCTTGTCGACCCGACAATATCTAATGACCGCCTGAGATAGATGCTATACCTATACCTCTACCTCTATCAGCTGATGTTTGGGTACCTTTCCCAGGATGGCGTACAGATGAAGAAGAAGCAACTACAGATCCCATCAACTGTGCCATACCACCTCCACCTCTTAGTGGACAGTTTCACTTAATATGACTAGGTTATCTGCAAAAATAACATAAATCTGAACCCTGACGGCACTTCCCAAAATGGGCTCTACTACATCAATCATAATAAGGTAACGAAGGCCTCATCTGACTAGAATCTCCCATAAACTACGGGCCTGATGCCCGTGAACTTTGACCCTGACCAGAATAAGTGGTCCGATCATGATGCTGGCCTTGAAACTAGGGTGGTGCACAGGCTGCTAGATAAGATGGGCACCTAGAAAATTGTGGCCTAAACCCACCTCTGAACTCTTCTGTATCACCTACACACTGGACCTTCTTATACTGTCCCCTATCTCGCTCTCTATCAACCCGCTGCTGCCTCTTACGATCCTCCAAGTTTTGTGTGTAAGCCTGAATATGGGCGATATTCATATTCAGATTCAGAGAAGCCATAGTACATTCATTAACTAAATATAGACCCAACCTATTTACAAACCGATCTACTCGATCGCTCATCTCAACTACAATCGTAGGAGCATACCTTGCCAATGAATTAAACTACAAGTTGTACTTCTATACACTCATATTACCCCACTCAAAATGTAAGAATATATCCTTCCTAGCTCGTCAAAGATCAACCGGTAGAAAATGTTATAAGAAAGCCTCAGAAAAATCTCTTTGTCCTGCAGATGGGGCATGATGTCCCCTAGTCTGCTCTCATGTCTCATACCAGGTCATGACAACATCTCGTAACCTATAAGAAGCCAACTCTACTAACTTAGTGTTTGAAATATGCATTACCCAGAAAGTACGCTGCATCTGATCTACAAAGTTCTACGAGTTCGTGTTCGGGTCTGATCCTATAATACTGGAAGACCCAGGTTGATAAAATTCTAAAATCTTGCATTAACGGATCTATCAGAAGGACTAGTAGTTTAGCATTGGGCCTGAATGGCCCCCAATCGAATCTGTAACTATATAGCGCTCCACATATCAAGGTCCTTCTCAGGAGAAACCTGGGGAGGAACTGGGGGTACATCAACTCCCCTAGGTGCCTTTGGAGGTGGTGGGGGTGGAGTCTTGGATGCTCGAGATATAGCCTCATCCTGATGCTCCTACTGCCCCATGTTAGTGGGTGGTACCTGACTGGCACCCTTTCCCGCCTCCACATCTAACCTCTGAATATCCTTCTATCATCTAGTAACAAACATCGCTGAAAATGTAAACAAGATTAAGATTAGGATTTGAACACTTACGACTCGTCTCTATCGCACGATCTAGATCAAGAATGAAGTTAACCATCTTAAATGCCCTGTAGCCTTATGTTTATAAGTGTGGTACAGAACACACCCATAAAAAAGACTCTACTAGACACGACTTGCAGACTTCCTAGGATAGACCTGCTTTGATACCAAGTTTGTCACACCCAATCGTATATTAATCTTTCAACTTTAAGCTATCAAATGTTCATATATCAATATTAATTTATCAAATTAACATATATTAATGAGATTTGTTATTTCTTTTAACTGGAGTATTGATTGTTGGCTTGTGTTACTGCACTTGCTATTGTACAAATTTCTAATATGTACAAGTAATTTTTTAAGATCAAGAGGACAGATTGCGTTCTCATATGGGGAATTCTTATTGTTTGTTGGTGAACCGTGAGAAATTTCATAAGCAGCTGCACTTTTTAAGGCTAGAAAAACCAAAACCGAACCAAACTTTAAAAACCGAACCGAACTGAATTAGTTCGGTGTGGTGTTTGGTGTCCACTTAGAAAAAACCAAAATTAAAAAATTGAATTGATGTTTTAGAAAACCAAACCGAAGAACCGAATGCCCACCCCTACCTTGGAAGGTGTGGCCGGCACCTGGCGCTTGAACGGCCCGAGCGTACCACATGTATATCATAACCTGAACATGAAACCATCTGGCCGACAAGGCCTTAGAAGACAATTGTACAGAAGATAATAACATGTATAAGTGACAGCCCAATCTAATATGCACATATATATATATATATATATATATATCACAAGGCCAAAAAGGCCATAAGAAGTATACTAACAACTGACGAGGGCCGACAAGGCCAATACAAAATATGCATATACAACCATCTTTAGTCTACAAGCCTCTACGAGTACTACACCATGTCATCAGGTCGGGACAAGGCCTCGCCATACCTAAAATAGCTACACATATAAATAACAATGCCTACTGACTCTTTACATCAACCCTGGAGAAGTGGAGTGCGACTACCGACAGTTAAAGTTAGATAACCTACTACGGAGGTACGTCTCTCTGCCTATTTGTACCAGCGGGTATGAAACATAACACCCCAGCAAAGGACGTCAGTATGAGAGAATGTAATGATTATGTAAGGCAGGTAAAGCATATAAATAATGAATATAATATGAGAGAAAGATACATAAGTCAACCTAAAACTCAGAAAGGCCACTGAGGGCGTATAACTGATAGATACATGATCATATGCATAATAATAAAATCAAGCCACTTTATGGGGCCATATAATATAGTATCAAGCCTCTCTATGGGGAAAATCTTATCATATCGTACCCAGCCATAATAGGACTTGGTAATATCGTACTCAACTACAGTGGTGTGAACATATAAGTGTCGTACTCGACAGAATATAGAGCGACTCGGTAAGAAAGTAGCTATATATATATATATATATATATATATATATATGATGATGATGATGATGCAATGCAAGACCTCATAACATGAACAAGAATAAGGCGGAGTGACCTATAGTTGTTTTGGAGTCATATACAATGAACATTATAATCTAATAAGGGTTCTCAAAATCAATCACAATTCAAAGGATATCATAATTTACATAGAGTAATCCCGACAAGAGAAGTATAGTTTCATGTATTGTTCCAAAGCAAGAATTATGAGCTTTTATGATCAAGAATAGGATCTTTGCTTATAGGTCATGTTACTATGTAGTTTGCCCTCTAAGAGCATGCCGAAAGAAAGAAACTTAAGTCTTACATACCTTAAAGTTGCAGCTCTATTGAGGAGAATTAAGCTCAATTCTTTCCACACGCTGATCTACAACAATGAGTAACAATACTAGCATTAATAACTTAGACTTAGCGAGTCGTAATCATACTATTCGATTATAGATCTATATTCGCTTCCTAGACCCTTTCCCTTCAACTCTACAACAATAGCTACAACAGAAATCACCAATAAATTCTTTAATTTCATCACCTATAACTTTAGTGAAATCTCCATAGATGAGCTCAATTCACAACTTTACAAGATCTTTACAATTTCTCATTCTTTCGCCTTAATACTTTAACATAACAAATTCTGAAAGCTCATATATCTCACGTACCTAAAGGAGAGGAAAATCCTTACCTTAGACACTAAATTTGTCTTAAACTTCATTTTTGATGTTGAAGAATTCCACCAAAATAGTAACAAAAAGACAGAGCAAAAGGAAGATAACTACTACAAGCTTCTTGGCATACTATTCACGTTATTTCCTTCTGAACCATGCTTGGATGGCAATGGGACTCTTATAGAGAATTTAGGGATCTTGTGGACCTGATTTCGGGTGAAAATAATGAATTAATTGGCTGAACCTCTTTTAAATCGCGAAATGGTCGGCCGACTTTCATGATGGCAATTCTGATCGTAAAACATTTTATACCGGCCGACCCCCACCGTAAAAGTGTTACGCTCCGTAACACAACCACCGTAAAAACACCATTTTCACCAAAGTTCTGCCCAAGTTTTATGATGCCAATGAAGGAAAATTACGGTCCGTAAAACACTTTTACGGCCGTAACTCCCACTGTAAAACATGAGAATTCTCCAAGTTGCAACAAAGTTTATCTTATTTGATTCGTTTAACTTCCATACCTTATGATACTTGTCTAAACTCTCTAACCCATCATTATCCTTCTATAAAGTCGCATACCTTCTCAGAATAATTAAGTTTAGTCGATGACATGATATGTTAAAAAAGTACGAGGTGTAACAGTATTGCATTACATGATTGGGGATGCTACTAAGGTAGCTTTATCTAGAGTAGTTATGCCCGTCATGTTAAGGATTTTGGTTTTCCAGCCAGCCATTGTTGTTTTGAGATTGTCAATGATGAACTGAAGATCAGAATTTGTTGGTTTGCCATGGAAAATGGGGAAGTCCAGATATTTTCCAAAGTTGTTACTAAGCCTAATACCAAGGGCTCGCGCAATGTCAGTTTGCAAATCATGGGGGTGTTATTGGTAGAAACAACTTTAGACTTTTGGATGTTGATTTTTGACCAGATATAACACTAAAATAGCTAAGGTGTTAAGAATAGTACTGTTATTATTAAGATTGGCCTTAGCAGAGAGAGTTAGGTCATCAACAAAGAAGATGTGGGAGAACCTTCTCTGCTAATACAAACTGGAGACCAGTTGTTTTGGGTAACTTAGTCATCAATTTGTTTGGAGAAAATTTCCATGCATAAGATGAAAATGTAGGCAGAAAGGGGGTCACATTGTCTTATCCCTCTGGTAGACAGGAATGTATTAGACCTGCTACCATTGATGAGGACATATATTAAGCTAGTTGAGATACATGACATGATGAGCTAACTCAAGTTAGGAGGAAATTTTAAAAAATTGGAGCATATATCTGATGAAGGACCACTCAATCCTGTCAAAGGATTTCTCAAAATCATTTTTTATGATCATGTTGTTGTTTCTGCCTTTCATCCTTTTGAATTGGGTGATGTACTCTTGGACAATGATGACATTGTCTGAGGTTCTTCTATTGGAAAGAAAACTTGCTTGGTTGGGGCTAATTATGACCCGTAGGAAGGGTTTTATCCTTTGGACAATGATTTTGGTGACCAATTTATACATGCTATTGTAGAGGCCAATAGGTCTAAAGTGTTTTATAATGAAGGCATTGAGAGTTTTGGGGATAAGGCAGATATGGGTTTTGTTAACTTTAGGGTCCATTTTGCAATTGGAGAATGTGTTGTGGTAGAAGGTTTTGACATGATTCTTAACACTATCCCAATATTTTTTGTAGAAAATAGGGTGCAGCCCATCAGGGCCTGGTGCTTTTTGGGCTTAAAGGAGGAAAATGTCTGCTTTATTTCACTATCTTGGAGAGGTGCCTCCAAGAGGCCCTTATCACTGGTACTGAGGATATTAGGATTATGTCCAGAAGCATTGGTAACCCTAGCAGAGAAGATAAGCTTAGTATAGAAGGTCATAATCTTAGAGGTGATGGAATTTTTATCATAGATCCAATTGCCCACATCTGTCCTAAAAGCAAGGATTCTGTTTCTCCTTCCCCTATTAAGGATTTTGGCTGTTGTAAACTTCACTCAGTATCCAAATGCTTTATTGTAAAATAATTTCTTTATAATCTTTCTATTTAGTGTTTTTTTTAAAAGTCAATTTTTCATGAAATTCTCATCAAGCATGTCTACTTCTTCTTGCTTTTCCTTTCTTTATTCATTGACCAACCTTATCTCTAATATTTTCAAAGAAAACCATAATAATAATTATACTTCAAATCAAAACAAGTTAAAGTTGGCGATATAAAAAACTATAGATTATGAAATATTTTACTAATTTGCTAGTATTTATGTAATTTCCCCTTTAAATAATGCTTGAAATATTTATGTATCCACTGTGTTAAGAAAGAAATGAAAAAGGAAAACAAAAGAGAAATCCGAAGAAAAAAAATATAATAATTAAAAAGAGGTTTGATTCATCCTTTTTTTCATTAAAAGAGACCCAAGCTGTAACGACCTGTTTGGTCATTATGAACCTTCCATCTAAATTTATGTTGTATCTTTCTTCCGGGTATTCGCCGATGACTTTAGCCCGTCCGTTTCATTTCCGTACCGGAGGAAATGGGATTCGCTTGTGGAAATTATGAGTCAAGTAACTTATACAGTTCAAAAATAAGATTATCAAAGTGAAGTGTTGCTCAAAAGTGTCGTGCCCGCCCCAACGAAATTGTGTCCGCTCCAGCGGATGAGAGGAGTTTGCTCCAGTGAAGCATCTTCCTGCCCAGCGCTGAGGTGAGGTGTCAAGTGCCTATGCCTCAGTGGACCTGTTCTTCGCCGCAGCGCATCCGTACCAGTGGAAGCGCTGACTGATCAGTGGGAATAAATGACCTAAAATTTCCCCAAATTCCCAAATGAATGTATCTGAGAAAATCCAAGATGACTTACCTAAGAGCCTATGGTTGCAAATGTTTTGTTCTTAACAATGGTAAGGAGGCTTTGGGGAAGCTTGATGCTAAACGTGATGAGATAAGTTTTCTTTGTTATTCTTCACACAGTAAGGCTTACAAAATTTATAAGAAAAGAACTCGATATATTGAATAAAGTGTGCATGTGATCTTTGATGAATCAAATAACTTGGTGATAAAGGCACACATGATGATGAAGTTGAAGATGTGGAATTTTCAAAAGTTCCTGATGAAGAAATTGAAATTCCAAATGAAAAGACTGATCTAATGAGTTAAGTCAAGAAATACAATGAAGAAGATGGTGTAGAATCCTCAAGAAGCAAACAGGAACCAGGTGCCTCTATTACATCACATAAAGCTGAGCATTAGGCAACTGATGCAGTATCAGGTACCCCTAAGGCTGGACAAACCAATCATGAAGATCCAGTCTCTATTGAAGATAATGACGGTTCAAACTTAGAGGAACCTAGTCTTGCAAACCCTCAAAACACTGGTCAACCTAAGGTACAAGTATCAAATTGGAAGCACAAGAGATCTCATCTACATAATGTGATTACTCTGTTGGATTTTGGTATTTACACTAGATCCAGGACGAGAAACTGGTTTTCCTTCTTAGCCTTCATGTCTTGAATTGAGCCCAAAAATATTAAAGAAGCCCTAAAGGATGTTGAATGGATTACAACTATGCAAGATGAACTCCATCAATTTGAGAGGAATAAAGTGTGGCACCTGGTCCCTAGGCCATCTGATAGAACTACGATAGGAACCAGGTGGGTGTTTCGCACCAAGCTTGATGAATTTGGAAATATAACTAGAAAATAAGGGAAGGCTGGTGGTTTAGGGTTACAATCAATAAGAAGGGATAGACTATTATGAGACCTTTGCTCCAGTTTCTAGAATGAAAGCAATCATAATTCTTATTACTTTTGTATCTCCAATGGAATTCAAACTATTCCAAATGAATGTTAAAAATGCTTTTTAAATGGTTATCTGAAAGATAAAATCTTTGTCAAGCAACCTCCTAGTTTTTAAAATTATGAGCATCCTAAGCATGTTTACAAGCTTGACAAAGCCTTGTATAGTTTAAAACCCGCTCCTCGGGCTTGGTATGAAGATTGTCAAAATTCCTTCTTGAAAATGGCTTCACAAGGGGGAAAATTGGCAATACCTTATTTCTAAAGAAGAGAGGAAGAAACTTGTTGATTGTGCAAGTTTATGTTGATTATATTATCTTTGATGCCACAAATGATTCTCTGTGTGAAGAGTTTGCAAAACTCATGGGAAGTGAGTTTGAAATGAGCATAATGGGTGAGTTAAATTTCTTTCTTGAGCTACAAGTTAAGCAAACTCCAAAAGGCACTATGATCAGTCAACAAAAGTACATTAAAGAGCTATTGAAAAGGTTTGAAATGGAGAATGCAAAAATTATTGATACTCCTATAGCTACTTCTACTCGGCTTGACATGGATGAACTTGGTTCTCTTGTAAATGAAACTATGTACATGGGTATCATTGGCTCTTTACTATACTTGACTGTAAGTAGACCTAACATTATATTTAGTGTTGGTCTATGTGAATTATTTCAATCAAGTCCAAAAGAATTTCATTTGAAGGTTGCACAAAGAATTTTAAGGTATCTCAAAGGGACTCCAGACCTGGTCCTCTTTTATCCTTCAAGAGATAATTTTGACTTGGTTGGATATGTTGATGCTGATTATGCTGAATATCTGGTTGATAGAAAGAGCACCTCTGAAATGACTCATTTTCTGAGATCATGTTTTATTTCATGGGGTACAAATAAACAGAATTTTGTGGCTCTTTCTACCATAGAAGCTGAATATGTAGTTGTTGTTTCTTGATATGCTCAATTGCTTTGGATCAAGCAACAACTTGAGGATTTTGTTGTGTATACAGATTGTTTTATGCCATTATTGTGTGATAATATAAGTGCACTCAATATGACAAAGAATCCAATGCAACATAAAAGAACCAAGCACATTAATGTTATGCACCATTTCCTAAAGAAGAATATTGAAAAGGGTTTGATCTGTATGAATTTTTGCCAAACGGAGAACCAGGCAGCAGACATATTCACCAAAGCACTGAGCAAGGAATACTTTGAAAGAAATCACTCGGAGATGGGGTTGATCAAGATTAACTAATTGTTTCCTCACAAGATCCCTCAATGATTGGCTATGTTTAGAGGACATATACATGCTAAAAATGTTTATAGTAACATCTAACTCAGTTCTATATTATTACATGTATGCACGCATGGAAATCTCAAAACTTCACAAGGATGAGTGATATTGCTTTCTTCAAAGAGTTTTTCCTCATTTTTGAAAAGTGTCAAGGAACTTGGTTCCTGTGACTCAGGTTAGTATTTTCATCAGTACTTGTGTATTTTAAACTTACTAACAGTGCCACGTCATTAAAATTATTTTCCGCCTAAACTCCTAAACTCTATCCTAAATGTAATTGTGGCTCACCCCCGATCAAAATCAGTGTCCTTCCATCACGCGTGTCAAAATCCTATTACCAAAATCACACTCTTCCTCTTATAAATACTATACTCTCTGTCTAAACTAAAAACACCAACATCATTCATGTTTCCTCATCCTAACCCTAATAATTAAAAATATTCTTTTATGTCTTTTTCCCAAAAATTCCACAATGTCTCAGTCGTAATCATCCACTCCAAACTCCCCTAAACTAAACCCTTCAGTCTCGCCGCCAAAATCTTCAAACCCGTCTGAACTAAATCTTCCAGTCTCACCCCCAATATCTTCAAACCTTTCTGTACCAAACCCTCCAGTCTCCTCCCCCAAAATCTACTCCTTATGTTTCTTTAAGAACTCGAAAAAACCAAACCCACACAAAAATTATATCATCTACATTATCTACTACTTCTTCAACTAAAAAACATACCATGTCGAGTGATAGTGAGAAGATTGTTTCTGCATCAAAACTTAAGGGTGATACTATAGAACTTGAGGAAAATTATGGTGATTTTAAGGTATTGAGTCAAAAACAGGATGAAGTCAAAGTAGAGGTTGAATCAGTAAAAGACATGAGTGGAAAGGTTGTAAACCAGAGTTCCTCTGGTGTTGTTGCATAGGAAAAGAAAAGGTTGCAGAAAAGGGAGTCTCTAAGGAAACTACTGTTATACTAGGTATCATTATACCCCTCAATAGTGATAAATGTGGTGAGTCTGAAAAAGGACATTCTGAGTCCTCTGTTGATCATCTATTTGAGGGAAATCTTAATGAGGGAGAAAAAGGGAGATAAAAAATCCTAGAGAGTGACGTTGATATTATAGCTGGTTTTATGGTTGCTATTGATAAACTGAAGGGAGGGGAAACAACGGAGGGAACTGGTGCCTCAAATCAGGACGAATCTGGTTCCCCTATATTTACGATTCCTCATGTGTGGGATGGCACACCTGATTCCTCAAGAGTTAAAGTAGACACCACTCCCCAGCGTGTGTCAACTATCATTGTGCCTCTAGGAGACATATCTAAAATTAAAGCACATGTTACTGTTACTCCTTATGAGGAGGTTGATAATGATGATGTAGCTTTTAACCTTGTGTTCAAAAGGAGGTATGGATCCTTACCAAAGGAACAAGTCAGCAAGGTGAAGCCTATTTCCAAAAAGGGCCCAACTACTAGACAAAAGGCAAAGGCTCAGTTAGACCCTGCCTTGAAAGCCAACAAGGAGAAAACTTCTTTAAAGATGTTGATGATGATAAGGAAGAAGTTGAAGTCGAGGAAACTCCACTTGAAAGAAAAGTTCAAGCAAGAAAAATCAAGGAATGATAAGTCAGTAGTGGTTGATGAAGAGGTACTTGGTGCTGCCGATCAGGAAACTCAAGCGAAAAAAGGGAAAACTCATCCTCTCAGGAAGAGGAATGTGGGTGCAAGTGAGAAACCAATTTCCTCATCCACAAAATATAAAGTGAAGATATTAGATGAAGAAAGGAAAAAGGTTCTGAAAATTCAAAAGTTGTTGAATTGAATGGTGTTTGATCTTGAGATTGTTGAAAATCCAGGAATGAATGAACTGATGGTGATAGTTGAATTTCAAAAGTGGAGTCACTTGTTCAAACCACCAATCCATGGTTTTTTTGAAGAGGAGATTGTGGAGTTCTACACCAACATATTCTTCACAAATGATACACTCACTGTGATTGTGAAAGGAACAAACTTTAATCTTGATGAAGAAAGAATTGGAGAAATTCTTGGAGTTCCCATTGACAGTTTAAAGACTATCAAGAAGCGATCAGCCTCAATGAAGTTTATGAACATAATTGCAAAATATGAGGAAACCATTTCTGGGGAACGGGTCTTCAAGAAGCAGTTGAAACCAGAGTACCAACTTTTGTTCGAGCTGGTGAACAAAGTGTTGTTACCCCATGCTAAGAAGATATCCATAGATGCCATTCTAGACCTGTATCTTGTGGAAGCCTCAGCCACTTTCAATCCAATCAGTCTGCATGCTCTGATGCTAGAGCATATGCTTAAGGTGGCCAAATTAAACATGGTAGACATAGAATGTCATATGGTTTATTCCTCACAAAAGTGTTCAAGTATTTTGAGGTCAAAGTTGGTAAGGATATAGTAGGGACCAGGAAGCATATGTTCACCTTGGACACTTTTGATAAATGTGAGTATGTGCCAAAAAATGTGGTGTTGCCAGTAGCTCCATTATCTCGAATCTGATTGATCCTTAGGAAATGGCAAATGAGGAGATTAACTGGTTGAAGGCCGAAAATGCCATTCTAAAGATTAGGCTTCAGCAATGTGCAAAGGGATGGGAGGAACCAAGTGCATCAGGGGAATTAAAATAAGAAAATGCTCAGCTGAAGGCTGAGGTAGACCTGAAGAAGAAAGTGGAGGACCTAACATTGCAACTGGTCCATGACCATAGGGCCACCATTGAAAGAATTGACAAGTTGTTCAAGATGATTCCCTTGAGTTGGTCCCTTCACTTAGCCTTCCATTTCCTTACTCCCTATGTCCTCATTCTTCTTTCCTAGAACTCCTCTAGTATCGGTCACTCCTGCATTGTCCTTGTTTTAATGACTATGGTACTTTATTTTGTTTTAACATATTTTGTGCTAATGAATCTACTATGTTTTGTTGGTTTAAATTGGACATTCTCTTTGTCATTACGAAATATTACTCAACCATGTTTGTTTTGATTGTGCTCATGTTAGTGTTGCCTAAGCAGCTGTGAGTTAATATTGTTGTATTTAATTTTGCTCATGTTACTGTATTTACTCTTTTCAATGATGTCAAAAGGGGGGAAAACAATTAAGGGGGAAGAATATAAGATGTTGATATGTTGAAAAATTGACTTGATTCTCAAGGGGAACAAGTAGGGAATCTGGTTCTCATAGGGAACACAAATTATTAGTTTGTCATCATCAAAAGGGAAAAATTGATAAGTTATCCATTTTATATTTTGATGATTTGACAAACAAATATGAGAAACCATATATGTTTTTAGAGGAACCAGAAGGGATCAGGTTCTAGTCGTTACACATGTCAACTCTACAACTGTAAATATATTGACGTTGTTACAGTGCAGTAGCACAACAACAGAGTTGCTGCAGCTCGCTAGTGGTCCACGGTTTATGGAATGTCTCTTTCTCACTTATCCACTTGCTCCACCTGTATAAACAACATGTTCCAAGTGAAAACCTAAGCTTGCAAAATCAGAAAATTGCTCATATCTGAACTCAAGTCGCCGCCTCTCAAAGTGCTTTCGTCAAGAACATAGCTGCAACAAACAGAAGGACCAGTTCTTCTTATCACTAAAGATATCTTAAGTCCTTAGGTTTGTTGAGTCTTTGTCTTTTGTTCTTTAACTTGTATTCCAACACTGCTTTCAAGAAGTGTTTAGTAGGTTTGTTTCTCAAGTATTCTGAGTTGTACACTTGACTATAGTTAGTAAAGGTGTGTCCTTGCAATAGAGTTATTGTAAGGAGGAGGGATTAATAGTTTAATCCCTAGGTTGCAAGAGTTTGTAATATGAAGTTTGCTCGTTTATAGTGAAGTTTGAGCAAATCCTACTACAGTGGGTCGTGGTTTTACTCCCTTGAGCAAGAAGGTTTTCACGTAAATATCTTGTATTATTTACTTTCTGTCTGACTTAACGGAACAGATAGAGAACCTGGTTCTCTATACTGTTTGGTGGACTCGTATACTCTATCATAGACTAGAGGAAGAACTTTCACTGGCCGAAGTTTGGCTAAAAAGTTAATCTTTCAAGATATTCCTTTTCATGCTAAGGTTGCTTTGACAAAGAAATCTTATTGATGATGTTATTAGGAGATTTATGGTTCAAAGTCCAAGTAGGTGTCGATGCTGCAAGTTCCGTCAAGAAGACAACATTCATCACATATTTTTCTCTAGTTGAAAAGCTAGAAGAGTTTTTGCAATATATTTTTTGGTTGCACTGTTGGTATTTCTAATGTTGCAAGCTGAGACAATCATTGATGAAATAATGACGGTTGACGACGGCTAATATGTGGCACATTATTTTGTCTTGCAATGTATTTCATCTATTTGTTGGGAGCTATTGAAATAGAAGTATGTTGCAAAGCATGGTTCTGAAAACTCATCTATCAACAAGATAATTCACCAGACTATGTTCCTCACATGCTTGCTTCTCAAAATTCAGTTTTAGGGTTGGATTGAAGTGCTTCATGGTCTAATGTCTATGCAAATTAAAGTATTTTAAATATAAGTTACTGTGTGAAATGGGAGTTACCTCCAAGTGCTAGACTAAAATTGAATACATATGATAGTAACAATGAACTTCATAGATCTGGTTGTATTGGTGGCATTGTTAGTAACAGAAGTGGAGATCTGGTCATGGCTTTCAAGTGTATCCAGTTCTGCACTAATAATATTGCAGAATTAATGTTGTACTGTTTGGGATATTTTGGTATCGGTTGCATGGTGAAATATTATTTTGTACATGGAATTTATTCTCTTCAGAACGGCTTAATGGAATCGTTAGCATAAAGTCAAATCTTAATAAGAGGTCTCAAATATATTTAATAAAAATTAACTTCTGCATACAATATAAATGCATTTCATGCGTCGCACGTGCATCTCATGTACCGCATATGCATCTCATGTATCGCATCGCATATATATTATTGTTAAACATGTGTAAGAGGTATACATCTAAAGTAAAAGGAAATTAATTCATGCTTAAAATGATGAAGGATGATCCTACTTCATTAGACTTATAATTAATCTCAAAATTATTGGGCACTTTTTAAACTTCAACTATTATTTCTTGGAATAGTTTTTTGAGTATAGGAGACTATTACTATGAACTATTTTCTAGTTTAATTCAATTTTCTTTTTCAAAAAATAAATTATATATCCTATTTTTAGTTTTAGTAACTACTGAAAAATGAGCCCCCAAAATTTAGGGGCCTAAAGCACTTAGTGACTTGTGTATTGAGTCGGCTATGAAGAGGTATACATATCCTTGTTATGATGTTTAGATATTGATAGAAGATTATAGACTCTTTATTAAAAAATGAAATTGAAATAAAGATTATCAACTTTATCATTACATGCTTATTATTTGATTAACTCTGAAAAAGTTTCTATTAACCAGATTACCATCTATACTCCGACCTCTAGGGGTTATTAGATGATGAAAAGATCCGCCCGAGTTGTGGTAGTTATTTTAATTTATTTGATGTAATGCTTGAGAACTTGAAAAAGAATGATTTTTTTTTATTCATCCCTTGTTTTATTAGAGAATAAATAGTTTAGTAGGAGAAATAAAACAGAATATAGAATACAACTTTTATTATGAGAAGAAAAAAAGAAGAATATTGTTATTGGAATACAAATTAACTATCAGATACCATCAATTACGTTGGCTAAATAATTCTCTTTATTTTTATAAAGATCTTATATTTTTTAACCATAAATTTTCAAAAAATATTTTAAAGTAAATTATCATAACATTAACTTATTACTCTCTTTGTATCAATTCATATAATGTACTTTCCTTTTTAGTCAGTCTAACAAGGATGATTTATAATGACACAAATTTTTATGATTTATTTTAAATCACAAATTTTAGTCTTTATTACTTTTATAAACCTCATATCAAATCAAACTACATCACATAAAATAATACGGAGAGAATATTAGTTAAAAATGGGGCCTTAGAAATTAAAGGAACTAAAGTCATTGCTTCATTTGCTTACCCTTGAGCCGGCAGTGATTCTGATTGTTAATATGTTAATCGACATGCCTTCAAACCTACCTGAGAAATTAAAGAGGATATTTTGGATATGCATGCCAGCATTCTAACAGTTGCAAAATGAAGTACAACACTGTAATAGGATCAATTGATTGCTCAAATGTTTTTCTCAGTTCAAAACATGTCACGGGATGCAAGAGGTTCTTTCCACATGGAGAAGTCTCAATGCCTAATTTTAGAGCCATGAAAATTAAAATGAATAACCAACATATTATTTCTATGTAATTCTATAATTCTAATGCATGGCATTAACTTATCTCATCTTTAGTTTTTTTTTTTTAGAATCTTACCAAGATCAAATGTAAAGGAACTAAGGAAGAGTCCTCATTCCAGATTTTTTGTTTTGTTCATTTTGTAATAAGAATAATTTAGTTCATTCTTTATCTTGAAATAGAGGCAAAAGTCTTATGTCTTCTTCCATACATTATCTTTTGTGACATTTATATACAAGACACAGGGGTCAATGCCTAACTCCTACCACAATGGTGGATTTTAATTTAAAAATAATTGACATAACATATTTTTCTTTGTCTTAACATAAATAGTCAATTTCGTAGGATAAACTTTAGACAAAGAATTACTGGAAAGAAACTTTACACAAAGCAAGAGGGAAGAAAAGCTTTAGATAAAAAGAATCTCAAACACAAAATATGCAAAGCCAATCATATAATGACAACAGTTGGCGTCACGACCCCCTTTCGGAAGTAGTGGTGGCACGCATCTACATAATCCGACTACGTAAGCGAACCACTTCCAAATCATTAACATGATACAACATAAGTAAAAGCGGAAGAGAACGAGATATTACCAAAAGTTGTACCATACTATAAATGCGGAACCCAAAGATCTAGTATGTAGATACAAGAGCACTAACATAATACGAAACAAGTCTGAAAATGTGGCACGCAGGCCAAAACTGAATACATAGTCTGAATATGTCTCTCAAGTGTGAACAAAAGACAGTAAATAGAAAAAGAGTATCCAAGGGTATGCTGGAGATATCATCCTCACCCTGAATGCCTGGAATTAACACAATTAAACTCAGTCATGCGGTGCTGCGGAGGTCGTCGATACTGAATCTGCATCCAAAAAGAACGCAACAAGTGTAGCATGAGTACACAACGTACCCCCGTAGACATCATAGGCCGAAAACGACGTAAGATACATAATCAAAGATATCTGAGGCCCAATCATACCTATTTTAGTCGAAAAGAATGCAATGAAAGCTAATATTTGCTTTGAAGGACCAACTATGGATAAAAATAGCTAACTGGTGGACTTCGGTAGGCCCATCAACCTAAACTCAATCTCTATTTTCATTTTTGTGGTGTGTATATATGTATATATATTGTCATAAAATATCACTATTAGAACCTTATTATAGTTGGGAATTAGGATAGGCAAAACGGTACGTATGTCGTTTAGTTAGGTCGCCAAAAAGTGATTTCAAAAATATTTATTTAAAAGGGACTGTTCTTAAATCTGGAAATAAATTGACCGTTTTCTTTAAAAGGATTGATTTGGACTTTGAGAAAATTCTGACTTGGGCTTTTAAAATAGAACTGGACTAATATTGAAGGATCCATTTTGGGCCTGAGTGATATTGTAAATGGACCATTGATAAATCTAAATTTTGAATTTTGACACTAAGAATAATTTTAAGTTCAAGTTATAGGTCGGGCTAAGCCCAATAGGATAAAAATGACTTTGGATAAATAGGAACTTATCTTGGACTTGAAATGGGTTAAGACTATGGAAAATGGACTATGGTATTGACTAGCGAGCTCTATGCATGCTAAAAAATTAAAAAGAAGTTTTTTTCATGCTTTTAATAAAACCGGACTTACTATTTTAAGGGGAATTATACCACTTTTGAGGTTTGAAAAAAGTTTTTGAGTTAAAACTCAAAAAAGGATGCAAGTGTCAAATAATCAAATAGTTGGGCTAAATGTAGAGTTCTACTCAAATTCACTTTTGAGTGTTCTTAGTCCAAAAACTAAATTGATTAGACATCCGTGCATACCATTTTGACGGAAGTTTTAAACTCTATGTATTAAACAAAACCTTGAGTTTTTGAATACATGAGAATGACATTACTTTGCGGACTTTTAAATACTAAAGCAATTTAAATCATTTTTAAGCATGTTATAGAGCTCGTAGGTCAACCGTATTCTACGGATCCTTAATACTGGGGTGCTAACACCTTCCCCGGGGGATCACCAGAACCATTACCTTGACTCTGCTTTAGATAGGATTTTTCAAAGAAATTTGAATAAACCCTTTCACACTAATTTTCCTAATTTACCTATAAATTAGGTGGCAACTCTAAACACAGTATCCAATTTAGGACACCATCCAAATTCTTAGTATCTCTTTTGTACGCTAACCCATATGAAAAAGTGAACTGTAACAATGCTAACCCGTATGAAAAAATGAACCGTAACAACTCTTACCTTTTTGGTCTCTTGGATAACAGCATATCCATACCACTCTCACATCAAGTCACGGAATCGTGAGCGTATGAATGCGATGACAATACAAGGCAAGATATCATGATATAATGAAATGAAATCAAGTATAGAGATGATATACACATGCTTTCAAGAATTCAACAACACAGAAGCAATTCCAGTCAAATCAGGATATCAATTGAAAGCATGTGTGATGAGTATCTAAATAATAGCAAACGTGGCGACAAGCCCATTTATGGTGATGAGCTCAAATACACAGCAGTCGGAACCAGTATAAGGTTGATTCATTAAATCATCCTATCATCATAGTTCAACACCGGTACCCACTTAACTGTTCATCACAACCGGCTGAGTGTGACCCCCAAACACACCCAATACCCCTCAATATTTATAACTAATTATGCACTTCTATGGAGTCTCGAAAAGCTAAACCGTAGCCTACCTCAAAGTCGACGGGAGCACTACTAAATCAAGTATCGAATACAGCCTTGCCCTTTCTTCTTGCCTCGCGATGATCAAAGTCTATTCACGCGTATTACATAGTTAACAATAAGCTTAACAAAATAAAAACAAGACTTTAAATACCCATACCCGGCTCACGCCACCAAGACTTGAACTTTAATTCACAAAACTCAAGATTACATACTAGATAATCAAATCCTTAAGTTAATTAGAAATCTATTCACATTTGATTCCTCAATTAGAAAATAATCAAAAAGCCCCAATTTAAAACCCTAGAATTTTCCCCCAATTGAAAACATGCTTCTATAACTAAAATAAGACTTATAACATGATAATCTAACATAATCCAATCCTAATTCATGATATTAACATCATTTAATCCATAAACCCTCGTTAAAATCAACCACACAACTCTCGTAATCTCACAATATGCATAACTCATATTCCCCAACTCAAATAATAAGCTAAACCACCAGTATTAAGCTTATAATCATAAACTTAAACCAAAAAGGGAAGGAATTTATTACCTCAAGGTGAAAAATGCTCCTAAGGCTCTGAAATAACCCTTATGCGGCACTGGTTTCGGGAACATACTATTTTGGGAAAGAAAATTTGACCTAAAATTATATATAGGACACATGAACAGTGATCTGCTGCGACAGAATCGACTCCGTTGGACCAGACACACTGTGGCGGAAAAGCCTTCGTCGTAGCAGATGTCACTTGACACCTCATACCTCGCCACATCGGACCTGATTTTGCTGTGGCGGAACTTCCCATTTCCCAGACATCTGCTTCACGAGCCAATCATCCGCTGAGATGGACCCGCCAGAGCGGATTCTAGTTCCGTTGTGGCAGATACCAAACACCAAAAGTGAAATATAGCCAAAAACCTCCATCCGGCACCTGAAATACTCCCAGGACCTATCGGACACAAACCAAATATGCTCGTCTATGGTAAACAATATTACGAACTCGCTCACACCTTAGAATTTACAGATAACCGAGCTAAGGTATACTTTTCTAAAGAATCATCCGGGACAAAACAAAAGTCCAAACTTTACAAATAAGGCCATAAAATACATCAGATTGCCTCGGGAAGCGAACTAATGACTCGACTAAATCATAAATAACCCTCTAAAACTATCGAAAGAGACGGAACCCACTCTCTAAAGAACCTCAAATGATCCGATATACCTCAGACTCAACGTCCTTCTCTTGCTGAATCTCATCACACTCTTTATGGGTGAAACCTTCATAAGAACCTTATTACCCACCATGAACTATAATCTCAAACCTTCCGGTCTGAATACTCCTTCTGCCTGCTCTGCGCTACCAGGATCTTATCCTGAATCACTCTCACCCTCTCTAAGGACTCCCTCAATAAATTAGTACCCCAAGGACGGACCTCAAATGCATCAAACCAACCAATCAGAGATCGACATCTCCTACCATATAAGGCCTCAAACGGTGCCATATCGATACTGGAGTGATAGCTATTATTGTATGCAAACTCTGCCAATGGCAAGTGTTGGTCCTAATGAACACCAAAATCAATCACGCAGGCTCATAACATGTCCTCCAACACCTGAATAGTCCGCTCAGACTAACTATTGGTCTAAGGGTGAAATGTTGTACTGAAGTCCAAGCGAGTACCCAACTCTCTCTGTAAAGTCCGTAAGAAATACAAAGTAAACTGAGAACCCCAATTCGAGATGATAGAAATAGAAACTCCATGAATATGAACAATCTCCCGGATGTAGAACCTAGCCAACTTCTTTGCATTGTACGTCGTTTGAACTAGAATGAAATATGCGGACTTGGTTAATCTATCAACAATGACCCAAATAGCATCAAACTTGTGCAAAGTCTTGGGCAATCCCACAACAAAATCCATAGCGATCATCTCCCACTTCCACTCTAGAATGGGTATCCTTTGAGACACACCACCTATGCGCTGGTTCTCATACTTGGCTTGCTGACAATTTTGACATCGAGACACAAAGTCAGCAATGTCTCTATTCATCCTCCCCCACCAGTAGTAAAGCCTCAAATCACGATACATCTTAGTAGCACCCGGATGAATCGAATACCTAGAGCTGTGGGCCTCCTCCATAATCAATCTAGTCAAATCTCCCACACGAGGCACACACACTCTACCTTTGATCCTCAGAACGCCTTCACTATTAATCATGGCCTCCTTGGCCTCGCCACTCATCACCTTATCTCGAATCTTGCATAACCCCACATTATCATACTATTGCGCCCGAATCTGATCTAAAAGAGATGATCTCACCTCCTCACAAGACAGAATCCTACCCGGATTCAAAAGATCAAGCCTCACAAAATGGTTGGCTAGAGTCTGGACCTCTAACGCCAAGGGACGCTCGAAAATGGACAAACAAGCTAAACTCCCCATGCTAACCGCATTCCAGCTCAAACCATCTGCCACCACATTGGCCTTACCCGAATGATACAAAATGGTCATGTCATAATCTTTCAACAACTCCATATACCGACGCTCCCTAGAATTCAAATCCCTCTGATTAAACACTTGTTGAAGACTGCGATGATCCGTATACACCTCACAATGGATACCATAAAGATAGTGCATCTAGATCTTCAAAGGAAACACAACGGTAGCCAACTCCAAATCATGTACATGATAGTTCTTCTCATGCACCTTCAACTGCCTCACTGCATAATCAATAACCTTACCCTCATGCATCAACACAGAGCACAATCCAATCCTAGAATCATCGCAATATACCGTAAAGTCCTTCTCCTCCACCGGAAGGGACAAAATTGGGGTTGTGGTTAATAAAGTCTTGAACTTTTGGAAGCTCTGCTCACACTCATCAGACCACTGAAAAGGAACCTCCTTCTAAGTCAAATGCGTCAAGTGAGAAGCAATAGAAGAGAATCTCTTGACGAACAGGTGATAGTAGCTAGCAAGGCCCACGAAACTCCAAATCTCTGTCACATAAGTTGGTCTAGGCCAGTCCTTGTCTGCCTCTATCTTCTTAGGTTCAACCATAATCCCATCCTTGGACACCACGTGCCCCAAGAATGCCACAGAACTCAATCAAAACTCAAACTTCGAGAACTTAGCATACAACTTCTTCTCCTTCAAAATCCTAGAAACCACTCTCATATGCTGCTCATGATCCTCCCGACTCTCTTAATATATCAGGATGTCATCAATAAATAATAACGAAAGAATCCAATTACGGCTTGAATATCTCATTCATCAAATCCATGAATGATGCGGGGGCATTGGTAAGCCCAAAAGACGTCACCAAAAACTCATAATGCCCACAATTAGTTCGGAAAGCCGTCTTAGGCACATCCTCGGCCTGGATCTTTAGCTAGTGATACTCAGACCTCAAGTCAATCTTAGAAAACACATAAGCACTCTGAAGATGGTAGAACAGGTCATCAATATGCAGAATCAGATACTTATTTCTGATAGTGACCTTGTTCAATTGTCTGTAATCAATGTGCATACGCATAGTGGCATCCTTTTTCTTCACGAATAAGATAGGAGCACCCCATGGAGATATACTCAGTCAAATGAATCCCTTACTCAACAAATCTTGAAGTTGATCTGTCAACTCCCTCAACTTAGTTGGAGCCATACAGTACGGAGGAATAGAAATGGGTCAAGTATCCGACTCAAGATCAATACAGAAGTCAATATCTCTGTCTGGTGGTATACCCGATAAATTTGAAGGAAAGACCTCCGCAAACTCACTAACTACTGAAACAGAATCAAGGGAAGGGGACTCCGCACTAGTATCCCGAATAAGTGCAAGATAAGCCAAACAACTCCGGTCCACTAACTTTCTAGGCTAAATATAAGAAATCACTTTCCTAGGAGTAGGGCTAGGAGCGCCTCTCCACTCTAACCTCAGAAGATCAGGCATATCTAGCGTGACCGTCTTGGAATAACAGTGTCGAATCGCATGACATGGTGACAACCAATCCATCCCCAATATAACATCAAAATCCAACATATCTAAGATAACTAGATCTACCCAAGTGTTGTAACCTATGAAAGTAACTACACACATGCGATATACTGTATCAACAATCACAGAATCACCGACTAGTGTAGACACACTAATAGGAATATCAAGAATATCACACCACACCTCTAATTTAGCAAAAAAGTAAGGCAAACACATAAGAGAAAGTAGACTCGGGATCAAATAACACAGTAGCAGCTCGATGACCAACTGAGATGATACTTATAATGATTGCATGTGATGCCTCAGCCTCTACCCTACCAGGTAATGCATAGCAATGAGTACGCCATGCCTCAGATTGAGTACCCTGCTAGCCACCTCAACCTGAATAAGCTCCACCTATCCTCGATTAGGAGTCACCACGACCAGACTGATGGCCACCACGGCCTGACTGAGATCCTCCCCGGCTAGTCTGAATACCACATCTAGATATCTGTGCTAGGGTCCGAAGTGCATGAGAGCAACCTGAAAACTACCTGGGGCAATCTCTCTTGAATTTCCCAACCTCACCACAAGTATAACAAGCTTTGGTCACTGAGGGCTACTGAATAGAGATAGAATAAAATGAGTTGTCATGGTCTGAATACCGAGACTGAGAACCCCTCGATGACTGGCCCCCACTACGTCTATTGGTAATCTGAAGAGTTGCCTGAACTGGTCGATTAGGTTGTGACTAATGATATCTCCCCTAATAACCATGACCACAAGGAGTAGAACCATTGAACTATCCAAGTGCCTATCCCCCTTGTTGGACTCATACTTGGGCAACTTGTCCCTCACATTCTCCACCAACCTAGCATGCTCAGCAACTGTCTCAAAAGAGGCTTCAGAAGCCACCAACGGCAGTGTAGCCAACTGGAGTGGAAGAGTCAACCCTTCAATAAAATATCTCATTCGCTCCGCCTCAGTTAGAAGTAACGGCACTGTATAGCTCCATAACACATAGAAGCGAGTCTCATACTGTGCCACTGAATAATTGCCATGATCAATCCTCTAAAACTCATCTCGCTTGATCAAACGCAAGCTCAAAGGTACGTACTTCTTAAGAAACACTCTATAGAACTGAACCCAAGATAACATAGGTGTCTCTACGGGCAAACAATCAACATATGCCCTCCACCACTGTTTCGCGTTACCTCTAATCTTAAGGACCACAAAACTGACTTCATAAGTCTCAACAATACCTAGAGTATGCAACCTCTCATGGTTGCTCACTATAAACTCATATGTGTCCTCTTCAGGCTGACCAAATAACTCCGGAGGCTTCATGCTTGAAAAGTGCTCCCAAATCTTCTAGTCATAGTTGTCCCACCAATAGACCGGGGACCGAACTCTAGAGCATGAACCTCATCTATACACGGCACTGACATCACTACAGGCTGAATATCAGGCGTATGAAACTCGTGGTTCTGAGTCTGCCCCCCACCTGCACGAGTTTGAGAACACTCGGAGTAGTAGGATGTACACATGTCTAAGCAAATCCATCGAGAACACTCAACAACCGGACCAGTGTATCCTATAACACCGGTGTAGCAATAAATCCAGGTTGATCCTGCATTGGTCTAACCTCCTCCTCTATCATGTCATCCTGAGGCTCAATATAATGCTCTAGATACTCTAACCTATCAGGAGCATGACCGGCTCTCTGTGATCTGCCCCTAGCTGGTGTTGCTGCTCTAGCTCTACCCCAACCCTGAGTGCGTGCTATGCCACATCCACGCACGGTCGATGCTGGAGCATGTTCCTCATCTCTCGCCACATCGGCACGAGTCTTCACCATCTGTGAGAGAATAGAAATAAGGGTCAGATACCAATTTGATTCAACTTAGCATGAAAGTAATGAAGAAAGTGAAATTTCTTAAATGTCTCATAGCCTTCTGAAGATAAGTACGGACGTCTCCGCACTGATCCGCAAGACTCTACTAGACATTGCTCTTGTATTTAAGATTGTTTAACCTAGGGCTCTAGTCTTAACTTTGTCACGACCCCCTTTTGGGAGTCGTGGTGGCACTTACATAATCCCACAACGTAGGCGAACCATTCCCAAATCATTAACATGATACAACATAGGAAAACCGAAAGATAACGAGATACTACCAAAAGTTGTCTCATACTATAAATGCGGAATAAGTAACAAGTCTGAACATCACCAAAATGCCCCCAAAGATCTAGTATGTAGATACAAGAGCACTAACATAATACGAAACAAGTCTGAAAATGTGTCATGCAAGCCAAAACTGAATACATAGTCTGAATATGTCTCTCAGGTGTGAACAAAAGATAGTAAATAGAAAAATAGTATCTAAGGGTATGCTGGATATAGCATTCTCACCCTGAATGCCTGGAATTAACACAATTAAACTCAGTCATGCGGTGCTGCGGTGGTCGGTCCTGAATCTTCATCCAAAAAGAATGCAGCAAGTGTAGCATGAGTTCACAACGTACCTCCGTAGATATCATAAGCCAACAATGATGGAAAATACATAATTAGAGATAAATACCAAGTTGACACCATATAATCCTATACTAGCAGTTCAATAACTAAATATATCACGTAATCAGCATGTTGTCCATAGAGTCCATCAACAAATATCAAGTAGCATGTAGCATGAATAATCCTTTTCAAGTTCATAATTCAACCAAGTTACTCAATATCACCCAATGACAATTTCCAATCACAGTACATCAAGATAAGGCATAAGTATGTATGATATGAATGCAATGCATATGCAAGGTACCTTTCTCAACCTGGTATATAGTATGTCAAGATTTAATTATGATTCGTATGCTGACACCCAATTTTGTCATGTCTTTTCCTATTTATTCGCAATTTTAAATATTTTTGGACACCTCAAAAACAATTTTAATATAGGCATATATATATGTTTATTATTATTTTTATTATCATTATTTATTATTATTGTTATTATTATTATTCACATGTTTTACTATCATTTTGCCTTTTTTTAAAAGTCGTAATCATAATTCCACCCTAATATTCTATGTTATTTATTTTCGTAAAATTGCATCGCATTTCCACTTTTTTATAAGCATTAAGCATATCGCAAATATTATATTTTTATTATTATCACATCGTTATGTTTTTATTAAAATAATTTACATTTTTTCTTCAATGCATTTTTAATATTAAACCCCTTTTATATTTTAAACCCATAACCCAATTTTATTTCTCAACCCCAAAACAATTTCTACCCAAACTAATTTCACCCAGAGCCCATTTCGTCCAAGCCCAACCCATCACCCATTTATTTTTCCAACCCAAAATAATTTCTACTCAACCCAAAACAATTCAACTCCCCAAACCCAAGCCGGCCAAAAACCGATCTCGGCCTAACACCCTTTTTTTTCGCCCAAACCCATCCTTTTTATCCCTACACCCCCTACACCCCTATCCCTACGTCGTCGCACCCTACGCCTGACACCACCAATCGCCGACACCGCCGCCTGACACCACCAACCTACCCCATCACCTCTCACCACAACACATGCCCCAAGAAATCGCCCCAAAAATCAGTTTTTGTTCCCCATTTATTTTGAAATTCGAATTTGATTTTGTAAGGGGTATGGGTGGGGGTGAACGTCGGAGTGAGTATCTATAAACCCCCCCCCCCCTTGTTCACTGTTAAAGGGGGACCGAGACCGAAAAAGAAAGAAAAAATATTTGTTCTATTCTTGATTTTTAGCATTCGCTTTCATTGTTATTCAAGAAATAAGTCTGAAAATAAGCCCAAAATCAAAAGGAAAAGGGGTGAGTTTCATTCTTGAACTTTGGTTTTTAAATACTTCTATTTGGCCTCGTAAGCCGAATCTGAAAATCTACTTATTTTGTTGTTGTTCTTCACTATTTTCGGGTTTTCCGATTCGGGTCACTCTTCCGACTAGTAGATTTCCATATTTATATATTTTATATCTTGTTGTTGGTTATTTGAAAATCTGAGAAGAAATCGATTCAGGTTGAAAACCTCTGATCCGGGTCGGGTCACCGATCCGGGTCGGGTCACCGATCCGGGTCGGGTCGACCCGGTTCGGATAAATTTCCATATTTATATGTTGTATATCATGTTGGTTATCTGAAATTGGTGAAAATATTTTAAGAGGGTTTGAATTTCTGATTCGGGTCGGGTATTTTTCGAGATTCTTACATTTTTACATCTTATATGTTGGTTATCTGAAAAATCTAAGAAGAATTTGATTAGGGTTTGAATTTCTGATTCGGGTCGGGTCACATACCCGGGTCGGGTCAACCCGGTTTGGGTATTTTTCCAGATTCTTGCATTTTTACATCTTATATGTTGGTTATCTGAAAATCTGAGAAGAAATTGATTCGGGTTTGATCCTCTGATTCGGGTCGGGTCGACCCGGTTTGGGTATTTTTCCAGATTCTTACATTTTTACATCTCATTTGTTGGTTATCTGAATAATCTAAAAATTTGATTTCGATTCTAATCACTGCTTAGGATTGCATTTCTCGGGTCGTCTATCCGGGTCTGTTTTCATAACTGGGTCACCCATTCGGGTCGTTGTTCAGAACCCGGGTCTGTTTTTCATAAACATTTCCTAATCCTGTTTCGGTTCCAAAATTTCAGAATTCGAGTCGCATATTTTAATTGCTTATTGTTCGTTACTTTGGCATTGTTGTTATTTTGTTGGATTGAACTAATACTGCACTCTCTTCGTTATTTTATTAATTTGAACTAACACTGCGTTCTCTTGGGAAATCATTTTCTCGGTTTCGGTTTACTATTTTTGGTTTGTTTTACTGATTTAAATACCGCATTTAGGCCAATGAAATTGAATTCGAGGCCGCGTATTTTTTTGAAAATCATTTCTGTTTCAGTTTATTGCTATGTATTTAATTTCACTGTTTTAACTAATACTGCATTTAGGCCGATGAAATTGAATTCGAGGCCACGTCCCTTTGAAAACCGTTTCTCTATTTCAGTTTACTGTTTTTGGCATTTAAACATCCGTGCAACGGATATCTTACTGTTTCATTGATTTTGAACTAATACTGCATTTAGGCCAATGAAATTGAATTTGAGGCAGTGTCCCTTTGGATATTGTCCCTCGGTTTCGGCTTGCTGCTTGGCAATTTACTGATTTGAACAAATACTACACTTAGGCCAATGAAATTGAATGTGAGGCCATGTCCCTTCGGGATTTGTCTCTCGGTTTTGGTACAAATTTTGCTGATTTGAACATGATACTATACTTTGGCCGATGAAAAATATCTGTCGATTTTGAGGCCTCCACAGTTGAAAGACGGAAATATAACTTCTGGGCAAGGATGAGACTTAAATCTTTTTTATTTCATCCGAGAGATCAACATGTTTAGTAGGCGAGACAACTAAAATAACCGATGAGTTATATGCTCGCAGCCACGACGTGATTAGAATGATCTTTCTTTTTCATCCGGGAGACTAACATGTTTAGTAGGCGAGGCAATTAAAATAACCACCGAGATATATCTTTGCAGCCACGACGTGATTGGAATGGTCTTTTTTTAAAATTTAAGTCTGAGCCCTCCGTGATCAAAACATTCACAGTTTTGGATATGGATCCGAAGTTATTTGTATTTAACTATTTCTAACCGTTTGTTCTTGACAGCTTGCAAGGAACAAAGTCAATGAAGGCAGATACTCCTCGGAGTTTATTTATTTTGTTGTTTTTACTTTCTTTAATTCAGTTTTATCTTGCTCTGTATTGTAATATTATTTATTGTACTTATGTAATTATTGAAATGCTTAGAATAGGTAGACTTAGAATTAATTAATAGGGTAGTCTAAAACTGGAAACCCGTCGCTAGCTTATTTATTTGTAGGCTCGGTTAATTCAAACTTAGAAACCCTCCGCTAGTTATTTATTTTTAGGCTCGTCATGCATATTCAAGATTTTCAAAACAACTTTGTTCATCTTTTATTCGCTTTATTAATCTTACAAATAAATTTATCTTTAATTTGCAACTCAATGATTTCCAAAAAATTACTTCTTTGGCATTATAAATAATTTATTTTTACTATCAATTGTTACAAATGTATATTTTTTCAAACTTTACATATATCTTTCTTTTATGTCATACGAATGCATACTTGTATAAAATACATCATTTACTAAATATTTGCAAACATCTTTTTAATCTAGTATACTTTTGAAACATGCATTTTTCTTAGCAATAATTAACCTGAGTTTGACCGGATAACCGCAAGTTAGCGGATCTTAGAGGATGCCTAACCCCTTCCCTTTAGGATAATGAAGAACCATTACCTAGAATCTCATTAGTTTCGCAGATCATAAAATTGGAGGTATATTGCAGCATTTATTTAATATTTAGGTGTCCTAACTCACCGTAAAATAATTAGGTGGCGACTCCTTAATCCAGTACCCAGGAATCACTGACACGTTGTGCTCCGCTTCGACCCGCGAGTCGAAAAACGGACGCGACAACATGGCGACTCCGCTGGGGACTTTCAGGTTCTTAACCATAGCAAATTCAGGTTAATTATTATTGTGTTTTATATTGCTCTTTATTTGATCTATTATTTTTAATTATTTCCTTTTGAAATTTTGTATGCATAACTGCTTTAATTGCTATATTCTCTTCCTGCTTTCCTTGAATTGGCATTTCGCTCATATTTCTTCCACTCTGGAAAATTGACACTATCACACATTACACGCGAGGTGTGTTTTTTCCACCCGCAAACTTCTTTCAAATTTCCTAATTTTTAGGAGAGTTGGTATATGCGCGGAGCGTCCGGACCATCCGGTTGGTCGTGTAGCCTTCTCACTCGAGCAGTCCGCTCGGGAACCTTGAGTCTAGTAAGCCAAATCTTAGAAAATTTAGGATAGAGCTATACCACCTTTTATTTTACGTCATGTATGCATACACCTTAGGTGGGTCGATCCTTGGTATCGACTCCACAATTAAGAAATCTACCAAAAATTGTCAACGGGTCTCGCAACCCAACGACCAATCAGCATATTACGTGTAGCGTGATAATGATAGACAAATCCAAGCCTAATCATGACATGCCAAAATTGGAAAATGTACATTAATTTTGTCTCATTTCCGACAAAAGCATTACAGTTTAACAGCTTTGATCAATCTGTCGTAATCTCGCATATCTGGCGTTTAGGCCCACCTCTGGCATAAGAGAGGCCCCATGCATATTAGGACGCGCATTTAATTTTCATACAATTTGTTTGCTATTTGCTTACACTCTACGCATGTTATTTGAAGCAATAATTGCCCGCCTTATACTAACTCAGTTTCTTCATTTTTCAGAAGGTTTATTTTTGCCTAAATTGTTTTTTCCAAAGGTTGATTTGCGTTGACTAAAACTGGCGGAACAACCCTACTTCACGAGATCAAAGGCCCGATCATTCCGCATAATGACTGATGTAGATGCATCCGAACAGACTGGCCTGAGACTTATCGCTCTTTCGAGAGATGAACCAGAAGCTTCGAAAAATAGAAATGCTACCGTCCAAGAAAAATACATCGCCCAACTGTTACAACAGATGGCAGCCATGCAGACTGAGATCGAGCGACTCCAAAATCTCACCAACTTGTCCATTAGCGCCAATACTCCACTCCCTGAACAAGGGACAAATGCAACTGCACCGCAAACTTTTTCATCTCCTGAATCGCCATTTCCTCAAAACCTCCCAGAAAATTCGCCACTAAGCAAAACCAATCCACAACACACTAACCCACAAGCTAGTCCACAACAAAGCCCGCTACAAAATGATTCGGCATCCTTCACAACTCCACATACCCAAATTACCCTACTAATCCAAAACACCCCTTCCACGCAAAATCACCCGGCAGCCGAACACATACTGATGGCACACATCACTGATCACAGCAAGCAGTATGTGCCGCCAGTATATGTAATGGAAGCCCAACCTTTTACTACCGCAACACCAAACATGGATCTTTAGGAAACTGGCCAGTATGAAGAGATGGAGAGGCAGGTAAGGATCAGAACCGATGAAAGTGTGACGAGAGAAATTCATAGCCTAAAAGAAGCATTCAAGAATAACCAAACCAGCAAGGGGCATGAAGGACTCGAGTACGAAGATCTGTGTATGCATCCCGACATTGAATTGCCCGTCGGATACAAGGTGCCAAAATTTGACTTGTTTGATGGGAAGGAAAATCCTCACGCTCATTTAAGATCGTACTGTGACAAACTGATTGGGGTAGGTAAAGACCAGGCTATCATAATGAAGTTGTTCTAAGGAGTTTGACAGGAGAAGCACTCGACTGGTACACTAGCCAAAACCCGCGAAAATGGCGTAATTGGGGCACGATGGCACAAGATTTCGTGGACAGATTTAAGTTCAACACTAACACAGTCTTGGACAGATTTTATCTGATGAAGTTGGAAAAGAAATCCACAGAGACCTTCAGAGAGTACGCCATGAAGTGGAGGGCGGAAGCTGCAAAAGTTCAACCACCGATAGCGGAAAGTGAGATGTCCGCTCTCTTTGTACAATCTTTGAAAGATGCAACATACTATGAAAGAATGATAAGCGTCATAGGACGAAGTTTCTCTGAAGTTGTAAGGATGGGAGATTTCATAGAAGAGGGAATCAGAACTGGAAGAATTACAAACTTTGTAGCGTTGCAAGCAACAAGTGAGACAATTCAGTCGGACTCATTTGAGGGAGCAGTAAAAAGGAAGAGAGATGGAGTGTCCCCTGTCATGACAGTTCAGAAACATAGGCCAAATCAAATGTCAACCTACTAAATGCCATCACCCCAGCCTCCCTACTACAATCAAAACGACCAAAGTTCCCAGCTTTCCTATTATAGCCCATACGCCCAAAGCCCTCAACCTCATTATTAATACTCACATGCTCCCTACCCTGTCTACCATACCCATCCAATATATAGCCTACCTCGAGTGCCTGCCTATCTGAATCCCCCACAATATCAGCCTGCATACTTACCTCATCTACGAGTTCATCCACCAAATGCACCCAGACCCCGCACAAAACACGAAAGAAAGCCAGCCAAAACCTATACACCTTTAGCCGAACCTCGAGCCCAGTTATATGAAAGACTGAAAACCTCAGGAATACTCCAGCCCATCCCAGGAAATGTCCCAAATCCTGTTCCCAAATGGCACGATGAGACTAAGCATTGTGCATATCACTTGGGAATCCCTGGACACGACACTGAAAATTGCTATGCCCTCAGAAAAAAAATTGAGGCATTAATCAAAGAATGAGTTATCCAACTGAAAGAACCTTCATCTAATGTAAACAATAATCGTTCGCCAAATCACGACTATGCCAATGTGAACATGATTACTGTTGATGAGGAACACAACTTGGAAGGAACCATTGTGCCAGTCCAGAGAGAGAAAAAGGTTGAATCATCGGCCTTTATCACCCCTATGATTACAGTCCAAGCGAGGGCACCGTTTGGAGTAGAAGTACTTCCTCCAAAGTCGCGGGTCATGGCACCATCTTTTCTTGGAAAAGTCTTATCAACCAACCTCCAAAGGAAGAGAGATGCTCCTTTACCAGAGCCTGTTCCGCCTCTAGGTCAGTCATTTGTCAAAGCATGCGCCCCTCAGGAATCAAAGGAGGACAATGCAGGCAACCTCGTTGGGAGATTCAAAAGTTTTTTCATTGCTGAAGAAGAAGCAGAATGCAATGTGATTCTCGATGATTACGCTAAAGGCTCAACCATTTGGGATGCAGAGCAAGTAGATGTTTTGGGAAAATTGGACCTGTGCCCCAGCCTTGTTTCTCCCGGAAACTAGTTAATTTCGTTAATGTTTAATGAAAAATGCGATTCAGATTGAGGCCTGAACCACATCTATGCATTTAATGTGTTTTGCCTCCACCTTTTGAAAGCTTAAAAAGACAAATCTGCATTGCTTTTGCTATTTTAAAATCTGTCTTGTTTAATAATTTTCTTTTCTTTTTCATCATGCAAACTAATAAATTTGTCGATAATATGTGACATATAATGAAACAAGCAAACAAAGTCTCAAACAACGAACAAGACTTCGAAGAATATGAGGAAGACCCACAACCGGAAGAATTGGGGCATAAGCCAAAGTCAGGTTTGGATGAAACATCAAAGCATTGGTACGAGCATTTTTCTACTAGGGCAACGCTATATATTTCGAAGCCAAATGGATACAGAATCATGTACGAAGAGACTGATTGATGAAAAGCAGATGGACGCAGTTTGTCCAAGACAACTTTATCAGAATAGAATGGTTAAAAACTATCAATGATGATGCAGTGAAGAGATACTATATTTAAGAATTGTTATTCTATATGTAATACTTTTTCCATGTTGTAAAAGTTGCGCTCCCTCGGCGGGATACGCATAGAACCCACATAGGGTTTCGCCTCTTTAAGACAGAAATTTCCCGAAAAATCGCATTTGTTTACTTGTGGCATGAACTACGTTATGACCTGATTCCCTCATGGCGATACGTAGGCGGCCTAAATCGGCTTCGGTCCCACCATATGACAAAATGCACCCATCTGATCACCCTGATAGGACAGGCAAGCAATCCACACAAGACTCGGTTATCTATTCAAAAGTTCATCATCCTCACATATCGGAAACTGGGGTAAATTTTAAGGGATCACTGCCAGAGGACGCCGATAAACATGGAAAAGCATTGGCAAACTAAGTCTTCAGCCAGAAGAAGGATTTTGGATAAGACGTTTGCTTTGTTTCACCGCATGTCACTGCTCGACAGACATTTACATATATGCATACTTTTTTGTAAGTAAATTATTTTCAACAAATATTTTTTTCATTAGAGTTCGACAAGAATTTTTTACTGATATGCATACTTTCTTATAAGCAAATTATTTTCAACAAATATTTTCATTAGAGTTCGACAAGAACTTTTTACTGATATGCATACTTTCTTATAAATAAATTATTTTCAACAAATGTTTTCATTAACGGTTAGCCAAGACTGGGAACCAGACAGGGGCTACAGGTCCGAATCAGCAGGACATGCAACTATCAAGAGCCGAAGCTACAAAGTCAACGCGAATCAACCGCCCCTCCCCCGAACTCACAAATTTTCTTTGAGTACAGGTTCTTCAGGTTGAAAGAAGCAGGGAAGCCACATCACTCCTGATCAATTTCACAAAGAATTTCTGCATCACGACTCACCGCAAGGACACGCTCCTGTTTTGCATCTATACAAAGACATCGTCTTGACCTACAAGGCCCCAACCATTATGTCTGCACAAGGATGTTATTTCGAATCACAGGGAGCTTAAACACAGCAAACCGACGTGGAACCATCTATTACAGCAAACTGACGGCAAGAACGTCATTTACATCAAACGACGACAAGGACGTTGCATCACATTTTCATCTGTGCAAGGGCGACATTTCAATTCACAGTCCACAGGAGTTTGAATCGGCAGAAGATTCAGCACAATGTGGAGCTATCTTTTACAGTAAAATAGCATTACAACGACGTCAACTGCATTACAACGACGTCTTCAGCGCAACAGCTATCTTTTACAGCATCTCAACGACGTCAACAACATTACAACGACGTCTTCAACGCAATAGCTATCTCTCACAGCAAACAGCATTACAACAACGTCATCAACGTTATGATAGCACAGCAACTATCTTTTACAGCATCTCAACGACGTCAACAACATTACAATGACGTCTTCAGCGCAACAGCTATCTTTTACCGCATCTCAACGACGTCAACAACATTACAATGACGTCTTCAGCGCAACAACTATCTCTCACAGCAAACAACATTACAACAACGTCATCAACGTTACGGCAACACAACAACTATCTTTTACAGTATCTCAACGACGTCAACAGCATTACAACGACGTCTTCAGCACAATAGCTATCTTTTACAACATTACAACGACGTCAACAACATTACAATGACGTCTTCAGCACAACAACTATCTCTTACAGCAAACAACATTACAACAACGTCATCAACGTTACGGCAGTGCAGCAACTATCTTTTATAGCAAAACAGCATTACAACGACATCAACAGCATTATAATGACGTCTTTAGCACAACAACTATATCTTACGGCAGACCGCATTACCGCGACGTCATCAGCATTATGTCTGTGCAATACGACTACATGGCGACATCTTTGACACAACACATTTATACAACGTTGTCATCAACAGCGAAACAGCATTACAACGACGTCAACATTACAACGACGTCTTCGACGCAACACGTCTATACAATGACGTCATGAACAACATTACAGCGACATCATCAACATTACGTCCTTACAACAACGTCATCGCACTACGTTTGTTCAAGGGCATCATTTCGACAGACAGGGTCGTATTTCTATGTACTCATTCTCTGTTATTTCTATCTGAGCAATTATGCACTAATTTTGTCTTAAGCTTTAGTTTGCAGGAGCTTTAATTTGCAGGAGCTTCAGCACAACGTGGAACTTCTTACGACGAACCGAGGAACTTCAGCACAAGTGGAACTTCTTACGATGAACCGAGGTAATTTTTCCTGATGATCAAGACAAAATTGGCTACTCAGTCAACTTCTTTGGCCGAAAACTCTTTCATCGTCTCCGGCCAAAGAGGGGCATCTGTTGACACCCAATTTTGTCCCGTCTTTTCCTATTTATTCGCAATTTTAAATATTTTTGGGCACCTCAAAAACAATTTTAATATAGGCACATATATATATTTATTATTATTTTTAATATCATTATTTATTATTATTGTTAGTATTATTGTTCACATGTTTTACTATCATTTTGCCTTTTTAAAAAAGTCATAATCATAATTCCACCCTAATATTCTATGTTATTTATTTTCGCAAAATTGCATCGCATTTCCATTTTTTTTATAAGCATTAAGCATATCGCAAATATTATATTTTTATTATTATCACATCATTATGTTTTTATTAAAATAATTTACATTTTTTCTTCAATGCATTTTTAATATTAAACCCCTTTTATATTTTAAACCTATAACCCAATTTTATTTCTCAACCCCAAAACAATTTCTACACAAACTAATTTCACCCAAAGACCATTTCGTCCAAGCCCAACCCATCACTCATTTATTTCCCCAACCTAAAATAATTTCTACTCAACTCAAAACAATTCAACTCCCCAAACCCGAGCCGGCCCAAAACCGATCTCGGCCCAACACCCTTTTTTTCGCCCAAACCCATCCCTTTTATCCCCCTAACCCAAAACCCAAAAACAAAAAAAATCAGCAAAAAACCTTAACACCCCTAACCCCTAAAATCGCCGCACACCCCTACACCCCTACCCCTACGTCGCCGCACCCTACGCTTGACACCACCAATCGCTGACACTGCCGCCTGACACCACCAACCTACCCCATCACCTCTCACCGCAACACCTGCCCCAAGAAATCGCCCCAAAAATCAGTTTTTGTTCCCCCTTTATTTTGAAATTTGAATTCGATTTTGTAAGGGGTATGGGTGGAGGTGAACGTCGTAGTGAGTATCTATAACCCCCCCCCCCCCCTTGTTCACTGTTAAAGGGGGACCGAGACCGAAAAATAAAGAAAAAATATATGTTGTGTTCTTGATTTTTAGCATTCGCTTTCATTGTTATTCAAGAAATAAGTCTGAAAACAAACCTAAAATCTAAAGGAAAAGGGGTGAGTTTCGTTCTTGAACTTTGGTTTTTAAATACTTCTATTTGGCCTCGTAAGCAGAATCCGAAAATCTGCTTGTTTTGTTGTTGTTCATCACTGTTTTCGGGTTTTTTGATTCGGGTCACTGTTCCGGGTTGAGTCACTGTTCCGACTAGTAGATTTCCGTATTTATATATTTTATATCTTGTTGTTGGTTATTTGAAAATCTGAGAAGAAATCGATTCAGGTTGAAAACCTCTGATCTGGGTCGGGTCACCGATCCGGGTCGGGTCGACCCGGTTCGGGTAAATTTCCATATTTATATGTTGTATATCATGTTGGTTATCTGAAATTGGTGAAAATATTTGATTCGGGTTTGAATTTCTGATTCGGGTCGGGTCGATCCGTTTTGGGTATTTTTCTAGATTCCTGCATTTTTACATCTTATATGTTGGTTATGTGAAAAATCTGAGAAGAATTTGATTAGGGTTTGAATTTCTGATTCGGGTCAGGTCGACCCGGTTTGGGTATATTTCCAGATTCTTACATTTTTACATCTTATATGTTGGTTATCTGAAAATCTGAGAAGAAAATTGATTCGGATTTGAACCTCTGATTCGGGTCGGGTCACAGACCCGGGTCGGGTCAACCCGGTTTGGGTATTTTTCCAGATTCTTGCATTTTTACATCTCATTTGTTGGTTATCTGAAAAATCTAAAATTTTGATTTCGATTCTGGTCACTGCTTAGGGTTGCATTTCTCGGGTCGTCTATCCGGGTCTGTTTTCAGAACTGGGTCACCCATTCGGGTCGTGGTTCAGAACCCGGGTCTGTTTTTCATAAACATTTCCTAATCCTGTTTCGGTTCCCAAATTTCAGAATTCGAGTCGCATATTTTAATTGCTTATTGTTCGTTACTTTGGCACTGTTATTATTTTGTTGGATTGAACTAATACTGCACTCTCTTCGTTATTTTATTAATTTGAACTAACACTGCGTTCTCTTGGGAAATCATTTTCTCGGTTTCAGTTTACTATTTTTGGTTTGTTTTACTGATTTAAATACCGCATTTAGGCCAATGAAATTGAATTCGAGGCTGCGTATTTTTTTGAAAATCATTTCTGTTTCAGTTTATTGCTATGTATTTAATTTCACTGTTTTAACTAATACTGCATTTAGGCCGATGAAATTGAATTCGAGGCCACGTCCCTTTGAAAACCGTTTCTCTGTTTCAGTTTACTATTTTTGGCATTTAAACATCCGTGCAACGGATATCTTACTGTTTCACTGATTTTGAACTAATACTGCATTTAGGCCAATGAAATTGAATTCGAGGCAGTGTCCCTTCGGATATTGTCCCTCGATTTCGACTTGCTGCTTGGCAATTTACTGATTTGAACAAATACTACACTTAGGCCAATGAAATTGAATGTGAGGCCATGTCCCTTCGGGATTTGTCTCTCGGTTTTGGTACAAATTTTGCTGATTTGAACATGATACTATACTTTGGCCGATGAAAAATATCCGTCGATTTTGAGGCCTCCACAGTTGGAAAGACGGAAATATAACTTCTGGGCAAGGATGAGACTTAAATCTTTTTTATTTCATCCGAGAGATCAACATGTTTAGTAGGCGAGGCAACTAAAATAACCGACGAGTTATATGCTCGCAGCCACGACGTGATTAGAATGATCTTTCTTTTTCATCCGGGAGACCAACATGTTTAGTAGGCGAGACAATTAAAATGACCACCGAGATATATCTTTGCAGCCACGACGTGATTGGAATGGTCTTTTTTCAAAATTTAAGTTTGAGCCCTCCGTGATCAAAACATTCACTGTTTTGGATACGGATCCGAAGTTATTTGTATTTAACTATTTCTAACCGTTTGTTCTTGACAGCTTGCAAGGAACAAAGTCAATGAAGGCAGATATTCCTCGGAGTTTATTTATTTTGTTATTTTTACTTTATTTAATTCAGTTTTATCTCGCTCTGTATTGTAATATTATTTATTGTACTTATGTAATTATTGAAATGCTTAGAATAGGTAGACTTAGAATTAATTAATATGGTAGTCTAAAACTGGAAACCCGTCGCTAGCTTATTTATTTTTAGGCTCGTCATGCATATTCAAGATTTTCAAAACAACTTTGGTCATCTTTTATTCGCTTTATTAATCTTACAAATAAATTTATCTTGAATTTGCAACTCAATGATTTCCAAAAAATTACTTCTTTGGCATTATAAATAATTTATTTTTACTATCAATTGTTACAAATGCATATTTTTTCAAACTTTACATATATCTTTCTTTTATGTCATACGAATGCATACTTGTATAAAATACATCATTTACTAAATATTTGCAAACATCTTTTTAATCTAGTATACTTCTGAAACATGCATTTTTCTTAGCAATAATTAATCTGAGTTTGACCGGATAACCGCAAGTTAGCGGATCTTAGAGGATGCCTAACCCCTTCCCTTTAGGATAATGAAGAACCCTTACCTAGAATCTCATTAGTTTCGCAGATCATAAAATTGGAGTTACATTGCATCATTTATTTAATATTTAAGTGTCCTAATTCACCGTAAAATAATTAGGTGGCGACTCCTTAATCCAATATCCAGGAATCACCGACACGTTGTGCTCCGCTTCGACCCGCGGGTCAAAAAACGGGCGCGATACCGTACACCCATGGGGGACCCGCAAAGTCCATATACCGTTCCTAGCCATCCAGAATTCCACACACGAATATTACTAGAGCTCGTGACTCATTTTTGAGTCTCAATCATGTTGCAGGCATGCAACTCCGCTCCCCGCGTATCAATATCATCTCAAGTTCCATAATCTCATATTACTCTTACCTTTCCTGTCTCTTAGACCACAATATATCCATACCACTCTCACATCAAGTCACAGAACCATGAGTGTATGAATGCGATGACAATACAAGGCAAGATGTCATGATATAATGAGATGCAATCAAGTATAGAGATAATATACACATGCTTTCAAGAATTCAACAACAGAGAAGCAATTCCAGTCAAATCAGGATATCAATTGAAAGCATGTGTGATGAGTATCTAAATAATAGCAAACGTGGCGACAAGCCCATGTATGGTGATGAGCTCAAATACACAGCAGTCGGAACCAGTATAAGGTTGATTCCCTAAATCATCCTATCATCATAGTTCAACACCGGTACCCACTCAACCATTCATCACAACCGGCTGAGCGTGACCCCTAAACACGCCCAATACCCCTCAATATTTATAACTAATTATGCACTTCTATGGAGTCTCGAAAAGCTAAACTGTAGCCTACCTCAAAGTCGACGGGAGCACTACTAAATCAAGTATCGAATACAGCCTTGCCCTTTCTTCTTGCCTCGCGATGATCGAAGTCTATTCACGCGTATTACATAGTTAACAATAAGCTTAACACAACAAAAGCAAGACTTTAAATACCCATTCCCGGCTCACGCCACCAAGACTCGAACTTTAATTCACAAAACTCAAGAGTAAATACTAGATAATCAAATCCTTAAATTTATTGGAAATCTATTCACATTTGATTCCTTAATTAGAAAATAATCAAAAAGCCCCAATTTAAAACCCTAAAATTTTCCCCAATTGAAAACATGCTTACATAACTAAAATAAGACTTATAACATGATAATCGAACATAATCCAATCCTAATTCATGATATTAACATCATTTAATCCATAAACCCTCATTAAAATCAACAACACAACTCTCGTAATCTCATAATATGCATAACTTATCTTCTCCAACTCAAACAATAAGTTAAACCATCATTAATAAGCTTAGAATCATAAACTTAAACAAAAAAGGGAAAGAATTTATCACTTCAAGGTAGGAAATGCTCCTGAGGCTCTAAAATAACCCTTATGCCATGCTAGTTTTGAGAACACACTATTTTGGTAAAGAAAATTTGACCTAGAATTATTTATTAAACACCTGAACAGTGATCTGCCCCAGCGAATCGACTCCGTTTGAGTGGACCCGCTGTGGCCTTCGCCATAGCGGATGTCACTTGACACCTCATACCTCACCACAACTCCTCCGATTTCGCTGTGGCGGAAAACCCATTTTCCTGACTTTTGCTTCGGTGAGCCAACCTTCCGCTGAGGCAGACCTGCCGGAGCTGATGCTGGTTCCACCGTGGCGCACACCAGTAGTGAAATATAGCCAAAAACCTTCATTGGACACCTGAAACACTCATGGGACCCCCTGAATACAATCCAAACATGCTTGTCTATGGTAAACAGTGATACGAACTCGCTCGTACCCTCATATTTCACAGATAACCGAGCCAAGGCATACTTTTCTAAAGAATCATCCGGGACAAAAATAAAATCCAAACTTTACAAATAAGGCCACAAAATACATCTTATTACCTCGGAAAGTGAACCAATGACTCGACTAAGTCATAACTGACCCTCCGAAACTACCGAAAACGAATTCATCTAGCCAAAAGTTAACTTTTAGTCAAACTAACCAACTCTAAGTTTCCAGACTTGGATTTTTCATCCGAAACTCATTAAAATGGACCTTGGGATATGTGTCACTCATCCCCGCGCATCACAAACCCCACAAAGAATCTATGGGAAGGGTCAAACAAACAAATAAGGGTCTTTAGCAAGAAACGATGAAGCGGGTCGTTACAGTTGGTGGTTAAGTGAAATAAAATGCAGATTGTTGAGTTAATTTCAAAGTCATGATCCTTTTGTATTTCATTTGATTGTTTCTCTTTTTGTCCTTTCAACGTCATTGGTGAGTTGTTTAAATTGATGTTTTTGGTCGCCAGCTTACTCAACATTTGCACGATTGGTTGGGGCCCAGCATTTATAAACAGTTTTCACTTCATATTTGGTTTAATTTTTTAAATTTTAAAATATACTAGTGATAGTGTTTTGTTTATATTGATTTTAAATTTTATTTTATTTTTGAAAAATGTTAGGTTTTGAAATGTTTTCCGAGAACTCTTTTGTTAACAAACTTGTGCCATTTCTTTGAAGTTTTTCAAGAAATGAGCATGCACACTCAGTCTGTTTTTCAAAAAAGTAAAGTGACATTCGGTTGGTGAAAAAATAAAAATTTGGGTTTGCAAAAAAAAAAAATTCCTTACAAATTCTTGTTTTTGATGATTTTATATAACAAATGTTTACTTAAAACTCAAGTAGTTGTGCAAAAACCGAGGAAAATTTTTGCAAAATCAAATTTTGAATCCTTTCACTCACACACCACATGTACTCCACAATACCATGCATATTTTGACATCCTCCAATTTCTACAACATTCAACTCATTCAAAATCAAGTGTACCTTTTATCATATTCTATTCTAAGCTCCTTATTAAGTGGTGGTCTCACACTCTAAAATATGAATACCTAATATAAGGTGGATGTGTTTACACGTAAATTATACCTACACGTAGATAAAATTTCTTGACTTCTTAACGTTTAAGATGCTTACAATGTTATTTTCATTTTTAAATGTAATGAGTATTAATACTATATATTTATTTAAGGTGTCATTGTTATATACATCTAATAAAAAAAGTCAACTGCAGATCAATTTAAGCATATCAGCATGTTAGCTTATAGTTACACGTTAAGAATCTATTTATTGAGACGTGTTATATATATATAGTATTAATTAAGAATCTATTCTTACCTTTCTTGTTTAGGATTAGTACTACATGTAACCTATGTGTATAAATAGGCTTACATACATAATGAGAATTCGAAATCCTAGTGTCATCGATCCCCTCTTTGACCTCTAGTCATGTCGAAAAACTCGGGAACTAGTGATAGAATAGTGTTGTATTTCCTGTTCCAGACGCACCAACATCGTCATCGTATTCCCCCATGTCAAACATCTTGCATCAGATACGTACCTTTGAAGCTTACTTCTACGAATTTTCTCCTATGAAAGTAACAATTTATGTTGATGCTTAGAGAATATGCTCTTGACCATTATATATTGATAGTCCAACCGTTGAACCAGATCAGCTCCTAGCAGATAACTAGGTTAACCGTCATGGGCTCGTCAAGACCAAATGATTCTTAATGTTGCACAATACTACATGTGTTCCATGTACTAGTTATCTCTGAATTGTTATTTTGATTATATGTGCATGTTGATTCACTCCACAAGGTAGTTGGGTGCCATCGCGGCCTTAGACAAATTAGGTCATGAGAAAGAGAGAGAGAGTTGATAGTTGGCAAGTATCAACTATCAAGTCACTTATCATATGCTTACATAGAGTTTAAATTATGCACACTAAAAGGGGAAAATATTTAAGTAATCAAGTCACTTGTTAAATAATTACAGATATATTTCTGTCAAATATTAATTGATAACTTGATAACCGCAGGTTTAAATCCATTGATAGTGTGGAAAAAGAAAATACAATTAGTGTATTTAACTAAAGTCTTTTTCCATATAGTGAGAGAAAAGGAAGGGCCAGGGCAAAATTATTCAACTAGCACAAGGTGCAAGCGTCAAGACACTCATGAAGCATGAACTGCTGCAATGACTATACCTGCCAAACAATAGATGAAAGATGCTGACTGCACTAGCTCTTGCTATGTTACTGAAAGACAAATGTGAGGAAGTTTTGCTTCCACTGATAATAAGCTAACAGCGGGACCAATGACGTTGAGTTGCATCAATCAAGCCCAATACTAATGTGAGGAAGATACCATGGAAGAAATAGAAGCCAATTACCAATGCGATAGAATTCAAAACTTATCTTCAATTGATGAACCTCATACTGAGACATCTTCGAGAAAGTTACTTGAAAGATTAAAACTGCATTGCCAGAATATGGGAACTTACATGATTATCTTTACAGGACAACTAAAACACGAGGTTTATCATTTGTATTATCCTGGGAAAGAATACTACCATTTGGTTACTGTACAGAACTCACTACCATACACAAACCTGCTGAATCGAGTGACCAAACTAAATCTCCAGATAAAAAAATGGAGAATGGACTTTCCAAAATGCTCATCGTAAAACAACTAAGTTCAAACATGCTGGGGACTTCTTGAAGAACAGTCGTCCTGCAAAAGAAACTTAGTGAATGAGCACGGAAAGAATCTATCCTGGGAATTAGATACTAATAAGAATATGTAGCACCCAAGTAGTCAATTTGGCAGCAATACCTCCTCTGCCAATCTAAATTGAAAGAGATCGAAAAGGCAGCTACTTATCCTACTATTTTACCAGTAAAATGAAGCTCATCGGAAGCAGAAATAGTGTTGACATCAAAATCATGCATCAAGTAGCACCATAGTTAAAGGAGCAATGTTTGTGTGAGGGTCACTCTAAGGTTGATATAGAAATAGGGAGAACTCAAAAGAAAGGAGACAGGCAGCAAGTAGCTAGCGGAATTGTATTAGTGTCTATAATGGATTTGTATTAGTGTCTATAATAGATTTCTTCGGAGTAATACTAATCAATAGGACCTCTGTTGGTAAATGCTACAAGATCATGTTATGCCTTGGAATGAAAGATAATTCCAAATCTGCTTTTTCTACAAACAAGGAAGCTATAATTAATGCAACTATGAACCAAAAGAGGCACATGTTCCATGTAATACAGCAGTAATTACCCCAATGCTTTCAAAAATCTACAGGACTACCAACGCATGTCTGCTACTAATATCTTACTGGTTGCTTCCTCTGGTAATTCTAGAGAGCATTAATCATTTTTATCTGCTACCTTGAATTAACCACCCAATCTCGACAGCTTTCAATCCGAAGCAATTTGGGATAGGTTACACGAATTCTCACTCTTCATATTTCCAACTAATTGGTATCACCTAAGGTGACACCAATTAGTTGGGACAAAGTTTTAGGGGTGTTTTTTTTTAAAAAAAAGTACGATGTTTGAATCTGAATATACATCTAAATATAAAGATGTGTTAAGATCTGAAGAACTATTAAGATGGTTTGTTTTCTCAAATCTGAATTTTTATAATTTACGTTTAAAAAATTAATTGAAATAAGATATTTAAATATTATATCCACAAATTATTAGGTTGTAAGGTGATGATTGGTGGTGGCGGTGGTTGTTATACGATAAGAGTGGTAGCAGTGGTTGTTGGTTGTCGTGGCGGTTGTGCAACGGTGATGGTTATAATGGTGGAGGTGGTTGGTGGTAATGGATAAGGGTGGTGGATGGCGGTGGTGGTCGACTGTGGTGTTGGGGTGGTTGGCAATGTTAGTGCTAGGGGTGGTGGTTAAGCAGTGCCGGTGGTAATAGGTTTGATGAAGGTGGTTGGTGTGTGTGACTGCTGATGGTGGTTGGTGGTGATTATGATGGTGGTGGTTGACGGTAGTAGCCAGTGGAGGTGGTTAATGATGGTGGTTGGCAGTGATTGTGGTGGTGGCCGTTGGTGGTTGTGTAGTGACACAATGGTGATGAAAAATCATCTTCACAAAAATCTTTGAATAGTCTTTTAATAATACTAAAACTATGTTAAAGATATGAATGATTCACATCTATTCAAACCCTAAGTGGTTAAATCATAAAAAAAAAAAATCACATAGGTCTCAACAATTCAAATTCAAACCTCCACCATTAAGCGCAAATAAATGAGGCTTTAGTCATGTTTTTTGAAAAGTTTTTTTAAAAAAGCTTTAGTCATGTTGATATGTTTATCTAATGGAGAATTCAGAATTTGATGTTGTGGGTTCCTAGAACGATCTCAAGTTTATATACAATAATAACTGACTTAAGGCTAAGGATGTGGACGGGTAGGACCTAAGGCTAAGGATGTGGACGGCTATAAGTTATGGTTCTCGGGTAGGTCGAGGAATAGGAATGAGGTAGGCATTTTGGTAGACAGCGAGCTAAGGGATCAGGTGGTAGAGGTTAGACTGGATGATGGCGATTAAGCTGGTAGTTGGAGGGTTCATTATGAACATTATTAGTGCTTACGCGCCACAGACGGGCTTGGACGAGTAGGAGAAGAGGCAATTTAGGAGGATTTGGACGAGGTAGTGGGAGGTATACCACCTACTAAGAAGTTATTAGTAGGAGGAGATTTCAATGGACATATCGGGTCACTTCCGGGGGTTATGACGACGTGCAAACAGGGGAGGCGTCTCACTTTTGGAGTTCGCTAAAGCTTTTGGGATGGTGATAGCCAATTCGAGGTTCCTGAATAAGGAAGAGCACTTGGTGACTTTCCGTAGTTCAATGACTAAGACTCATATAAGGAAGGTTGACAACGGTCTTTGTAAAGACTGCAAGTGTTATTTCGAGTGAGTATCTTACAACCCGACATAAGCTTTTGGTGATGGATTTGGAGATCAAGATGGAAAAGAAGAGGAGGGTTGTAGATGACAAGCTAAGAATCAAATGGGATTTTGGATATTGTAGAAGTATTAAGGTTGAGGAGGTTAAGGATGTTGTTCGCATGATGAGCAGGGGACAAGCGATCGGGCCTAATGAGATCCCAATTGAACGTAGGCAGGGCATGTTTGGAGTGGCTGACTGAGTTGTTTAATGTCATTTTTAAGACAACAAGAATGCCCGAAGAATGGAGGTGGAGTACAATGATCCCTTTGTACAAGAACAAATGTGACATCCAGAGTTGTAACAACTATCGAGGTATCATGTTGCTAAGCCACACTATGAAAGTTTGGGAAAGGGTCGGGAAGATGAGGGTGAGAAGAGGCGTGTCTATTTCCGAGAACCAGTTTGGATTCATGCAGGGGCATTCGACTAAAGAAGTCATTCATCTTATTAGAAAGTTGGTAGAGCAGTATAGGAAGAGGAAGAGAGACTTACATATGGTTTTCATCGACCTTAAGAAGGCATACGACAAAGTCCCTAGGAAGGTTCTATGGAGATGTTTAGAGGTTAGAGGTGTACCTGTAGCATACACTAGGGTGATCAAGGATATAGATTATGGAGCCAAGACCAGGGTACGGACGGTAGGAGACTCGGAGCACTTTCCCGTGATGATGGGGTTGCACCAGGAATCAACTCTTATTTGCCTTGGTGATGGATGGACTGACGCGACAAATTCAAGGGGATGTGTCATGGTGTATGTTATTCGCAGATGACATAGTCCTGATTGATGAAACTCGCAGCGGAGTAAACGCTAAGCTGGAGGTTTAGAGAGAGACTCTGGAGTCTAAAGGGTTCAGGCTGAGTAGGTCCAAGACAGAATACTTGAAGTGATTCCGTAACGGGAGCGACAATGAGACAGGAGTGGAGGTGAGGCTTGGTACTCAGGTCATTTCAAAGAAATGAAGCTTCAAGTATCTCGGGTCTATTATCTAAGGGAACGAAGAGAATGATAACGATGTCCCACATCGTATTGGTGCAGGGTGGATGAAATGGAGGCTCGCATCTGGAGTCTTGTGCGATAAAAGGTGCGACCAAAACTTAAATGCAAGTTCTATAGGGTTGGTTAGACCGACTATGATGTATGGGGCGGAGTGTTGGCCAGTCAAGACTTCGCACATTTAAAAGATGAAATTCGCGGAGATGAGGATGCTGAGATGGATCTGTGAGCATACGAGGAGGGATAGGATTAGAAATTATTTTATCCGGGACACGGTGGGAGTGGCCTTGGTGGAGGATAAGATGCGGGAAGCGAGGTTGAGATGGTTCGGGCATGTGCAGAGGAGAGGCGTAAATGCCCGTGTGGAGGTGTGAGAGGTTAGCTATGGACGGGTTCAGGAGGGGTAAAGGTAGGCCGAAGAAGTATTGGGGAGAGGTGATTAGACAGGATATGACTTAGGTGCAACTTACTAAGGATATGACCTTAGATAGGAGGTTGTGGGGGACACGGATTAGGGTAGTAGATATTGAGCTTAGTCCTACTTACGCTTACATACCGGTAGTTGTAGTGTTATTATTGTAGCCCTGCTTAGTCTATCATACTAGTAGGCGCCGTATTGTTTTATAGTCCCCTGTCCTTTGATTCTGCTGCTTATGTTCTTTCGTGTACTTTGTTTATCTTATTTACCTGCGTTAGTTACTGCTTCCTTTTTCAGAATGCTTTATCATGGCTTATTCGCTTTTGTTATTCTCATTTTCATACGGCTTTAAATTTCTTGTCCGGGTCTGACCGTTTCTCTTGCTTTGCTTGTGCATATGCTTTGTCTTGAGCCGAGGGTCTTTTGGAAACAGCCTCTCTACTTGCCAAGGTAGAGGTAAGGTCATCGTACACTCTACCCTCCCCCGACCCACGTTGTGGGACTTCACTGGGTATGTTGTTGTTGTTGTACACTCAAATATTTATAAATATTTAGTACATTTCTTAATACATATACATGATCAAGACAAAAGCTACAGGTTGTCGTGAACCCACATATCATACTGTGGATCTGCCCGTGTTTACCTTAGGTCCAATATTTACTAGAAGTCTTTTATTTTTGTAAAAGATTTTTATGCGAAAAAAATGCACAGAAATTTCTGTGCTAGAGAAACTAAATTTTATATTGTTGGATTGACGGGCTTAAATGAAGTGACATGAACGATCAGGATACAAACAACCAATCTCAACTTGCTTGAAATTGAGGCACAGTTGTAGTTGTTGCATGTTGTACTTGAAATAAAATCGGAGAGGAGAGAGGCTGGAACGAGGTTGGCATGGGGTTAGAACTAAAGGTGAAAGATGTTGGGATTGGGTGGTTAATTTTAGCCAGTAGATAAAAATGATTAATGAGGTTAAATGGTAAAAACAAAATAAAAAAGGAAGCAAAAGGAAAGAGAGACTACATTAGGTTAATTATCAATATGCAGAAAATAGATTAGTTCGTTCATATGCATGTGCGGTTCTAGTTCACTCCTGATCAAAGTAGATGGAAATATTAAGGAAGCAAGCAACCACACAATATGCCCTAGAAACTGTAAGTTTACAATCCAAGGAAACCAAAAAACAAAAGAATGAAAGAAAGTCAGAGAGTCCACAATGAAATTTTGAAAAACTAGAGAGTGGTGAACTAACTAGAGGGATATGAATAAACTGAGAATGATTTTTTTCCCGGTAAGGTTCATATAAACTGAGAATGTTATGGTGATGATCACAAAGATCTTTGTGAGACGGGGCTATGCTGAACAAGTATGAAACAAGACTTTACAGGCTTCAAAGCATTTAAGAAATGAAACTAGAACCAAAGAATTTGTTTCAAAACAATGGAAAATGGAATCTGCTGTCGGAAAAAAAATTGACAAGGAAGACCTCCATCTATGTCAACCCACTGGCATGGAAAAGGCAGTAAACAGGGAAAACAAAGGAAAAGCGAGAGTATCACAAGGATTTCAGAGACCAAAAAAGAGAGTAATTGTTGGCAAAGTCAAACTGAAGCAACACACAGCTTCATCTCCAAAAGTTCAACAAACATGCTAATGGACTATGAGGAAGTCATCAAGAATGAAGAAATCTCATGGAGACTGAGGTCCAGGGCCATATGGTTAAAGGAGGGTGATAAAAACACTAAGTTTTTTCACAAGATAGCCAATGCTCATAAAAGATATAACAACATTGATCAACTTTTGATTCAAGGTGATATTATTGAAAATCCAGCAAGGATCAAGGAGGAAATCATTGATTTCTATCAAAAATCGTACACTGAAACAGAGAATTGGAGGCCTTCCTGTAATTTTGGAACTTGTCCAGTCATAACTGAAGAGGAAAGGGAGAAGCTGCAAGACAAGTTTGATGAACAGGAGGTTTTGCATTGTCTGAAGTTATGTGCTGCAGACAAAGCTCCAGGGCCAGATGGTTTTACTATGGGATTTCTAATCAAGTGCCGGGAGATTCTGAAGCATGATATTATGGAAGCTTTCCATAATTTTCACAAGGAAATCTTTGGAAGAAGCTTTAATGCAACTTTCATAGCTTTAATTCCAAAGAAGAAAGGTGCCAAGGAATTGAGAGATTTCAGGCCTATCAGTCTGATAGGCAGTGTTTATAAGCTGTTCACAAAGGTACTAAAGATTAAAAGGGGTGGTAGCAAAACTTGTAGATTCTCAACAAATGGCCTTCATTAAAGGGAGACAAATCATGGATGATGTCATGGTTGCCAATGAAGCTGTTGACTCTAGGATCATACTTAAGAAACCTGGAACTCTTTGTAAACTTGATATTAAAAAAGAATATAATCATGTTAGTTGGAATTTCCTGGTGAATATGCTTGAAAGAATGGGTTTTGGTTCTAATGGATTAATTGGGTCAAACATTGCATTTCAACTGTGAGCTTCTCTGTCCTCATTAATGGCTCCCCTGCTGGATTTTTCAGTGCTCATAGAGGTCTTAGACAAGGTGGCCCCTTGTCTCCCTTTTTATTTATTCTGGCTATGGAAGGTCTTAACAATATGATTAAGACGGCAAACACCTATGGTTGGATTAAAGGTTTTGAGATGAGCAAGAATGACAATAGCAGCCTGGAAATCACTCATCTGCAATATGCTGACGACACTCTGATCTTTTGTGATGCTAATGAAGAATAACTAAAGCACTTGAGAGTGATTTTGGTATTATTTGGAGTATCTGGACTTCACATTAATTGGAGGATGTCTATATCCTATCAATGAAGTGCCTGATATAGCTCAACTGGCCACAATCCTAGGTGGTGAAGTTGGTTCTTTACCTACTATTTATTTGGGAATGCCATTGATAGCAAAATCAAAGTCAAAGGAGATCTGGAACAATGTTATAGAGAAATGTGAAAAGAAGCTGACTAGATGGAAGTCCCAGTACCTGTCTCTGGGTGGTAGTCACCCTAATTAATTTGGTGTTAGTTGCACTCCCAACATACATGATGTCATTGTGCCCAATACCAACAGGGGCTATCAACAGACTTGATAAAATCAGAAGGTTATTTTTGTGGCAAGGAAACAAGGAAAAGAGAGGTTTTCCCTTGGTTAAGTGGAAAGCCTTAATCACTAGCAAAAAGCAAGGAGGACTGGGTATTAGAAATCAGAAATTTCAGGACAAAGCTCTTAAAATGAAGTGGCTATGGAGATTCACTAAAGAAAGTCAACATCTACGGGGAAGAGTCATGACCAAAGAGGTAAACACACCTTATGGAGTTAGCCTGTGGAGATCCATAAGGGTTCTATGGCCTGAATTGAAGAGCAATACATCCATCAGAGTGTGTGATGGAAACAGAACTGCCTTCTGGAAGGACGACTGGCTTGGAAGTGGTAGTTTACAAGAGAACTTTCCGGACATTTTTGATTTAGTACTTCATCAGCAGAAGACTATTGCAGAACTTAAATCAGACCAAGGATGGGATCTTATCTTCAGAAGATTGCTCAATGATTGGGAGATTCAGAGGGTGACATTTTTATAAGGCATTAGAACTCTTCAGTGGCCTACAAGAGGGGCCTGCTAAGTTATGGTGGTCGGGTCATAGCAGTGGCTCTTTTAGGGTGGGTAGTTCCTACAAGTTACTGAATCAGACCAACCAGCAGGTGATGAACTGGCCATGGAAGCACATTTGGAAGATTAAAATCCCATATAAAGTTTCTTGTTTTGTTTGGCTTCTGGCCAGAGAGGCTGTTCTTACTAAGGAGAATTTAGCTAAAAGGAAGATCACTTTAAGCTCCAGTAGTTGCTTTCTCTGTGGTGACGAAGCGGAGACAGTTACTCATCTATTTCTACATCGCAAAATTACAGAACTATGGAGAATGTTCATCAGCCTTAGAGGAATACCTTAATGCCTGGAAGGATTATTGATGTTCTACACAGTTGGGAGGAAGCAGGTTCTCAGGCAATAGACAGGGATAGATGGAAAACTGTCCCGGCAAGCATTTGGTGGACAATTTGGAAAGAAAGAAATTACAGATGTTTTGATGATGTGGAGAATTCTTTGCAGAAGATAAATTTGGATTGTCTTTTGCTTCTATGTTTTTGGTGTAAATAGACCTATTCAGAAAAATTTGTTGATAATTGATGTTCTGAGTAGCATTTAGGAAGGCGTTTAGTTTTGTATACCTGAAGCACCTTTGTAAATATGGTTTCAGTACAACCTATGTATCGTTTTGTCTATTAATACACACAAGTTACCAGTTTCAAAAAAAAAAAAAGTTCAACAAACAGCTTCATGACAATTGATGGATATTTATAGGACGACCTCCAAGGTTCCAACACTTCTACGTCATGTTTACTTGTCCTTTTGGGCAATAACAAGATGGGGGCATTAATAGTGGACCGAGGCACCTTTCCAGTTTAGGTGTTGCAAGATATAATCTGATGAAACCAAGATAAAAGATGAGAAACTAGCTAGCAACTACGATGATGGTAAAGGATTCTTTTTGGCCCTGTCCCCTAGATCGATGCAAGTACTTACACCAAAAGAAAATGCAAAATGTATACTTTACAAATAGACATTTTTTTAACTTTTTTTTTTAAATGGTGACATAGTTTTCTAACTTTTCTTCCTATTGAAAGCTCAAAGCAGTTCAAACGCAGCAGAAAGGACTTGCACTTCTCTGAGACACTAATGTGTTGCAGATATGCTTAAGACTAATGACAGTCGAGACTACATGGTCTCTGAGGTATAAATGGAAACAAGTCTGAGCCTTTTCCGCTGTAAAATTGGCATTATTACAATAGTATAAATAGAACCAGTCCCTGTTTGGCTCTTGCAAATCTCGACCCAGAAGGTCTCTTTGGAATATATATATTCTGATCTTCATTGTCATTTGAGACCCTAAATAATAGGTCAGTTGATCTGCAACCATTATTACAGATACAGGACTGCAATCACAAGAGCACTATCTCTTGCTTAGTACTGAACACTTCAAAGTTGTTCACAATTGACACTATAAAATTAGTCTGATTATGAGATCCAGAAAAACTTCCCAGATACATTAATTTGACTCCAATGATGAAAATATTCAGTAGCAGCCATCTATATATGGGACTAAACTTTCCTGTCAAAAAAAGGTCCGGAGAATCAAAGTGCTCTTCATGATTCAAAAGTGCCGTTGAGCAATTATTAACAATACTAACTAATAAATAGGAGGCCATAGCAATCTATAACAACATTTAGAGCATATGAAGTCTAAAACTAAGCATTACAAGCAGCTAACTTGACAAAGTCAAACATATTAAGGACAACTCACATCAGTGATGCAGATAGGTCTGCTCATTGATGGCTTAAATTGAATTGTTTTCGTAGAAGGTGATCCAGTCAAACTGCCATTATTTTGACTACCCTAGAAACAATAGGATGAGAATATAATGGTCAAAAAATATAACATAATTTATTAGTTAATCATGACTCAGCTAAACCTCAAAAATACAGAAAAATATGCACTCATCTCAGAGTAACTACCACAGTAGGCATGCATTTTGTAACAAATGCCCACCACATTTTCTCCTACAGAGATGTATTATTCTGTTTTTACTAGCTTCAGAGATACTCCTCTTTCTCCAAACTTGTGAGGCACGCTTTCTATATTAGGGTATCCTTTAAATTTACTTACCATTCAATAATTCGAATTTAAGTCATGATGTTTCCACATCAAATTAAATTTTGAAATACTAATTTAATATTTTCTGTCTTTTAAGGTTTTTGCTCAACTCTTTAAGAAGGATATTTAATAGTCTTAATCATAAGAGTATTTGTCTAAGCTACCTTTTAATATCCCTTAAGCTTATTTCTTTAAGTGGTGGACATATGACCTTTGAGATCTATTCTGATTAGCAACATCAGCTACATAAAAGATTAACTTTCTGTAAGTACAGTAATCTCTCCAATATCCACATCTCACTCTATTCACATGTCACTTTCCATCAACTCTTATCCAATAAACCTCAATGAAATTTAATTGGAGCTAAAATTTGAACTTGAAAATTTTATTCCTCTTAAACTAGAATTTCAATATTGCACACCAAAAATTATGAAGACTTAACTTTCTTAAATATTTAAATAACATGGCTACAAGATTGAATACCAAATTCCATCAATGTAATTAGATCTAAAGCATATTTCCATCAGTGTACCAAATTCCATCAATGACGACTTGACAATGCTTATTGTTAGGTTCAATAAGCATATTTAGATCTAATTGAATTGATGGAATGTTCAAGAAAGTTAAGCCTTCTTTTTAGGGTAATTTGTGGTAGTAAACATTGAGAATTTAGTCCAAGATGAGATAATTTCCAATTGGAATTTTTTGGCTCCAATTTAACTTCATTGAGATAAGAATTGATGGAGAGTCATACTTGAAAAGAGAAAGACGTGGATGGGGGAGAGATTAATGCATCGAGAGATAGTTAATCTTTTAATCAACTATGTAACTACTGTTTGAACAGACCTGAAAAGTAACCTTTAAAAAAGGTTTTAAGAGAGAAACAAAGGCTAGTTTAGACAAATACTCTTATGATTAAGGCTATCAGATGTCTTTCTTAAAGGGTGTGCAAAAACCTTGAAAGACAAATAATACAAACTAGAGGTTAGTAAATCATTCACTGGAGTAAGAGTAGAAAAAAATGACTCTTGGTTTTCTAAAATATCAGATATTTTAAAACACATTCAATTTTCAAAAATGACTGGAGGTAGTAAAAGGGTAAGTCAGATGAATTTGTCAATCTCAATGCCTAGTCAACTATTATCACATAAAACTGTACGAATGGAGTAAAAAGATGGAGATCTTTTTTTATGAATATGGTTTGGAAAACCTTATCTAGTCTGATTTAAAAACTCATTTGATGCTCGCACAGATAATTTGCAGATCAAATTCTACTAAGTGTTATTTTCTTGACTGACTTTGCCTCCGATTGGCTTAAGTCCTTCAGTAATTTTCTGTCTAAAGCAAGATCCTTAGCAGCTAATCTTTGGACTTCACTTGACAATTGAATATTTCAGGATAAACATATTTCAAATATAGCAGTTAAAGAAGAAAGAGCTAGAAAGACATGGCCTATGCAGTTCTTATGATAAAATACCATTTGAATCATAATAGTTAAAGATCTTCCTGCATTGTAGGGTCACTAAGCAGTTGTTGAACATGTTTCAAGTAATTCTTGGCCTGAGTTGGACCATGCCAAAATCCATTATTGAGCTCTTACAAGGTTGGAACAGACAGGGGCTAAGTAAGAAATCTCTAAAAACATGGAATACCATACCTCAAGCCATTTGGTGGACTGTCTGGCTTGAAAGAAACAACAGAACTTTTTAAGGCAAAAAGAGAAACATACACAGCCTTAAACAGAGATGCACTTTTTTTGTAAGCTTTTTGGAGCAATCTGGTTATTGAACATGATGTTGATGGAATGCTAGACACAATAGACGGATCGCAAAACCTGTAATTATGCCTGATGCACTGGCTTAGTGCATAAATTTGTAAAATTACTTATCAAAAAGAATATCTAATGTTCGAATTATAATAATCATGCTTTAAGCATGAGAACTAACATGCACAAAATCTTCTCCCTTAGCTTTCTACTGATGACTATTAATCTACTGCAATAGAGCTTTATGGTATTTTAGGAAATAAGGCTTAATTATACTGATCTCCTGTCTATCCTGATATAGGTAAACGGAATCCCTATAATTACCTCCCCTCTAAGACCTGAGTGTTCTGGAACTCGAAACGTCAAGTGCTTCTGCCACCATTGATACCCATGATATTCTTATATTATCTTTCTACCAAATTTTTTTCTTTTTCTGAAATAGTTGAGCAAATTTGGTAGATAAACTGTGTCGCTAGGAGTCTGTTTAGAGATGTGTATGTCACAGGAAATTACAAAGAACCGACATATTGAATACAGGAATTAAATGGAAAATGGAGGAAATGGATAGTGAAGATTTATATAACAGAACTCAACTAGCTTGGGTTTGAGCTGCAGTTGTTATTGTTGTTCTGATATGGTTAAGTTCCATAGAAGAAGGAAAAAATACTTCTCATTTCCAATACTCTGCCTTTCGATTGCTCTTCTCGTTTCGCTTTTCTCTTTCTTTGTTTCTGTTCGCCGGATTAATTCAAGACGACTCAAAATCCGTCGACGGACAATCATATTGCACTGTTCGCTGCTCCCACACGAATTTTTGCCCAAAAAATCTAACTACCAGCTTTTGTTTTTGCTCTCGGAATCTCTCAATTTACTCTCGTTTTCAGTTTCTTTTTTGTGCTTTGTTCGAGTGTCGAAACTCATTGGTGAAATCGTGAAAGGATTCACAAACTCTCGCCTCAGTTCACTGCATCACAAAAGCATTAGGTACTCAATTTTTCCAACAGGCTCCAGCGGCGAACAGTGAGTTTCCGGCAGTGAACAGTGAGTTTCCGGCGGCGAACAGGTTATATTCACCTGGAGTTGGTACCTCCGGGCGCCCATATCACTCCTTTCCTTTATTATTGTAGTTGAATTTTGCTTGTCTCGCTTCATTAGATCTTGACTTTGCATTTCTTTCCTAATTTTCTTGCCTTTAGACATATTTCCCTTATTGTCGTAGTCCGGCTTGCTGCTAGATTCTTTCTTGTGTTGTAGTATTGGTTTGCTTGTCTTAGGTATCTTTGACTAGTTTTTGTTTGCTTTAGTGGCGTTGGTAAACGATAGTAGACTAGGGTCATGTTCCCGGTCGGGGAAGGGGGCGAGGGTTAGGGGGTAAGGGAGATGCTAGGCTGAGAATAGGGTCTTGGAACACTGGGACTTTGACGGGGAGGTCCATAGAGCTAGTTAAGATTTTTAAAAGAGGATTATAATTGATCCTATTGATAGTTTGATTTCGCCTAAAGATCAAAGTCAGAATCTATGAGTGACAGCTCGAAGAAAGGGCCCTTAGTACTATAAAGTTGGAGAGGACAACCTCTTGTTCCTGCTCCTCTTTCTTCGCTTCGGGGACGGAGGTCCTACGGTAGGTAACAGCAGGCACAAGCAAGTTGACCGAAGCAATCAATGCTTTCTTTCGCCTCACTGCCTGGCTTGGCTGCCTTCACTACTTGCTAAAAGCTGGATCGACTCTATCCGTTCGGGACTCCAAGACTGAAGGAGAATTGCTTGTGAACGAAGCGGCTCCTCGGTTAAGATTAGTAGTTCAGTTCAAATCAATGATTTCCTACTTCATCTTTCTTTCAATACTATAGCCTGTGTCCAGGAGACCAAATGGGTATGACCTAAGGCTAAGGATGTGGACGGGTATAAGTTATGGTTCTCGGGTAGGTCGAGGTATAGGAATGGGGTAGGCATTTTGGAAGACAGCGAGCTAAGGTATCAGGTGGTAAAGGTTAGGAGGGTCAATGACGGAATGATGGCGATTAAATTGGTAGTTGGAGGGTTCACTATGAACATTATTAGTGCTTACGCGCCACAGGTGGGCTTGGACGAGGAGGAGAAGAGGCGTTTTTGGGAGGATTTGGATGAGGTGGTGGGAGGTATACCACCCACTGAGAAGTTATTTGTAGAAGGGGATTTCAATGGACATATCGGGTCACTTCCGAGGGGTTATGACGACGTGCATGGAGGCTTTGGCCTCGGGGACAGGAACGGGGGAGGCGTCTCACTTTTGGAGTTCGCTAAAGCTTGTGGGATGGTGATAGCAAATTCGAGGTTCTTGAAGAAGGAGGAGCACTTGGTGACTTTCCGTAGTTCGGTGACTAAGATTCAGATAGACTTTTTGCTCCTTAGAAAGGCTGACAATGGTCTTTGTAAAGACTGCAAGGTTATTCCGAGTATCTTACAACCCGACATAAGCTTTTGGTGATGGATTTGGAGATCAAGATGGAGAAGAAGAGGAGAGTTGTGGATAACAAGCTAAGAATCAAATGGGGAGTTTGACTATAGCTAGTGCAAAGGAGATGGGGGAGAGGTTGATGGCCAGGGGTCTTGGGAGAGTAGTGCGGGTGCGAACGATATGTGGGACATGACGGCCAGTTGCATTCGGGAGGTAGCTAGAGAAGTGCTAGGGGTCTCGCGGGGTAGCCGTGGTGGGCATCGAGCGGACTAGTGGTGAAATGGTAAAGTTCAAGAGGTGGAAGCAAAGAAAATCATGCATGCGAAATTGGTAGAAAGCAAGGATGAGGTGGAACTATATAAAATGGCGAGGGAGGATGCAAAGCTAGCGGTTACGACGGCAAAAACAGCGACTTTTGAACACCTGTATGTGGAATTAGAGGGAAAAGGTGGGGATAAGAAGTTGTACAAACTAGCCAAGTCGAGGGAGAGGAGGACCCGTGACTAGGATCATGTGAGGTGCATCAAGGATGAGGACGGAAAAGTACTGGTGGAGGACGTGCGTATTAGACGAAGGTGGCAGTCTTCCTTTCCTAAACTCTTGAATGAAGGAGATAGAGACATTGTGCTGGGAGATCTAGAGCAATCCGGAAGATACCGAAACTTTGGATATTGTAGAAGTATTAAGGTTGAGGAGGTTAAGGATGTTCGCAGGATGCGCAGGGGACGAGCGACCGGGCCTGATGAGATCCCAATTGAATTTTGGAAGAGCGCAGGTAGGGCGGGTTTGGAGTGACTGACGGAGTTTTTTAATGTAATTTTTAAGATGGCAAGAATGCCCGAAGAATGGGGTGGAGTACATTGATTCCTTTGTACAAAAACAAAGGTGACATCCAAAGTTGCAACAACTATAGGAGTATCAAGCTGCTAAGCCACACTATGAAAGTTTGGAAAAGGGTCATGGAGATGAAGGTGAGAAGAGTCGTGTCTATTTCCGAAAACCAGTATTGATTCATGTCGGGGCGTTCAACTACAGAAGTCATTCATCTTATTAGGAAGTTGACGGAGCAGTATAGGGAGAGGAAGAGAAACTTACATATAGTTTTCATCGACCTCGAGAAAGCATACGACAAAGTCCCTAGGGAGGTTCTATGGAGATGTTTGGAAGTAAGAGGTGTACATGTGGCATACACTAGGGCGATCAAGGATATGTATGATGGAGACAAGACCAGTGTACAGACAGTAAGAGACTCGGAGCATTTTCCAGTGATGATGGGGTTGCACCAGGGATCAACTCTTAGCCCATTCTTATTTGCCTTGGTGATGGATGGACTGACGCGACAAATTCAAGGGGATGTGCCATGGTGTATGTTATTCGCAGATGACATAGTCCTGATTAATAAGACTCGCAGCGGAGTAAACACTAAGCTGGAGGTTTAGAGACAGACTGTGGAGTCTAAAGGGTTCAGGCTGAGTAGGATCAAGACAGAATACTTGGAGTACAAGTTCCATAACGGGAGCAACAATGAGACAGGAATGGAGGTGAGGCTTCGTACTCAGGTCATTCCAAAGAAAGGAAGCTTCAAGTATCTCGGGTCTATTATCCAAGGGAACGAAGAGATTGATAACGATGTCCCACATCGTATTGGTGCAGGGTGGATGAAATGGAGACTCGCATCTGGAGTCTTGTGCGATAAAAGGTGCGACCAAAACTTAAATGCAAGTTCTATAGGGTTGGTTAGACCGACTATGTTGTATGGGGCGGAGTGTTGGCCAGTCAAGACTTCGCACATCCAAAAGATGAAATTCGCGGAGATAAGGATGCTGAGATGGATGTGTGGGCATACGAGGAGGGATAGGATTAGAAATGATTATATCCGTGACAGTGTGGGAGTGGCCTCGGTGAAGGATAAGATGCGGGAAGCGAGGTTGAGATGGTTCAGGCATGTGTAGAGGAGAGGCGTAAATGCCCGTGTAGAGGTGTGGGAGGTTGGCTATGGACGGGTTCAGGAGGGGTAGAGGTAGGCCGAAGAAGTATTGGGGAGAGGTGATTAGACGGGATATGACATAGGTGCAACTTACTGAGGACATGACCTTAGATAGGGGGTTGTGCAGGACACGGATTAGGGTAGTAGGTAGTTGAGCGTAGTCCTACTTACGCTTACATACCGATAGTTGTAGTGTTATTATTGTAGCCCTGCTTAGTCTATCATACTAGTAGGCGTCGTATTGTTTTATAGTCTCCTGTCCTTTGATTTCTGCTGCTTATGTTCTTTCGTGTACTTTGTTTATCTTATTTACCTGCGTTAGTTACTGCTTCCTTTTTCAGAATGCTTTATCATGGCTTATTCGCTTTTGTTATTCTCATTTTCATACGGCTTTAAATTTCTTGTCCGGGTTCTGACCGTTTCTCTTGCTTTGCTTGTGCATATGCTTTGTCTTGAGCCGAGGGTCTTTTGGAAACAGCCTCTCTACTTACCAAGGTAGAGGTAACATCTGCGTACACCCTACCCTCCCCAGACCCCACGTTGTGGGACTTCACTGGGTATGTTGTTGTTGTTATTGTTGACTTGGCGTTCATAAATGAATTATTATATTCCCTCCGTCCTAATTTAAGTGTTTTACTTTTTTTCGGTCTATCCCAAAAAGAGTACATCTTTTTATATTTAGTAAGTTTTCCAATTCTAAGACAAGTTTAAGACCACAAGATTTAAATGACCCCACACATCTTTAATTTAAGACCACAAGATTCAAAAGTCTCCCTTTGTTTCTTAAACTCCGTGTCAAGTCAAACTAAGACACTTAAATTGGGACAGAGGGAGTAACGTATAAGAAACATTCATAAATAAATATGTGGTCTTTGGTACTCTTCGCATAGTATCTCCAATATAAAAATTATAATCAATGCCCAAATCAACTTGAAAGTTAATAAGTCAAACTATGACCAATGTCATTCTTGGTGTCACATGGTAGGAAGATTTTAGCATAATTTTTTTTGAGAAGGTAATTATAGAGCCATTTTCAACAAAATAGAACTTGTATTAGGTTGTAGTGCTACATACACCCTCCATCACAAGTGGACTGTTAATAATTTCTAGGTTTTTCTTTTCTCCAACATTGTGTTCACGTAAGGAAGTATTATTTATCAACATTCTTCAATTCATTTCATATTAACAAAATAATGCTGATGATTTTTGTACTAAATAGTATTCCTTATCCTTCAAAAAGTTGACTCTCTGTTCGTGAGTTTCCGGTATGGAGGATGGCTGGTGGCAAACCGTATACGATGAGAGGGGCTCTAAAGGTGTATTTCAGGATCAGAAATTGAATTCTTAGTTAGCAGAGCAACATGTCAAACCGCTGAACATTGTGCCACTCAAAAAATAGAACAAAAAGGAACAAATATCTTGGTGCTAAAAAGATTAAAATATACATAAAATAATGAAAAGAGAAAATAAGGATACTATTCAAAAGTAGGAAGAACAGAGGGAGATTAAGCAAAGCATCTTCAAGTGGCAGAAATTTCCAATATGGAACATTAAAATCCTGTGGAAGCGACAACTGTAAAAGACGAATGTAGCAGTAACATATGGATTATGACAAGAGCTGGGGAGTTTCAAGAATCGGTACTTGTGGTGGCATTAAGGTGAATTCTTTTGTGTGGAGTACATGAAGTTGTATTGCAGAGTGATGCCCACTTTGGTTCGCTGGAATCGGGAGTGCTGATAGAGTAAGGCAACTGCAAGTTTTTACTTTTAGGTTTGTGTCTTTAGTGTAAGAAGAATATAACCTATTAAATAGATAGTAGGCTAAGTTTTAGTGGTTTGATGTATTTTTATTTTTCAAATAGACACTAACCAGGTGATCATTAATAGAATATTTTTTTAAAATCTCCACCTATATCAGCCAATGAAACCAGGACATCCTTATTGGTACAGAGGATGTACTTATAATGATTGTTTTTCAAATGCCATTATTATGAATGTTGTAGAAATATTTTTAATAAGAAGAGATGGAGTAGCACCAAGGGATATACTTTATTATTTTAATAAAAGTGTTTTTTTATCGAAAGGCAAATTCTCTGGATTAAAGTAGCACACAAAAACTAGAAAACCTTCTTCAGAAAACATTATACTAAATGGATGTCATAGATGCTCCAAGAGTGTACAAGAAAAGTTCCTCCAGAATTTGCATAGGAGACTCTTTGACTCCCTCGAACACTCTTCTATTTATATACTCCCATATAGTCCTCCCATCTATAATTTTGTGCCGTTTCCTTGTAAACTTTCTAGAGTTCAATTAACCTTTCATCATTTCTCTACTAAAAGTTTTGTTTATACATGCTGTATCATTTCATTTAAATTTTGGTGAAAGTACTTTTTTCCCAAAGTATATTAGAATTTAGTGAAGCTTCATATAGGAAAAAAGACACTGGCACGTGATAGGAAACTGTCTCCAGGATTTGCATGAGACTCTTAACAGGTACAGAGGAATTTGGTTTGATCAAACAAACTAGCGGAGAAATCCCTAGACAATCAAGAAATGAGGTTCTACAAGTTAAGGTGGTTAAATCTCAAAAATAAAGCAATCAAGTGTATATATCATAACCTCCTCATACAATTTTTAGAATGATTTCGTTTAATTAAATGTTGCTAATTTTTGTGTAATGCCTCAAAATTAATGCCCATTTTCCAAGGTTGAAAAGTTTTGCTCATCAACATATTTAACTTTTTTCCAAATAACCTTTATAAGTTATAGAACATCAATCAGCAACCTTCAATTCCAATCATCTGCGCGATAAGTTATAGTAATACTTCGAGAAAAACAAAAAGGAATGTTGTAGCTTTGACCTCTTCATCCATTGTAATATAAAAACAGTACATGTTTTTATTCTTACCAAGCTAATTATTTCAAATCAAACTAAAATATTCAATGAGGACTCAGGAAAAGAAGATTATTAAACCCCTTATTAGCATCATATATCAGTTATTAAATAGCCCCAAAACCAAACCATATATTTTTTTATGAAAAGGGTAAATGATAAAACCAAACCATATATCTTGAGCTATGAACGCATTATGCATATGAGAAAATATTTTTCTTCGTTACTTCATCTTTATTTTCATATAGTCAAGCATAACTAGGTCAGCAATTCCTCCTGTCAACTCACTATGTAAGCATCCAAATTACATCATGCTTTTAATAAGATTCCACATCCATTATGTTCTATACGTTTTGTTAATTTTATAAGGCAAACAAGTTGGAGGAATATGTCATGGATAGTTCAGATACTTCTGAAACAGATCAGATTCAATGTCCACATCACTTACTCAATCAATTCAAAGCACAAATTCACATTATATATAAAAGGATAACAGAAAGAAAGGAAGGAAAGTGCCAAAGTGGAGCTGCGTACCCTGCAAAAATATGTTTCGTCTTTACCGTCTTCGAACAAGGAGGAATAATATGCAGGATCATATACAGAACCACCCAGAGCATCATCAGAATTGGATGGCTGTCTAGTTATAGGAGTTGCAGGATTGAGAAAACTGTTTCTCATATCACTATCTGCTTCTCGGGGAACTGAAGAATCTATATAAGAAACACCCAGCTTATACATTTGAATCCACAATAGTGAAGATGATAATCTCACACAAAATCCAATAATTTGCATGGAGAGAGTGAGTTTCACCGAGAAGATAACAAAGGTTCCATAAATCTCAGACGATATATTCCTGCACGAATAAATGAAGTTCAGGAAAAAGGATTTCACTTTTTCCTTAACATTTGAGAACACAATATATGAGTGAAGGCTGGCTCTACCTGCAACCTTAGAAAGTGATGCAGCAGCCAATGATGCTACTAAACCAAACTACAAATATCCATAAAGTGACCACTAGAAAACAGTATAGAAAATAAGTTGAGTTGAACCAAATTTTTAGGATTAAGAACTACTTGTGGTCAAAGGAATGCAAAGAACTAAAGGTAGAAGTTAATTACTTCATTGATAATTAGCTCAGACGTCCATTTATTAGCCTATTATTTGGTTGCTTTATAAAGAAGAAAGGTGAACACTTATCATAAATGTAGGACTATTTATGCTACGGGGACGCAAGGCAATTCTTTTAGGAACATTATAACGGGGGAACAAGAGTTCATACTTCTTCAATAGCATTTGATAGAGTGTATCCCCCTCATAGTATTTTCCATATTCGATATATTAAATAGGGAAGAAATGAATTTGAAGAGCGCATTGATCCTTAAATGTAAAAGAGGAGGCCTTGCCAGGAACCACCTTCACCAAGTAGCCCATCTAGAGAAAAAAACTTCCAAAAGATGATGCACTAATAATCCGTGGAACCTAAGATTAGAAAGCGAAGGGATTTGGTGGATTCGGAAAAATCAAGCAAGACAAGCAGAAGTTCATGCATAATTATTTCCTGCATCTATTCAGAAGAAAAGCTGGAAAATAACTCTAAAATGACGCAAACCAAGGGAGATAGGATGATATTGAGGGAGGTAGGGGCAAGATATTTTACAATCTTTTTACGTTTAACTTTCAGAAAGTGGAGCTAAGAAGGAGGCGTGGAAACCGAAATATATAGCTTTCTTTGATTGGTTTGCAGGTCGAAGAAACTATTTTAAAGGCAGGCAATCTGAAGAAGAGCAGGAAGATATTGTATGAGTTCTATGAAGAGGAAGTTATTGTATGAATTGGAGTTGCATGTGAAAAAATTGGAAAAAACTAATCACCTCTTGTTGCACAGTAGGTACGATCATGAACACTGTATTCTCAATGTTCAATAACTCATGGCCATTACCAAGGACAATGAAGAGGGAATCACGAATGGGAGATTACTGAGGATCAACATGAAAGAAGACAGCAAGGAAAACTACACCATTTTGTCTCATTTGGAGCCACAGACTGAGTTAACAAAAGAAATAGGAAAAGAGTAGTGAGAATGATGTAAAAGCATTAAAAATCTTTAATTTCATTCTCTTAAGGTAAAGAGAAAATACTGTGTTGTATAAATAGCTAGTCAAACTTGGTAGATAACTGTTGATGACTTAAAATTGAATCATGTCCACAATTTGTACATATTTTTTGACATAGACTTGGTGTTTAATAAGTAAATTTCTTGAATTTAAGAAAAATCGAGAAGAGGCGCAATCTGACACGTCTTCCGAAGACCAGGGCTCTTTTGTCACTGTAGTGTTATAACTCAGACGCATGTCAATGGAATGGGAAAGAGAGTGGAATTGTCCCATTTAAATCCTTCTATTACAAGAATATCAAGACCCCTCTTTGGGTTTTGCATTATGTAACTGACGTTACCTCCGTAACAAACAGGAAGAGAATGGAACCCATTTATTCATGCACTGCTGAGTTGCTAGACAGCTTTGGATTTGTTCCTTGATTTGTTTGGTCTGAAATCGGTCATGCCAATCTCTATGAAGGATTTACTGCTAGGTTGGGATATTAAAGGATTCTTCTCAGAATTCTTAGACAAATGGATTTTGGGGAGAAATGGATCAGGTGGATCAGATATTTTTTTTTGATAAGGTAAGATTTTATTAATAAAGTACCAAGCTGGTACAAAAGGAAACAGGGTTCATACAAAGATTAAGCAGACAAGCTATCACTCTTTCTCTCCTAACAATTCCAGAAAATCCATGTATTGGTCCATACTAACTAACAGATTCCTATTACACCAGAAAAACAGATTATGCAAACACTTGTTCAAAACATGCTTTGTTCCTCTCCAGCCATAGGATCCAAAAAATGCAAAGAGGGATGGTCTTCCAAATTTGCTTCAGTCTTATGGGAACCTTTTGAAATTTCCAACTATCTAAAAACTCCTTACATCTCTGGGCATTACCCATAAGATGCCCCGAAGGTTTAGAAATAGTTCTCAGAATTGTCTAGAGAACTTGCAGTGAAGAAATAGGTGATCTACTGATTCCAAGTCATCTTCACATAAGTAACATCTGTTGCATAAAGAAAAAACCCTCTTCTACAAATTGTTTTGAGTTAAACATGCTCCCCGGACTACAGTCCATCCCAAACAAGCTACCTTCACTGGAGCTTTCGTTTTCCAAATCATCTTCCAAGGCCAAGTATTATCCCAATTACCTGACTCCTTTAACAGTGTAGTGTAGCAACTTTTAACTGAAAATTTCTTATCTTTACTGGTTGTCCATATCAAAGAATCCACCCGACTCTGATCTAGCTGGACTGAGTACAATTGTTGAAATATTTGACAAAAGTCTTCTATTTCCCAATCATTCAAATTCCATCTAAAATTGAAATGCCAACCTGAATCTGAATGAAATTCAGCAATAGTACCACTCTTATTAATAGAACAATTAAACAAAATAGGAAATCTATTCTTTAGGCTATCATCCCCCACCCAAATATCTGTCCAGAAATTTATTTTGCACCCATTCCCAACCTCCAATTTAGCATATTTCATAAACTCATCCCAGAGCCTACAAATATCCTTCCAGAGTCCACTTTTAGCATTTGATTGAAGCGGAGGAGAGCTCCCCAACTTTTTTACCATATATAGCATAGATCAACTTCTTCCAGATATCATTATCATCCATGTAGAATCTCCAAAGCCATTTGAGTAACAAACTCTTATTGTGTAATTTTAAATTCTTGACCCCCAACCCTCCACCTTTTTTATGTCCTAGAACCACTTGCCATTTTACTAAGTGTATCCTCCTCCTGTTGGCATTCCCATCTCATAGAAACAGATTCCTCTTGGAATTCAATTTTTTTCCCACCGCAACAGGCATTGAGAACAGGGACATTAGATAAGTTGGCAATCCATCCAAGACACTGTTAATGAGGGTGAGTCTATCCCTCCATGGAGTTAGCTTACTAGCACATCTATCCAGTACACCTTGTCAGATCCTCTGGTCATTCCTTTTTGCCCCAAGTGGAAAACCTAAATAGACAGTGGGAAACTTTTCCACCACCCAATCCAGGATATCAGCTAATTCCTCAACGCCATCATCAGCATTAATACTGAAAATACTACTCTTTGCCCAATTAATTTTCAAACCTGTAACTGCTTCAAACACTAATAGAACTCCTCTAAGATAAAGTATTTGTTCTTTTTCAGCTTCACATATGAGTGTCGTCGGCATAAAGAATATGAGAAATTGTCACATTTTCAGCCGCATTTCTTCCAAATTGCATACATGTAATCCAGCCCAAGTTCACAGCCTTATTTAACATCAAACTCAATATCTCCATCACCAAGGTAAATAAATACGGTGACAGTGGATCCCCTTGCCTCAACCCTCTTTGTGAATCAAAGTAACCATTAGGGTTCCCGTTAATTAATACAGAGAATCTAATAGTGGATATGCCTGATCCAGTAGATCCATCTATCTCCAAAATTCATCTGCTTTAATAAATTTAGCAGACAAGTCCAGCTGCCATGGTCATACGCTTTTTCAATATCAAGCTTACAAGCAACTCCCCTTCTCTTCATCTTAATTAAATGATCAAATACTTTCATCGGCTACCAGAGTTGCATCTACTATTTGCCTTCCTTTGATAAAGGCATTTTGGTTGACTGACACTAACTTATCAATTACCAGCTTGAGTCTTTCAGCCAATAATTTTGCAATAATTTTGTAGACACTTCCAAGTAAACTAATGGGCCTGAAATCGTTTACTTCCACTGCTCTCTTTCATCACCAACCGTTGACTCCTCTGTTCTCGCATCTCAAACCATAAAGAATCGAACATCTCAGTCTATTGATAATCGACGAGGAGGTCGTTTTGGAAAATTTTGAACTAAGTATAGTTATTGTCATAAGTTTGGACACACTCGTGACGTATGTCGTGCCCTACACGGTCCACTACCCAATGATGTTCAGTGTAGTTATTGTCATAAGTTTGGACACACTCGTGACGTATGTCGTGCTCTGCATGGTCAACCACCCAATATTGCTTATGTTGCTTAGACTGACACTACAGGAAATCCGAGGCTTATATCTGAATGGAATATAATGAGTACCTTCAGTATCGAGCAAGTAAGCAGCCATCTCCATAAGTAGCCATGGATTCTCAGCCTAATACTTCAATTGTTGTAATTCTTTCCCTTGTGCTTCACAGTCTATTATCCCTCCATCGTGGGTCGTTGACTCGGGCGCTTCTGATCATATTTCTGGTAACAAATCACCTTTGTCAAATATTATTTATTCACAATCTCTTCCTCCGGTTACTTTAGGCAATGGAATCCAAACAAAACCAAAAGGGGTTGGACAAGCTAATCTTCTGTCACTCTAAATATTCTTTATGTCCCTGGTTGTCTTTTTTAATCTTGCATTTGTCAGGCGTTTGACACATGTAATATTTCTTGATGATTCTTTTGTTATGCTGGACTGCAGTACAGGCTAGGTGATTGTTGCAGGATATGAATCACAAGGCCTCTACTGTCTTACCTCTCCTAATTCCTCCCCAGTATGCTCCGTTATAGATCATCCAGACTTAATCCATAAACGATTGGAACATCCGAGTCTGTTCAAGCTACAAAAGATGGTGTCTAGTTTGTCTAGTCTGTCCAAATTAGATTATGAGTCGTGTCAACTTGGGAAACACACTCGCACTACCTTTCCACATAGTGCTGAAAGTCGTGTAGAGTTTTTTTTTCAATAGTTCATTCTGATATTTGGGGTCCTAGTAGAGTCTGTTCACCTTTAGAATTTCGTTATTTTGTTAGTTTCATTGACGATTTTTCTAGATGTACTTGGTTATTCTTAATGAAAGATCGTTCCGAGTTATTCTCTATATTCAAGAGTTTTTGTGCTGAAATACAAAATCAATTTGGTGTTTCTATTCGTACTTTTCATAGTGATAATGTCTTAGAATTCAAATCCTCCAAGTTACAACAGTTTATGACTCACTAAGAAATTATTCAACAAACATCTTGTCCCTACACCCCTCAACAGAATAGGTTAGCAGAAAAGAAGAATAGGTGTCTCATTAAAATTGCTCGCACTCTTCTCATTGAATCCCATGTTCCGCTGTGTTTTTGGGGCGATGCAGTCCTCATGTCTTGCCATTTAATTAATCGAATGCCCTCATCTTCCATTCAGAATCAAATTCCATATTCCATAGTATATCATCAGTCATCTCTATACTCTCTTCCTCCTTGTGTTTTTGGGAGCATATTTTTTGTACATAACTTAGCTCTGGGGACAGATAAATTAGCTCATCGCGCTCTTAAATGTGTCTTTCTTGGTTATTCTTGGTTCAAAAGGGGTATCATTGCTTCTAACCTAATCTTCGTCGATATCTTATGTCTGCCGATATCACATTTTTTAGTCTCAACCTTACTTTAGGTCTCCTTATGATGATATCTCTGAGGTCTTACCTATACCTCAAGTTTTACCTACACCGACCTTTAAGGAATCTACAGTTACTTCCACATCTCTAATCACAGTGTCACCACTTCTGACTTATCATCGTCGACTGCATCCAGCATCAGACCCAACATCAAGTCCAGATGATTCATGTCATGCGCCGGGCCCTGCACCTACTACTGACTTGTCTTCTCCTGATCAACCGATTGCACTTCGAAATGGTAAACGGTCCACTCGTAATAATAACCCACATTATACCCTTTTAAGTTATCATCGTCTATCATCATCTCATTATGCATTTGTATCATCATTGTCCTCTGTCCCCATTCCTAGGTCTACAGGTGAAGTCCTTTCTCATCTCGGATGGCGACAGGCTATGATTGACGTGATGTCTGCTTTACACACGAGTGGTACTTGTGGTAGATGAGCTAGAACTCCATGAAAGAGTTTTATGAGTCTTGGATAGTTCTTGAGTAAACTTGGAGATGATCATAGCTTGAAATTGAAAGATATGGTGCTAGAAATCATGGAGTATATCTTGTTATTGTTGTTGTGGTGATTATTGTCGTTGGTGATGGTGGTGGTGCTATTGGTGTTATGTTGAAGGGAAGTAGATAGCATGGTTGGTAGCCATGAACATCATAACTAGAGGAGTATGCACTCTAGGTGTTCGTCGAATTGTTCTAGCAAATCGATTCATAATTTGTCAATCGTATCTTAATCCAAAACCTCTATATCGTGTAGATAATCACTCGTAAAGCATTCGAGAGTTCGTGAGGCGTTGTTAAATAAGTGATACAGGTATGTAAGGCTATCCCTTTCTTCAAAAGCATGAAATCTAAAGTGCTTATCATTTTCAAAAAGAAACGTCGAAAGCTTTATTTTATTCGCATATCATTTATCCCTTATCGGAAATAGCTCTCTTGTTATTATTGTATTCCATACTTGTGATTTGTTGGCTGCTCATCCAAAGTATCAAAAAACTCCGAGAAAGTATCTCAAAGAGGTAATCGTTAAGTCGACCAAAAGTCATTCCATAGCAAAGTCTAAGAGTTCTGGATTCCAAAAAAGGCACATGATGCTAATAGCCGATGGGCAGTTGTACATATACATTATACACACCCCGAGCTATAACCAGAGGGCAGGCACTTATATGTGTATCTATACATACACCTCAGAGCATTACCTAAGGGCAATAACATATTACACACCTCGGGCTATAAGCGGATGGCAGATTACATAATAAGGCATATAGACAAAGTTTTTAGTATGGTTTCAGAGTTTCATTGTTCGCCCTACGTGGCACACAATTTATCAGATTGTTTTTATGCTCTTCTTTACAGCTTATACTTTCATACTGATATTCATGCTTTACATACCGGTACATTTCTTTCATACTGATGTCCCTTTTGCCGAGGGCACTGTGTGTTCATGCCGCAGATTCTGATACGGGCCCTGATAGACCACCTCAGTAGGAGCTATCGAGTTCCAGCCAGCAGTGGGGAAGCTTTGTTCTTTCCGGAGCTCCCTTGGTCAGGTGTCGAGTATATCAGATGTAGATATGTATATAATGGGTAGGTCGGGGCCCTGTACCGACCATATGACAGTATAGGTACTCGTAGAGGCTCATAGACTTGTCTGGTATGTACAGCTGTGATGTATGGCCTTGTCGGCCAAGTTGTCTTTTGTTGACTTGTGTTGCAGCCTTGTTTATATACGTATGTTGGGTTGATCCCTCTTTGTTCACCCTCAGAGGTTGTATTACATCTGTTTTATAGATCGTGGCCTTGTTGGCCCTTCCACAGTGTTGTTATTTGGATTATATCCTAGTACGGCCTTGTCGGCCGAAAGTTTTATTCTTACATGAGCATGTTTATCAGAGTGGTACGCTCAGACCGGTACGGCACCAGGTGTCGGACACACCCCCTAGTTTGGGGTGTGACAGAAAGGTCTCTGCAGCCAGACTTTGTCTTCATCAGAAAGTTTCTTTAAGTTTACATCCTCCCAAGTTGGTCTCCAATCTTCAGATTCTTTAAACAACTTTTCATAGAAACCTTGTATGTGCTTATAATAGGCTTCTCATCATCAACAAGTTCCTCATCAACCATTATCTTGTCAATACAGTTAAATCTCTTATGAGCATTGGCATGTTTATGAAACAATTTTGTATTCCTATCACCTTATTCAATCCATAGGTACCTAGACTTTTGTCTCCAAGAGATCTCTTCAGTTTTTGTTACTTCCTCCAGCTCTCTTTCGATAATATTTCTTTCTGTTTCAATCTGCTCCTCACTTTGATTCATCATTCCTCCGTGGTCTATTTCATCCAGCCTAGCCAAAGATTTTGCATATCTCCTGTGAAATCTTCTATCCTAATTAGTGGTTTCAACACAAACAAATGCCTAATTTATGTTTAAAGGGTGTTATATCAAAGCTAGAGATTACAATTTACAATATTAAGGTCGTCCCCTTCAATCTATGCTCATATCAATTTGAACTTCACCATAGCCCACTCACTCCATTTCTAAAGCACATGCTTGTCCAATATCTTAATTCTTTGACCACTTATCCACACAAATAATTAACTCTATTTGCCTTCAAAAAAATACTTAATTCGAAAGGCAAGAAAAAGAAATTGGATAGATTACATATTATTTTGATGAGATGGGAAATACATATCTCAATCAGGAGCTACTGCATAATTTATCAAAATAATCTTTATCAAAGAATGGATCAAAAATAAAAGCTCAAAATTCACAATGAATCATATGATTATCAAGACATTATGAAACCCCTAAAGATTCCTTGCATTCATTAAGGTTGCACTTCTCTGGTCTTCAAAAATGTTTATAACAAGTTTGGCATCAAATAACCTCTGAATAAGTACACCATAAGACGGTGATTCTCAAACTTCTAGAGATTTTTAACAAACACAAGCAAATGAGCCAAGATAGTTGTTAGTGAATTACGTTTAACCTAAACCACAAAAGAAATTCAAGTGAAATATTTATAAGTGGTTTATAGTCCCATTTTTAACACACTAAAGGGGTAGTTGGTAGGGTGTATAAGAATAGTACTGAATAGGGTGTACTAATAATGCTTGGATTAGTAATGCTTTAGTTATGTTGGCATCATTTTTTATCAATTGTTTGGTTTGTTCTATAAAATAAATAGGGTGTATTAGAATAGGAATGGTCCAGCGGTACAGGTATTACTAATGCAATGATTTGCTATGTATAAGAATAGTACTAAATAAGGTGTCATAAGTTGAAAAACACTACCAGACAAGGGATTAATAATACCAAAACTAATAAATGCATTATTTTCTCTAATATATCCTACTAAACGACCCCTAAAGCCATACAATTCTTCATTCAGTTCAAGATTCATTATTCTAGATTACCATTTGCAAAAATTCACTAAAGTTTTATTCAATTGAACAAGAAAGTGAACCAAAAGAAGGTTACCAGATTTCGGATGCGAAAAGAATGAACCAAGAAACGTCGACCAAGATAGCACAGAAAAGAAGCACAGCATATGTTCTACCAAGACTCTGACTGCTACTCTCAATAGCAACCAATGCAAATAACCCAATACCCAAATTAATTAAAGAAACACCGTTGTATAATGCACCAAGAGATCCAATAAGTGCACAAGCAATCTGAACGTAGATGAGAATAACAGCAAAGGATTGAATCCTGTCATAATCACGTAGCCACGTCTGTATCTCAGTCTTATATGCAGAACAAAGCATCATATACCCCAAAAACAAATAATAGGAGAAAAAACGAGTAGTAGATAGATTGATCGTCGCCCGCGACGCGGGTTCTACATTGAAAGCCGTTCAATTTCGCTTCTCAAAGACGGAACAAACCGAATTGTGCTTTCATTGGATCAGTGAGCAAGTAGCTTTTGATACTGCAATTAAACCAGTTAATGGTAAAAAAGGAAAACCGATTTCCAGGATGTGTTGGTTTCTTTCGACAATAGTTTTTCTTATTTTCTTTTTTCTTTCAATTAATTGCACGATTTTCCCTTCAAATGGGTCGGTATTTACTTTTTGCCCTTCAAAATCAAATTTATGTTGGATGGAGCATAAGTTTTTTTTAAAGGCGGGCATAACTTTTGAAATATTATCATGTAAAAATATAAATTTATACACCGTGAAAGAATTAGTATTTGTTATGATAGGTCAAAATTAAAGACCAACACAAAATAGGGACCAAAGTGCAAATGACCCTTTTTCTTTTTTAGTAAAAGCCCAAAATAGTCACCCTTTTAAAGAAAATTATCAAAAGACCCTTAGGGGTCATTTGGTGTGATGGATAAGCAAAAATAGTCCCGGGATAAAATTTTAGTACCTCCTTATCCCATATTTGGTTAGAATAAAATTCTGGGATAACTAATACCTGAATTAGTTATCCCATGATTGTAGTGTTATTTTATCCCACATTGAGGGTGGAATAACTTGTTTCCCAACAAAACGAGCCCTTAATGTATGGGGATTGGACTATTTTGATTCACCGTATATTTTCCTTAATAGAAATAATTCTTAATGTATGCAGAAAGTTGACAATTTTGATCATAAACCCTAAAATTAACGGGTTATCTTTAATTACGTTGTTAAATTTAATTATCTTATATAAGACGTCCATCTCACATAATTTTCAAGTCTTATGTGATGTGGTATGATTTTACTACTGTCATATTCTTTCTAGGGTGGCATACTTACTTTTATTCTAGTTTCAATATAGTGTTTATTATGCGAAACTAATCTCATGGTATTTTATAAATATTTCAATGATATTATGATGTATCGTTTAGACTTAGCCCCTTTGATAGATTTCATATATTTATGTTATATTGAGTCATGTTAGACATTATGATTTTTTATTGCTTTAAATTCTTTCAATTATTATTTATGTTTAAGATAATTAGATAATGGGTACGCTTGATTCAGGGTAATTGGATGCTTAGTCTTAGAGTTTTTTTATCATGATAAATGTAGTATCAGAGTCCTAGATTAAGAGGTCTTTGAGTCATGAAAATAGTATCATAGTAGAATCCTTTTTATGAGTATGTTGTGCATTGTTCTTATAAACGAGAGGCTACAAAACGTTTAGGAAAGTTTCCTTCTTTCTATTCTTATGTTGTGTGCTAGAGCTTAAGTAGGAAGCAAAATCCTTTCATTGTCTTCTTACGCAAATGGTGACGACATAATACATTATGGCAACTGAGTCAAAACTTGAGGTGTGAGAGGCTCCTAAAGGTAGGGTCAGGCCAGGCTAGAGGTGGCCAGTGGGCCAGGGCTCGGGTCTGGCGGGGTCGGGGTCGGGGCGGGACGGGCGAAGGGGTCGGGGTCGGGTCTGGCGGGGTCTGGCAGGATCGGGTCTGGCGGGACTTGCTCCAGTCCCGTCCCGATCCCGATCCCGTCGGGATTGGGTCGGGGCGGGGTCGGGGTCGGGTCTGGCGGGGTCTGGCAGGATCGGGTCTGGCGGGACTTGCTCCAGTCCCGTCCCGATCCCGTCGGAATTGGGTCGGGGCGGGGTCGGGGTCCGGCGAGTTTCCCTTTTTTTTTTTAAAATAACATATGTATAAAAAAAACTCAATAAACAAGACAAGATAGTGTAATAAAAACATCCTAAGGCTGTTTTTGTGCCTCTTATATTATTTAATAGACATATGATTTTTTTGTAATACAAATACAATTGTCTAAAAAGTAAAATCTAAATTGCAACTTTGTGGTGTTGTCCAAAAGTTGCAAATTACATAATAAAATTGCAATTAAAAAAATTACATTCTCAAAAAAACCTGTTCTAATTGCTTGATGATTTCCTGTTGTTCTTCGGTTGGAATTGGTATTTGTTGGTCAAATTGATCTATGTCGCTTCCACCACATTCGGATAAGATTTCGTTGTAGTTTTCGTCTTCTTCTTCGTTGATCTCCGGTTGACCGCACCTTCTCCGCTCCGCTCGTATCCAATCTCTGAATAATACTGCAATTTCCAAGTTGTCTCCGGCTAATGAGTGTCTGTGATCTCTTATTTGATATCTGCCGGCAGAAAAAGCGCTTTCAGACGCAGTTGATGACGCTTGAATGTTCAAAACATCTCGGGCCATCAATGAAAGTGTCGGAAAGGTCTTCTCATTCCCCTCCGATATTTCACCAGTCTTCATGTCCATCTTCATTGATAACTTCTTGGTACGGTACAGAACCCTGCAAATCAAAAATATCCAACTCGCTAATTTGGTTAGTAGTAGAGGTACGGCCGCACATTCTATTTCTAAGGCTTTCAATACTAGCCGGAGAAACAGCATGTCTTTTGTGAGGTTGTGTTGAAGATGAAGAAGATGGTATGGAAGCCGGTAAGTTACTAGCATTTTCTTGTTGATAAAATCTATATATTTTTTTTGTATTGGTGTTCTACTCTAGACAATACTTCTTCTTTAGTTTGTTCAATAGGTGGTGGGTGATTTATATTTTTGGGACTTGGAGATGGTAGTACTTCTATACAATCGTAAATAGTTTCAATTAATGATTTAGTACCATCTATTTTAATAGTAGGATTTAATACATAACCAATAATATAAATAGTGGGAATAGGAATAAAATATTTTTTTATTTTGACAAACATTTTTTAATATCTGCCTTATAAGCTGGTTTTTCCATATATTCACTAAGTAATAAAAATATTAGAGTTATATAAAACAACATAGTTGAAATAGTAGGATAATATATACCGGAAAATTCTTTTGTTGCTTGAAAAAATTTCTCTAAAAATACAATAAGTTCGGAAATTTTTACCCAATCACTATCTAAAATCATATCAGCTGGATTTTTATTATGAGAGTTAAAAAAATAAAGTTATAGGTTTTCTATAGTCATAAGCAACAAGTAGTTGGTCGTATAAAGAATATCACCTAGTGGATACTTCTTGTGAAATTTTTCTATAAGATAGTCCACAATCGTGACAAGTTTTTTTATATTCTTTTCTACGTTGTACTTTTTTACTTTTAAAAATAAATATAGCAAATTGTATTTTACTAAGAATGTCTTCAAAAAGTGATAGACCATCCTTTACAATTAAGTTATATATATGGCACGCGCATTTTATATGAAAATGATCTGAAAAAGATGGAGTTAAACTATTTTTTAAAATTGTAATTGCGTAATTGTTAGAAGAAGAGTTATCTAATGTAATAGTCATAATTTTATCGGTTATTTCGTAATAATAGCACACTTGATAAATATTATCTGCAATAAAAGTACCAGTGTGTCTATCATCTATATATCTATACGCTAAAATACGTTTTTGCATAGACCATTTATAATCTATCCAATGACAAGTTACAAGTAAAATAATCATGATCGTTAGTACTACGGCCTATATCGACGTGATAGATACTTTGCCATTAAAATGATATAATGAATAACGTAAATATTGTTGATATTCATGCGCGAATTTAAATACATCTCTCTTAACAGTTGATCTAGGAAAACCGTTAAAAGCAAGATTATATATATCTCTAATGTAATGAATAAAACCGGGAGATGAAGGAAATGAAAAAGGCAAACCCTCTACAGCAACTAATTTTGATATTGCTTCCCTATCTCTATGTTTATTGTATTTAGGGCCTACAATTCCCTCCGTCATAGGGTTAATTTGACCCTGTACCCTTGCCCTGGTTGCCGCCCCTACTAGAAGAAGCACCCTTACCCTTAAACATACCTCTTAATCCTTTCATTTTAATTATGATAATAAATAATTAAAGACAATAAAATTAAGTGCGCTAAATAAAATAAACAAACAATAATAATTTAATGAAGGAACGAATGTACCAAACGCCGACGTAACGTCGACGTGTAATCGAGAGGTTGAAAATTGAAACTTTGCTCGATGGAAGATCCTCAAGCTAGTTGCCAACTTCACTCCCAATTCCCAAATGAATAAATAAAATTGAATATTTAGTAAACAATGTAGACTTGTAGAGAGATATATTGAGAGATTAGAGAGATTGTAGGAAGATTTGTGAGAAAGATGAAGAGAAAATGAGTTATTTATAGTTGGAAAATTGGGTTAAAGTGTAAATATAATAACTTATGGGTTAAAAATAAAATCTAAAATGGCCGTTGGTGCAACAGTTATATTTGCAAAGGGGGACGGGATCGGGGGTGGGCTCGAGACGGGATCGGGGGTGGGCTCGAGACGGGATCGGGGGTGGGCTCGAGACGGGCTCGAGGCGGGGTCGGGTTTGGCGGGCCTGGGGCGGGCTCGGATCTGGCGGGACGGGACATTGTCCCGTCCCGAGTTCGAGTCCCGCTACCCTTTTTTTTTTTTACTCGGGCTCTGGGCGGGCTCGGGACGGGGTCGGGTCGTCCCGGCCCACTGGCCACCCTTAGGCCAGACCATAGACACAAATAGTCACCTAGCCTAGGATAAGAACTCCTATGACCACTAGGGGTTGCAGTCGAGTTCTGAGGTGCACTTCTACTCATATAGAAGTAGCACCAAAGACTTGGGAGGTGCCACCTCAAATTCCAGAGGGTTACATAGTTGCTCTTGTTATAGGATATTTTGGTTCATATTTTAAGCTTGTTAGGAACTTTAGCTCCCAGCCAGACAGTATGACGCACCATAATTCAAACTCCTACTTCATTACTTGTTATAGTTACACAATCTACTATTGATTTGGTTATTCTTACAGGATCCTCTTAAGTTGTAGTCCTTTCTAAAGTTAAGGCAAAGCCTTTTAAGGATGAGTCAATAGAGGAATTGTTCAGGTTCATTTCAAGTAGCATGATAATACGAGTCAATAAGCATTTTAGGCAAGTAAATCAACAAGGAATAATAAGACAAAATGATATGAAAATGCTATGCAATGCAAGACCTTTTCATCATGAACACACACACTCCTTCACCAAGGAGCACAACCCATGAGGAACTTGCGAGGTCAATATACCACCCCAAATCATTTTCCTTCGGGTTCCTTAGCCAATATTAGGCTCACATTACATGTCTATAGCCAAATCGGGCTCATATCAATGCATCACTCCATCCGAAATCATTTCCCCTCGGACCCACATATGTATTCCCAAATATACTATGCATGAGATACCGTATGAAGCATGAATATGACATGCGCAACAATAAAAAGTCAAGATATGCAATAAAGATTTAATCTTTAATCAAGGTAGGCTATAAAGATTCAATCTTTAACCAATTACACAAGATACGATCTTTAGCTTCTTTTTCACTTTTAAACGAGTATTTAAAAGTGATGAGTAACACAATCATAGATAAGACATGCACATAGTCATAGAGACAGAAAATACGAGCTTCATACCCCAATCACAGATCCATAGGATCATACCCAAAACATGACATTTAGACGGAACTATACAATTGAAATAACGCAAATATCCATAACATGGCATCATTACCCGATACAAGTGCTCATCACTTCACAAGTATCGGGACCCCCTTATTATTCTTATTACAGCCTCTTGATTAGTTCATTCACTACAACATTTTAAGCTTTAACCACCCCAGAAAAGTGTGGCCTAAACTAGCAAAAAGTGTGGTCTTTGATCAAAGGCCACACTCTTTGACTTTAGACAATGCTTTTCTGTGGTGGCCTATATTAGCATAACAGTTTCCCCAAGGCCAAGCTTTTCAAGTGTTACTTTAGAAGCCACGCTTCAAAAAATATGACCTACTACGCTTGTAGCACCTCATATGACAACGTTTTTCATGACCTCAAGCTACATTTGTCAAGCGTGGCCATTTCTACCTCATGCCAGACTTGCAAAGTGTGGTTGTTGCTACTTTATAGGCCACACTTACAAAGCATGGCCATTGCTATCTTCTCTAAAGCAATATTTATGAAGTGTAGCCTCTACCTTATAAGCCATAATTTTCTTTTGCATATATCCAATAATCACATTTTACATTATTATCCTATTGGATGATCTCAAGCACTAAATCAACTAATAAATAAGTCAAAATATTAATTCAAATGTATAAATTTGCAAAAAAAATTGAAGAAGCACTATATGTCTTGTATTACATAATAAAAAAAATTCCAATATGTGCAATAGCAATGAATTCCACAAATAAAATCTAAATTCAAACATCATAATTGTTTTTTGATGACAAGGAACCCGCAGCCGCTATCCTTCAAAAATTCTTAATCATTCACTTCAATATATCGAAATGACTTGGCCACCATTTCAAATTGGATCACCCACATTTCCCTACACATTCAAAATGAAATTAAAAATTAGAAGAAATCAATATACAATATGTATGTGAATATTATCATTAATAATACAACACCACAGATTGAAAGAACTTGACCGACTAGCATAAGCTTTCCATAAATTCTGTTACAATTCAACAAATAATAGACGACTTACAACAACAACAACATACCCAGTGGAGTCCCACAACGTGGGGTCTGGGGAGGATAGAGTGTACGCAGACCTTACATCTACCTTGGTAGGTAGAGCAGTTATTTTCAAAAGACCCTCAGCTCAAGACAAAACATAAGCACAAGCAAAGCAAGAGAAACGGTCAGACCCGGACAAGAAATTTAAAGTATTATGGAAAAAGAAGCAGTAACTAACACATGTAAATAAGATAAACAAAGTACACTAAAGAACACATAGCATCAGAAATCAAACGACATGAGACTATAAAGCAATACTGCACCTACTCGTATAATAGGCTAAGCAGACCTACAATAATGACACTAAAACTACCAATTTGTAAGCATAAGTAGGACTACGCTCGACTACCTACTACCCTAATCCATGTCCTCCACAACTGCCTATCTAATGTCATGTCCTCAGTAAGTTGCCCCTGCGCCATATCCCATTTAATCACATCTCCCCAATACTTCTTCGGCATACCTCTACCCCTCATGAACCCGTCCATAACCAACCTCTCATACCTCCGCACTGGGGCATTTATGTCTCTCCTCTACACATGCCCGAACCATCTCAACCTCTCTTCCCGCATCTTATCCTCCATCGAGGCCACTCCCACTCTGTCCCGGATATCATCATTTCTAATCTTATCCCTCCTTGTATGCCCACACATCCATCTCAACATCCTCATCTCTGCAACTTTCATCTTTTGGATATATGAAGACTAGACTGACAAACACTTCGCCCCATACAACATAGTCGGTCTAACCGTCATCCTAGAGAACTTGCCTTTAAGTTTTGGTGGCACATTTTTATCGCACAAGACTCCAGATGTAAGCCTTCATTTCATCCACTCTGCCCCAATACAATGTGTGACATCATCATCATCAATCTCTCAATTCCCTTGGATAATAGACCCGAGGTACTTGAAGCTTCCTTTCTTTGGAATGACCTGAGTACCAAGCCTCACCTCCACGCCTGTCTCATGGTCGCTCCCGTTCTTGAACTTGCACTCCAAGTATTCTGTCTTGGTCCTACTCAGCCTGAACCCTTTAGACTTCATAGTCTGTCTCCAAACCTCCAGCTTAGCGTTCACTCTGCTGCGAGTCTTATCAATCAAGACTATGTCGTCTGCGAATAACATAAAACATGGCACCTCCGCTTGGATTTGTCGCGTCAGACCATCCATCATCAAGGCAAATAAGAATGGGCTAAGAGCTAATCCCTGTTGCAGCCCCATCATCACTGGAAAGTGCTCCGAGTCTCCTTATACTGTCGTACCCTGGCCTTGGCTCTATTATACATATCTTTGATCGCCCTAGTGTATGCCATAAGTACACATCTAACCTCCAAACATCTCCATAAAACCTCTCTAAGGACTTTGTCGTATGCCTTCTCGAGGTCGATGAAAACCATATGTAAGTCTCTCTTCCTCTCCCTATACTGCTCCACCAACACTCCAAGTATTCTGTCTTGGTCCTACTCAGCCTGAACCCTTTAGACTCCATAGTCTGTCTCCAAACCTCCAGCTTAGCGTTCACTCTGTTGCAAGTCTCATCAATCAAGACTATGTCGTCTGCGAATAACATAAAACATGGCACCTCCGCTTGGATTTGTCGCGTCAGACCATCCATCATCAAGGCAAATAAGAATGGGCTAAGAGCTAATCCCTGTTGCAGCCCCATCATCACTGAAAAGTGCTCCAAGTCTCCTCATACTGTCGTACCCTGGCCTTGGCTCTATTATACATATCTTTGATCGCCCTAGTGTATGCCATAAGTACACCTCTAACCTCCAAACATCTCCATAAAACCTCTCTAAGGACTTTGTCGTATGCCTTCTCGAGGTCGATGAAAACCATATGTAAGTCTCTCTTCCTCTCCCTATACTGCTCCACCAACCTCCTAATAAGATGAATGACTTCTGTAGTCGAACGCCCCGTCATGAATCCAAACTGGTTCTCAAAAATAGACACGCCTCTTCTCACCTTCATCTCCACGACCCTTTTCCCAAACTTTCATACTGTGGCTTAACAACTTGATACCCTATAGTTGTTGCAACTCTGGATATCACCTTTGTTCTTGTACAAAGGAACCATTGTACACCTCCATTCTTCGGGCATTCTTGACGTCTTAAATTTTAATTTTCAACCTCCGTATTCTACTCTTATGGTTAATTACATTGTGAATATCTATAGCCAAAACAAAGTATTACCCATCAAAAATCACACCTTAAGAAATGCAAAACAAGAACACAATTATAGTGGTAGGATATTAACGCATAAGAGAAACCTACATACAAGAACAAAATACAGGAATCAAGTACCAAACCAGAGGATATTAAAGTACATTGACTTCAAATTTCCTCTGTGGATTGGAAAGATGAACTTAAACTTATCATTCACTCATCATGTTACTCAATAATTTAGGTCTAATGTGACGATGGGTTTTCAATCTACCCCTTATTAAGACAAGCAACGGGGCTTCATATATTTGGCAGAAGACATGTCATATTTTATATCTGTCGATTGGACTTTGTAAAAAATGTTTCATTCTAGGAAACTAACATAATTCCAAGACTATAAAAGATATTATATATCCGTAGATGTTTGACTGTTAACATATCTAGGATCTAATTTTCCTTCATCAATGACGCAGTGAGGTATTTCTCTGGGCAAATCATAGCACTTGCAGTTGCAGATAACATATCATATTTTGTCAGAACTTACAACCCCTAACTTTATTGTTACATTTTGCTATAACCTATTATTCTAGACGAGCAATTGCATTTATCTGGAATAGTATCTAGATTATCTTAATGAAGTCAGTTATATGAAGATCGATTCACCTGGACCATTATAATAGGGCTGCAAATTTTGTAAGCATAAGAGACTTTCTTCGGCAGAAAAAGATTACCACATCTTTCAACCTATATCAATAAATAATGTATATAATATCACTAAATGAAGCTAAAAATACAAAAAAGTTGCCACTGATGTTAAGTGGAATAGCACTTGCATGACTCCATTAATTCTTTTCTTAAAAGAAACAACAAAAACAAAATATCATGACACAGACCACGTGATGCCATCACAAAATTCTCAAAGTTATGTCACAAAATCATAGAAAGAAACAATGTTATTTGGGAACTGCTATTTGATCTCCTTTCCCTAGACATAGAAGAGGCACTACTTTTTATTCATTGCATCAAAAATACAATTGGTGTGATGACTACCATAAATCAAGAAAACAAGCAACGACAATAGCTCTTGCAATGGTGTAACTATAACCCATAGAGTCGACAAGATGTGAACTTCTATGTAAATCCTAATCTGGTCATGTGGGATTTTGCAACTCTTGTGCAGCATATAAGACCACAAAGAAATCATAAGCAACTAAATCAATTGAACTGTATTCTATTAAAAGACATTCCAAATTAGTAAAAGCATAATCTGATGATCTAAGTCTTACAACAGGTTCAATGGCAAGTCAACAAGCAGGGAAACCCTCAAAATCTTACTCTGCAAGAAGAAGTAAAAAATTTTGGCATAAAACACATCATAAACATTTTCAAAATATGTCCTGATAAGCTTATGCAGCAAAACATGAAAAAGGTAAAACAATGAGATTCAATAATATCCCAGCTTATTAATATAAGTACATATGGACAAGCTTATTGAAGTTTATACATGACAACTTGCACATATTTATATTTGATTAGAAAGTTTAGTAAAGATAATTGTATTGTACTAGCAGAAGGGGAGCCTTGGAGTAACTGGTAAAGTTGTTGTCATGTGACCAGGAGGTCATGGGTTCAAGCCGTGGAAACAGTCTCTTGCAGAAATGTGAGGTAAGGCTGCGTACAATAGACCCTTGTGGCCCGGTCCTTCCCCGGACCCCGCGCATAGCGGGAGCTTAGTGCAAAAGAGACTTTGTAAGCTAATAGAGATCTAGGATTCATTTTTTCCTTTTCTTTTCTTCATCCAGCTTTGGTATTTTTTTCATCTGTAAAGGTGCACTACAAAATATTGCTACTAGGTTCAAGATACTTGCAAACTTTGAGTTGTGTATAGCTATAATCTCACTATATGTTGGACTTCTCTGCCCAATAATTTTTATGCTTTTTTCTGGGCCATTTTATTGAAAATTGTAAAAGAACTCCCTCTACTGCAGCAGTAGATAAAGAGAGATTTTACACTTACCCTATAATCGAAAGAGTTGAACATTCTACAAACTTACATAGATTTACTAAGATATTCACTTTTAGACAGAGGATAAATTCATTTTCACCAATGAACTTTATGGATCTTTGTTCTTGGTGAAAATTATGTATGTTTGATACATTTGCATGCATCTGGTTATGATTTAAATGCAGAACATATTTTATAATTGCTGCATTTAAAATTTGTCATAATGAAAGAGCAGATAAGGAGATAGAGTCTGGTTTTTCTTTTTCTTTTTCTTCCCAACATAAACAAAACTTTTATGGGTAAACTTTATGCCTGTATGTCCACAATTTCTACAAGACAAATTGACTGAAGTAGGTGGAGAGTTAAACTATTAAAAGGTAGTTTAGTGGTGGTCTTCACAAAAGCCTTGTATTTGTCTTAAAATACTCGACTGTTCTACTTATTTGGAAACCTTAATGGATACACCTATTTGATGAAATATACTATTTAGCCAACTATTACTGTTTCATGTTTTATGTTCTCATATTTCCAGATAACGACAGTTGACACCCCTAACCAAATGACGATGAAATGTTTGGTGCTTTTGCCAGTGAAACTAACAACCACTGATTTATGTCTTTTTGCTATATTGCTCACAGTGAATCAGAGGTAAAGACATGTGGTATTTAATGAACCCCTGAAAACATTAAAGTTAACAACAATAAGGATTTTTGGAGTGCCGTACGTATTCTTTTGATAGGTTTGGAGAGTCATGTGAAGATTAACTTTAATGGAAGAACTGCAAATTAATATTAATATTCGACACCTGATGAGTCAGATTGGTTGTTCATGTCTCTCAGTTGTATGACAGATAATATTGAGAGTATTACTACCATAAAGTAGACATATGTGCATAACTATAGCATCATGACATAGCACACAAGGAATAACTAATCACCTAGTGAGGATACATCATTCTTCCTAATATTTTGAATAAGACAGTAAAAAAAATGCAGATATAAAATCTTTGACCCAGAAAATTTCCAACTCATACAAGAAAAATAATCCAATGTACACCTTAAGTTTTCTAAAGCATATAAAAGAACAAGAAAAAGGCCCAGTATGATTTACATATCCCTCCGATAGTTCTCTCACTTCCCACACACAATAAAAATCCATACAACAACAACTATGCCTCAATCACAAACTAGTTCAGGTGGGATAATTATAAAAAAAACCATAATCGAAGAGAACTTACGAGGACAATTTAAAGTTTCGAGAAGACCTAATACGTGAATGTGGATATATTGACAAATTGAATATGAAATTCTCAAATAAAGGTACTTCTGTTGTCTAAAGTTGGACTAAATGTTCCAATCAAATCGCTGAAGAAACCCTACCTTGAAATAGAGTCGACGGTGGTGGCCAGCGAGATCGAATGGAGATTTTAGGGAGGAGGGAAATCTCTCGTCTTTCAGAATTGTCCAAAAATTAGTGTGGCCACATCTTAAAAGCTTGCACTTAAATACTTTTAGCAACGCTTTTTAAGTGTGGTCTAAAATTAGTTTGGCCTTGGGCCAAATTTGTTGTTACAATGAAGCTTTTTCTTTCCGTAAAGCTTTTTTATAGTTACAATGAAGCCTTTTCTTTCCGTAAAGCCTTCGAATGTCCCAAATTTATGTAAATATGGAAAGTACGTTAACACACGATTCCGTAGACACCCATAACACTATGTAATTTTGGACCCAAAAAGTCACACAAAAATAAGATTCCGAGCCTCGAAAGGAAAAATGGGAAATTAGTCCAAAAATTAGCCTACCCATGGTATATGGAGTCGACATACAAAAAATCAACAAAATCCAACATCAATTTCATGATTAATTGAAGAATTCCTTATTTTCATCCTAGGGTTTAAAACCCCCAATTTTCCTAACTTAAATCATGATTCTAGCATGAAATCGCATAATAATTGATGATATAATCATAAAAGAGTGATTAGAAACTTACGCACTTAAAGAATCTTTAAAATCCTCTAAAAATCTCTCTAAACCGAGACCCCAAGCTTCAAATATGAGAATGAAATGTTTTAGATAGTTTTGGGGACTTAAATATCACTGAATAGTGCCTTCATCGCGATCGTGAAGGCTGAAAATCCGACCCGGCCCAGTTACTCATCGCGATCGCTTCACTATCTACAACGATCGTGAAGCTTGGTCACGCGACACATCGCGATCGACTCCACGCGATCACATAGAAAAAAACCAGTAGCAGCACACCAGATTTTCTCCTGTGTTTTCAACTTCAAATCGACCCTCGGAAACCAAACCAATGACTCGACTAAGTGACAAAAGATATTTCGGACCTAATGGAATTGTCGAAACATCGACAAACACTCATTTACTCTCGGTGTTGACTTTAATCAAACCCAATTCCTTTCTTTAACTTAAGGACTCTCTAAAATCCACTTTCTTATCCGAACCTCACCCAAATCACTCGGGACTCATTTCCGCCATCCATCTGACTTAAAAATCACGCACTGGATCTAACAGAACCATCAAAATTCGATTCCGAACTTGTCTACATAAAAGTCAATTCTTAATTAAACTTCCCAAACTTAGTACTTTCAAATTTCAGAACTTAGATTTTCTTCCGCTATTTTTACCCGATTGTATAGGAAATTGTGTCACCCATCCTTACAAATCAAATACACAATAAAGAAGCTAGGGGAAGGGTCATCTAGAGGAAAATAGCCAAAATAACCAAATAACCTTACTGGTCGTTACAGTAGGGGACTGAAGATATTAAAGTAATCGTGTCCATGTGTTATTGATGATGTTATGAAGAATAGAGGGGAGTTAGGCTAATTTACACACTGTAGAATCTCGTATAAAGTTAGTTGCCATTGTCGGCTAATTATTATGTTTCCCTTTCTTGATAGTAGTGTTGTTTCTTGTTGTAGCGTGACTTGTGAAGGAGGTTGGTCTTGTCATCTCGGTTGAAAGTTTGACTTAAAGGTACGTAAGGCTATTCTTTCTTTCACCCCTACAGTAAAACCTACAGTTTTTTATTTCTTATGCATTGGGTTGTTATGTCTAGAGATTACAAAAAGTATATTGGTTCTACATTATATGTCTCATAAGCTGAATAACAGTACGTCATATATTTCAATATCGATACTCCATTCGAATAGTCCTCTTCCAAGGTTGAGTTTCCCAAGGTCGTCAAAATAGACATAGGTTATGTTTAAGATAAGAGAGGTCGAGAGTTCCAACAATATCTTTAAATGGGTTATAGAACGTACGTAAGATGAACGGTATTAGTAGTTTTACTTAGTGATTGTTGGGCTATAGAGAGTTAAATAAGACGACTCATGTGTTAAAATCATTTGTGGATAATGGAATGATACTTAAGATGAATTATACAGGAAGCACACAGATGGCCATTACTTAAGTTGAGTCGTATAACTAGTGTGTCGTTGAAGGGATTCTAGATCGTTGCTTAAGATAAATGATATTGGCAGCTTATATATGGTCATAACTGAGGCATATAGGGTAACTTAAGACGGATTGCATTGATAGCTTCTAAGTATCGTAAACATATGACGAAATGCTATTTAAGATGAATTGTATGGCTAGGTTACAGGTGGTTGTTGGTTGGTTGGTTATAGATTATACGGTAAAGTCAATCATATGAATAGCTTCAGGGGTTCATTTCTAGACCTCAGATTCTATTTGAGGCTTAGTTAGATGAATGGGGTCCAGAGTATCATTGATGGATCCTAGAACGTTACTTAAGGTAAGTCATATCAACAGAACTAGATAATCGTTATGGATTGATGGTTCTCAACTTTAGGTGAAACGTGCTGACCGTATTTGGATTAGAGTTATTGGGTTGTAGAATGTCCTATACGATAAATCAAGTCAAGCATGACCTCCCTGAGGGTAAGATGATTCAGAAGATTAGAGTATAAGTTCGAAGTGTATCAAATGAGAATGGTAGAACAACAAAAGCATATGTCTAAGTTGTATTCGTCTCCTCCGACATGTAGTACCATCATATATCCCTTTCTCCATACAAGTTCTAAAGAAATAAAGTGTTGTCAGTTTCCTATTTGTACACAGTTGTTCCTTTATGATCTTTTTAGTATCGACCCCAGCTCATATGATTGTCTAGAACTCCTCATCTAGTTAGGTTCTGTCAGATGAATAGTCCATATATTACATGTGTATTAAAGGGACCAGTTCCACAAATGAACGACCTTGTAAAAATCATGTAAAATGTGTCCATAAGCTAAAGAATAACGAGCTCTACAATGTTAATGATTTACGTTTATATGTTTATTGCACGAGCATGGTCACTTGCATTGTATATGACATATTGCATGTTCACATGTTGTATGCCCTATGGACGGACTACAAAATTGTCATATGTTGCATGCCCTATGGACGGACTATGAAACACATAGGTGCACATTAAAGGTTGACTATGGATGGTCTGATGATGTAACGCATAGTTCAACCCATGTAAAGGTGAGTCCTATGGACGGTCTATGAAAAGCACATGTGACATCTCATAGTCATATGTATATGATTACATTGATATGATGTGATGTAAGTAAGGATGGGTGATGTTGGGTAAGTGGGTCGGGTGTGGATGATATTCGGGTTGACCCGAAAATGGATGTCAAGATGGGGTTCTCGGGTTCTCAGTTTGGTTGGACAGTGGGTTCTTTGATAGCTATTTCGGGTGAATGTAAATGGAATCAGGTCAAGGCATTTTTATGGGGTAGTTGTAGACACGTTGAGGGTGGGTTTGATGGTCGGGCTTTGGTAGTTGGATGGTGGCAGGTTGATGGAACAGAACCGAGACTGTATGGTTCTCGGAAGTTTGTGTTATGTGGATTACTTGGTGTTATTGGGATTTGATGGGTATTTGTAGACTGTTTCGGGTGATGACCTTTGGTGGGGATATTAGTGATGTATTGTGGGAGGTAAGGGTGGTCGGTATATAGTAGGTTGAGTGCGGGTTGAACACGAGTTGTCGGATACAAACTCGAGTGAAGGAATGATGGATTTTAGTTAAGTGTTGGTTCGGTGGATATGGTTTAAGTGTTTAGTGTTTGTGGTTGTAATGAGGAAAGGTCGATAAGCCCAAGGATAGAGACAAAGGGAGTTTTACTGCCTAAGCTGACACCAAGGATAATGTGATCAATGCCACAAGGTCAAGTCCGGAGTCTGCTAAGTGCAATGCCCGTGAACTAGCCAAGTGAGGGTGATCGAAGCCCTTTTGGTAACCCAAAGCTTAGGCTAGGTTGGTCCACACAGTTCTAATGTATACTTATCACTAAGGGGATTCCTCGATATTTGGAATTGATTAGGTCAGACAGTCCTAACCAAGTCTTACACTAAAGGGAAGGGTGACCAACACATGATCGATATGCTTCAACACACAAGTCGAAAACACACTTTAGATTTAATCTTAAACTCAAACTGATTATTTACAATATCCTAAGGCTCTATTTATATTATCATAGAGACTATTCTAGAAGGAAAATAAATGGACAAAAGCTAAGGTTAATCGGCCGAAATGGGAACACGGGAAGGGGATGGGTTAGCTTGGGCATCAAGTCGGCCTTCGGTCTTTGTGAGCATGGTGTGGATGGGGTTGGTCTTTATTGGAGACAAGGGTAAACTCAATCCTCTTCACACATCCTTTGTAGTGACCGAGTAGAAGGGGGAATGAATCTTGACTTCTCCAAACTTCATCTTCTTGGGATCAATATAGAAGCTTCAGTTCCTTGCATAATGGAATGGTTCTTGGCTGACTCTTCCACTTCCCTATGCCGAGCTTGACCTTCCTTGTTTGGCTATTGAATGATCTTCTTGGCAAGCTTCTTATCTTGTCCAAGTCTCCTTTTGTCCGTGCCATCTTGGCATTCTTTGGCCATGTCACCTTCTCGACTTTACCATCTTCTTACAAGCATTGATTGTGTCCAAAGGCAAACTAAGAGCTATTACATGATTTTAATATGTCCTAATATGACTAATAGCTAGAATAGAAATTATAGACAACAAAATATAATATAAGGCCTTGGCCAAGACCAACACATAAGGCCGAATAAAACTTATCATTAGGAGGCCATTTAAGTTATGGCTCCGAATCCTCCCAATAATCCATGCCACTCTCAGCCCTCAACCGCGGGTTGATGGCCAATTTTTGAACCCCTCAATATTTTGGTCAATTCATCAAATTGAGAAGCTTTGTCCGGACCCTTTCTTTCATCATGATGTGTTATATTCCATATGGCCTCGTATGGCATACAGATTCTACAGGAAGTAAGAAACGTATCTAACGAACAATTATCCCGAGTGTTAGAGTGAACACTCCCAGAATGTCGCTCCACATAGCGACCCAAAGAAACCATCAAAAAAACTCTAAAGAAGATTCAGAAAGGCAGAAGCACAATAAGACTTAATAAGTAATCCTATAGGGTGTTTTAGAACCTTCAGATGTATTTGATTGTTTACATTTCAGTTGTTGCTTCTATGAGCTTCAACTTCCTTTGTATATGTTTCTCTGTCTGCCTTACGTACTCGATACAATCTTTCTGTACTGACATCCCTTGGCATGGGACGCTGCATTTTTTATGTTTTACATTGCAGGTTCAGATATATAGGATAACAAACATTCCCTCTAGGTGCTGTAGATGTTCAGCGGAAGTATTGCAAGCTCCACCTTTATCTGGAGGAGTCTGGTCTAGTATCTTCATGTATAGAGATTACGGGTAGGTCGAGGCCATGTCCTGACACTTGTACCAGTTGTCCAGTACGGTCATTCATAGAGGCTTTATAGACAGTGTCAGTGTCATAACCCTTTTACATAAATTTTTCCTTTTAAAACTTTTAGAGTTATAAAATATTTCTTTTTGAATTTTCCAAATTTTTTTCGAGTTCTTAAAATAGGCTAAAAAGGGAAGGTCGACTTCGGGGATCATGGTGGCACCTACATATCCCACCGATAGGCGAACCACTCCTAAATCAATCAAATGATTTGACATAAGTAAAAGCGGAATGTAACAAATACAACATAACTATCTCATAAAAATAATGCAGAAAATACATAAGTCTGAGCCACAACTACATCAACAATCCCCCAAAAGATCAAGTCTGTAGATACAAGAGCAATATAATACTGATACAAGTCTGAACAGGGCAAACAAGGCCAAAACTATGGCTGGCCAGTAGGTCCCGAACCCGACATTTTTAAAAAAAAATTCTGAATCGGGACTCGAACCGGGATGGGACATGGTCTCGTCCCGACCCGCCCTAGGCCTGCCAGTCCCGACCCAATCCCGGTCCCGCCCCGATCCCGCCCGAAACCCCCCCCCCCCAAAAATAACTGTTGCACCAATGACCATTTTACATTTTGGCCATTGTGCAATGACCATTTTTGGCCTCCCCCCTCCCCCTTAATATTTATTTTTAACCCATAAGTTATTATATTTACACTTTAACCCAATTTTCCAACTATAAATACCTCATTTTCTCTTCATCTTTCTCACAAATCTTCCTACAATCTCTCTAATTTCTCAATCTATCTCTCTACAAGTCTACATTGTCTACTAAATATTCAATTTTATTTATTCATTTGGGAGTGAAGTTGGAAACTAGCTTGAGGATCTTCCATCGAGCAAAGTTTCAATTTTCAACCTCTCGATTACACGTCGACGTTACGTCGGCGTTTGGTACATTCGTTCCTTAATTAAATTATTATTGTATGTTTATTTTATTTAGCGCACTTAATTTCATTTACTTTAATTATTTATTAGTATAATTATAAATTTATAATGGAAGGATTTAAACGTATGCTTACGAGTAGGGGTCATGCTTCTTCTAGTAGGGACAACAAGGGCAATGGTCCTATTTCTAGACAAAATCCTATTTCTACACAAGATGATTTTGTTGATACTGAACATTTTCCTACAATACCATTAGATTTAGATGAGGAGCTATTTTCTGGTACTCAAGAAGACTTTAATTTAGATGATGATCTAGATGATACACCCACTAATGTAGACGACAACACACCCACTAGTGCACCTTCAACTGAAATGCCTCCTATTGCCCCTAGTATGAGACGAGGTCCAGCAAAACGAACATTAAAATCAGATGCATGGACATTTTTTGATAGGGACGTAGAGAATCAAGTAGCTAGATGTAAAATTTGTAAAGATGTTTTAAAATTTAAAACTGGAAAAGGTCAAGGTGGGACGGGGGATTTAATGAGACATGTAACAAGGGCTCATCCAGCTAGGTATGCCCAATACGAGGCTTCAAAACCGGGTGCGCAAACGTCTGCTCCATCGGGACAAGGTTCACATACTATCCCGGACCAAGTACAGGGTCAAATTAACCCTATGACGGGGGAATTGTAGGCCCTAAATATGATAAACATATAGATAGGGAAGCTATATCAAAATTAGTTGTTGTGGAGGGTTTGCTTTTTTCATTTACTTCATCTCCCGATTTTATTCATTACATTAGAGATATGTATAATCCTGCTTTTAACGTTTTTCCTAGATCAACTGTTAAGAGAGATGTATTTAAATTCGCACATGAATATCAACAATATTTACGTTATTCATTATATCATTTTAATGGCAAAGTGGCTATCACTTCTGATATAGGCCGTAGTACTAACGACCATGATTATTTAACGGTAACCTGTTATTGGATAGATTATAAATGGTCTACGCAAAATCATATCTTAGCGTATAGATATATAGATGATAGGCACAATGATACTTTTATTGCAGAAAATATTTATCAAGTGTGCGATTATTACGAAATAACTGATAAAATTATGACTATTACAATAGATAATATTACAATTTTTAAAAATAGTTTAACTCCATCTTTTCCAAATCATTTTCATATAAAATGCGCGTGCCATATATATAACTTAATTGTAAAGGATGGTCTATCACTTTTTGAAGACATTCTTAGTAAAATACAATTTACTATAAACTTTATTTTTAAAAATAATAGAATACAATGAAGAAAAGAATATAAAAAAACTTATTACGATTGCCAACTACCTTATAGAAAAATTTCAGAAGAAGTATCCACTAGGTGAAATTCTTTATACGAGCAACTACTTGTTGCTTATGACTATAGAAAACCTATAACTTTATTTTTTAACTATCATAATCAAAATCCAGCTGATATGGTTGTAGATAGCGATTGGGGAAAAAAATTCTGAACTTATTGTATTTTTAGAGAATTTTTTTTAAGCAACAAAAGAATTTTCCGGTATATATTATCTTACTATTTCAACTATGTTGCTTTATATAGCTCTAATATTTTTATTACTTAGTGAATATATGGAAAAATCAGCTTATAAAGCAGCTATTAAAAAATGTTTATCAAAATAAAAAAATATTTTATTCCTATTCCCACTATTTATATTATTGGTGCTGTATTAAAATCCGACTATTAAAATAGACGGTACTAAATCACTTATTGAAACTATTTACGATTGTATAGAAGTACTACCACCTCCAAGTCCCAAAAATCCAAATCACCCACCACCTATTGAACAAACTAAAGAAGAAGTGTTGTCTAGCGTAGAAGACGAATGCAAAAAAGTATATAGGTTTTACCAACAAGAAAGTGCTAGTAACTTAAGGGCTTCCATACCATCCTCTTCTTGTTATTCAACACAACCTCACAAAAGACATGCTGTTTATGCGGCTAGTATTGAAATCCTCAGAAATAGAATGTGCGACCGTACCACTACTAACCAAATTAGCGAGTTTGATATTTTTGTTTTGCAGGATTCTGTACCGTACCAAGTAGTTCTCAATGAAGAAGGACGTGAAGACTTGCTGAAATACTGGAGGGGGAATGAGAAGACATTTCATTCACTTTCAATGATGACCCGAGATGTTTTGAACATTCAAGCATCATCAACAGCGTCTGAAAGCGTTTTTTCTGCCGGTAGATATCAAATAGGAGAGCACAGACACTCAATAGCCGGAGACAGCTTGGAGATTGTAGTATTATTCAAAGATTGGATACGAGCGACGTGGAGCAATTTGACCAATAAATACCAATTCAACCGAAGAACCACATGAAATTATCAAGAAACTAGAACAAGTTTTTTTCAGAATGTAATTTTTTTAATTGCAATTTTACTATGTAATTTGCAACTTTTGAACAACACCACAAAGTTGCAATTGTGACAATTGTATTTGTAGTACAAAAAAAATCATATGTCTATTAAATAATATAAGAGGCACAAAAACAACATTGGGATGTTTTTATTATACTATCTTGTCTTGTTTAATTATTGAGTTTTTTATATATATGTTATTATTTAAATTAAGTGCAAGGAAAAAAAAACCGCCCCGGATCCCTATCCTTATCCCGACCCGATTCCGACGGGATCGGGATCAGGGCGGGACTTCGGCAAATCCCGATCCTGTCTGACCCGACCTGATCCTGCCCCTTCCCCTAGTCCCGCCCCGACCCGATCCCGCCAAACCCGGCCTGACGGTACCGAGCCCGGCCCACTGTCCTATAGTTCTATTTGGATTTAGGACATGTATTATAGCAGTGGCATTTAATATGCCTTCCTTAGTTTCTTCGGTGAGGTAGTTATCCCACCAATTTTTTAACATCCCGGTGAACCCCAAAGTTAATATTGTTACGGTCTTTTTTGTCGTTATTTTCTTTTATTCTATGAGCCGTTATGGCTATACCCATTTCGTGCAATTTGGAATAAATCTGGCCGTCTGCTAGGCCATCTATATTCCACTCTGATATTTCTGTTCCTGAAAATGACGAGTGGGTCTGATATTGGTCTTCTTCAAATTGCATGTCTGGGAAAGTTGGCTTACTATAGTAATTTTCCCCCAGCGTGTTTTGATAGTTTATTAATATCATGGCTCTCACTGGTAATGGTTTTAATCTCATTACCATTTGTTTCGATATTAAGATCTTTCATTCTCTGATTTAATTTTTCTAGCATTTTATCACTTATCTCAACCTTTTCATTCAGGGTTGGGTAATTGCTGGCTGAAAATTGAGGTATCTTAAAAGGAGGATTGGATTCCTTAGTTTTGTTATTACTATTTTTTTAGGACTCTGGTTTATCTTTTGGGTTGATTTGTTATTAGCTTGGTTAAGCTGGTTTGAGACTACGTATAGTAGTTGATTGGTGTAGTTATTTTGTTGGATGATTTTATTAATGTCTCCCTTTTCTACCAATTTGCTTCTACCTACATCATTCAATTCTCTCTTGAAGGAGGAGGCTGTTATAATCTCACCTTCTACAGGAATTTTGATTTGTTCTAATGGTGGGACCTCAGATTCTATGGTTTTGGTACTGGTATACCATTTATTAACAAGAGTGCTAAGAGATTCCTTTTTATTTTTTAACTCTCCTGTGATTTCAAACCATTTGAAGAATTCAATATTGCAATTAACTCTTTTCATATCTTTAATCCATTGTTTTCTAAAAGATAACTTTATGTTTTCTTCATAGGTTTCTACATACCATTTTCTTTTAAGGGCATGCTCCGGGCTTGTCCATAATTTTCCTAAGATTTTAAAGTCTATTTTGAAATTATTTTCTGATTTGATCATGCCAAGGGTTCCTCCCGGTAGAGGGCCTTGCATTTCACTTTCAGTTGGACTATTGGTTCTTACAATAGGTTCGTAGTGAACCTTAGGTATGGCCGAAGTATAATCTACTCCTCTTATTTTTTATTCTCCTTCAGGAGCAGAATTGGCCGAATTTTCTTCGGAGTACTCATCCTCTCGGGGTTTGGAAGAAGATGTTGCGAAGGAGTATCTTGAGGAAGACTTAGAATTTGACCTTAAAAATTTTAAGTCAATAGATCCATTGGGATACTATATTATTTGTTCAATTTTAGAACTCTCTGGTTCTATTTTTGGTTGGGTGATGGCCTCGAAGTGCCATTCATCTTTTGCTAAAATTTCATTCCATTTTAGCATTCTAGGAACAAAGATGTTACTATGCTCTTGGTTTGCTTCCATAAGCATTGTAGCTCCTTTGTTACTCATTAATTTAGCTTTTGGGGCTAAAGTTGTTTTCATTAGTCTGTAGTATACTTTGTACATTACAACTATTTCTCTGGTATTTATTTTGCTATTCATGTTTTTCGTTTTGATATTTAACGTTAGGATATCGATAACATTCTGATCATTAATATCAACTGAGAAATTTGGATAGCAATTAAAATATACTGGGCCTCTAGCTAAATTGCTTTGTAGGACTCCTTATAGGGAGTCATCCAAGTTTAAAAGTCTGGCGTCCCTTAGCAAGAGACAGATGGGCGTGTCTAAACCTAGACGATATAAAGGTTTGACTGCAATTTGTACGAGTCCTATGTGTAGGAAGTTGTAATCCTTTTTATATCTGTTTATATCTTGAGCTGCTAATAGCTTAATAATTTCTTTAGAATTATTTATAGCTACTGTGGACTCACAAGTCTTAATATTATAGTTTTTTATAAAATCAAACCTTCCGATTTCATATACAGATTTGAAAGATTCTTTTGGAATGTTCCAATTCTGTAAGTCTCTTTCTACCTTAGCTATTTTCGAAGTTGAGGTAGAGAGGTTCTCACTGTTTAACATGTTTTGGTTTTCCAACCTATTCATTTAAAACTGGGTTGTAAACAGACTTAATACATAGTCTGAATTATCGATTAAAACCTCATGACTAGATAGTAAATATCCAATATGTAAATTTTTCTTGTATAAACTTACCATTTTATTTACGATTACTTGCCTAACTATTGATCGATGATAGTAAGGGTCTAGTGACTCAGAGGGTACTAGAGTTCTATAATAGTTTAATTCATTTAATACTTGGTTTCATTGTTTTATAAGCTTATTCCTTTCTATTAAACTATCTACTTTCATAAAATTAGCATCCCTAATTGTTTCAAATGAAGGATGGGTTTTCATAAGATAGTACTATGTTAAAGAGTTGTTTTAATGGAAGAGACTACTATCGTTAGAGCTATTATCCTATAGATTAGACGATCTTCTTGACAGTTTGTCTTCCAATTCTGACTTTAGCAAGTATCCTATATTTACTATCTACTGTTCTTAGTTTCGGTATTAGGCATGTGTTCTTATCCTAAGTATTTGGCGACGTGACACCAAATCCGGGTCCGGCTCTAGCACCTAAGCTTACAAGCTACTCCCACGGAAGTTTCAGGCTCGTCAACGCCTGATCCGGGAATTAATCGAATACCTCAAACTAACGGGTACAGAACAACTACCTTTTACTGTAGACTATGAGTAGAGTTTAAGTAGAGGGAAACAACAAAGTACGAATGGGAAGAGAAACAGACAGAATATCAAATAACCTTAGGACAATACTGCTCTAGGATAGTAGAATGAGCTTAGCTACTCATGATGTTTGACAACATGCAACATGGCTTTGATACCATAAATGCGGATCAAAGTATTATACTTTTTGAAATAAGTAATAAAGCAGTAAAGCGAGAGTAGAATACTTTAAAACTTACAAATTTATTTCATGGAAATTGAAAGCATAGTTTATAGGGGAAATCTGGCAGAGAATATTTGAGAGGGATAATTTTCGAATGCCCACTGAGTTACAACTTGAGAACCTTATATAGGCCTCTGAAAAGTATAATCTACTTACAGATGGACGACTAAGATCAAATGGCTTTTCAGAATGTCTTTTGCTTTTTTGAAGGGTCATTTGCCTTTTCCTGTTTACGGAGAGGGGGGCCCTTACCTTTTGTTTTTCTGAAGAGTCACCTGCTTTTCTGAAGAATCTTTTGCTTTATGTCTTTTCTTCTTTCACTTCTTTTTTTAAGTTAAAAAGTATGACTGGGCGATTCCCTTTGGGGCCAGCATATCTCCATTGTCTGGTTCACTGGCACTGGAAGAAGTTGTTTCAATTAATTCCATTATTTGACTGGGGTCTTCATTATCTTCTAATTTGGACAAGGCTTCTAGGAGCCTTTTCTTTACCACTGCTTTGGAGACTGATGATTCTCCGGAAGAAGATGAACTTTTCTTTTCTCTTTTTTACTTTGGTTTCTTCCTTAACTTTGGGACTCCATCATTTAATTTTGATGGTCTTACTGAGATAACGAATTCTATTCAGTTCTTGAATGTCAAAGGACCAATTTAATATATAAGATATCCGTTTATGTATGAAGAATTTGCATAATTTAATGTGTTCTGGTAGGGTTGAAATTTGTTGTCCCTCTAGGAAACCTGTATATCGATTATGGAAGCTTGGTGCTATTACTTTTAAATTTCCTCCAAATATGTTCCACCATTCGTAGAACCATCTGGGGATAACCTTTTCCTTTAGTCCTTCTGAATACTTAATTAACCATGTATAGGTATTAGGGCGGACATATAGGAAATTAAACCAGGCATCTAAATAATCATACCAGTTATACATCTGGGGTTTATGACTTCTGGATAAAGGTATTAGGGTGTGTAGGTGATCTACATACCAATCAAATGGACTTAGTATCTTTTTATGGTGAATTTGGAATATTCAATTTCTTCTGGGTTATGTTTGAAGTAGCCGTGTTCGACTTCTATTGGATCGATATCTATGAGAATAAATTCGTAATACTTCCTAGTTTTGATAGGATCTTGGGTATCTACGTACTGGTAGTTGGTATAACATGGTTTTAGTAGGTCTTGTACCCTGAAATTTTCATATTATTTATGTAGTGCCATTATTGGCAAAGCCTGTGATATAATAAATTCCCTTTTGGAAGATGGGTATTGCTGCTTGCTGATGTCGTTTCCTTCTTAAGAGGAGTTACTGGATTTTCTGCTTCTGTGTAGGTTTCTGGGGATTGCATTTTGTAATTATCACTGGTCTGAATTTCTGCAGAGGATGCCTTGAATGGTAGTACCTGCGTCTTACCTGTTATTAGCTCCTTTGAAGAGGCCGACATATTATTTGCTGCTGGTAGCTTGGGAAATTCCGCTAGGACGGAGAATCTTCCCTCGTAACTGGTTTTATGAAGGGGTTTAGTTGTATTTTCTAGTTTAAATGGTTGTTTATTTTTTCTTCTGGTTTAAGCTGGAAGGGAGGTCTCATCGGGCGTGAGCCCGGAAAGCTTGGTCTCATGGTTGCCCTGCAAGAATTCTCTTGTTAAAAAATCTGGTAAAGAATTTTCTTCACCTTTTATGAAATGAATTTTAAAGTCAAAGCTTAATAATAGTGCTTGCCATCTGGCAAAAATTTGTTTAGAAACAAGATTTTTAACATCCTTTTGTAAACCGTCTTTGGCTGCTTACAGTCAACTCTTAGTAAAAATTCTTTTTCATTAGGTCATCTTGAAAATTTGTGATACATAGCACTATAGACAAGATTTCCTTTTTAATGGTAATGTAATTATTTTGAGCTGAGTTCCAGACTCCAGAGGTGAATCTCACCAACTTTTTGGTGGATTCAGGAGATAATTTCTGTTTAAGAATACCACCGTAACCAATATCGGAGGCGTCCATTTCAACGATCATAAAAGCTTCAGGATTTGGGATTCCTAGACAGGGGAGTTTTTGTACTATTTCTTTGACCAGTTTGACTTCTCTAGTTTGATCTTCTGACCAAGGGATTGGATTTTTCTTAAGTATTTTATATAGAGGTTCACAGACTTGTCGGACTTTAGGGATAAAATCTGCTACATAGTTCAGGCTTCCTAAGAACATCTGAAGCTGGGCTTTATCGGTTAATTCGTCTGGGAACTTGGTTGAGAACTCTATGGCTCTACAGATTGGTTTGTAGGTTCCTTGATAGAGGTCATGACCTAAAATCCTAATCGATGTTTGAAAAAGTATTATCATTTTAGCACTTACTTCTAAACCATTATGTTTAATAGTTTTAACGAAAGTATTAAGACGCTTAAAGTGCGGATCTATACTTTCTGAGAATACAAGATCATCGTCTATATAGAGTATAGAGAATTGACTATACGGGTTGAATATATTATTCATAATATTCTGGAATTCTGATGGGGCATTTTTGAGCCCAAATGGCATAACATTCCATTCATATTCTCCAAAAGGGACATTGAATGTTGTTTTATACTTATCCTTTTCTTCGATTTGAATTTGCCAAAATCCTGACTTCATATCGAATTTACTATAGACATGAGCCTTGTAAGTTCTTTTTAACAAATCTCGTCTATTGAGTATTGGATACCTAATCCATTTTAATACTTGATTAAGGGGCTCATAATTAATTACAAGCCTGGGGCTCCTCTTTCTTTTTCAGCACTATTATTAACATAGAATGCTGAACAACTCCATTGGTATTTTGAGGGCTGAATAATCTTCTTTTGAAGTAAATCATTAGTTTCCTTTTTACAGTATTCCATGAGCTCGTGGCTCATCTGAATTGGTCTACCTTTACTGGGAATAATATTCTCATTAAAGTTATCTATGTATGGTAATGTTACTACATGCTTCTTTCTTTCCCAGAAGGCGTTGGGTAATTCTGAGCAGATTTCTATTTCTATAGAATCTTGCAATCTTTTTATTTTGCTGACTACCTCCGGGGTTTTTTAAAGTGGATTCTATCCTTTTAATATTAATATCTTCTTTGAGATAATTTATTTGATTGGTTAAAAGGTGAATCCTAAAAATTGTTTTTTGTTTAACAAATTTACTTTCGTTTGTCGAAAGAGGATTTAAATAGGGAAATGTGATTTCTTTCCCTAAGAACGTAGTATAAATTTCATCTATTTTTTCCGTATAAGCCTTTATCTGGGTTAAAAACGGAATACCTAATATTACTTCTTCAGTGATATTTCTAGTAACAACAAAGTCGCTTATAAAGCAGACTCCATTGTTGCAAATATGAGCTTTTGAAAGTTTATAATTTATTTTTAACCTTTCACTTGTGGCGGAGTATAGTTTAGAGGTACTTTTTTCTAAGTATTTTATTGGTATTAATCCTTCTGAGATGCAGTTTTGATCTGTTCCTGTATCTAAAAGGGCTATTTTATTGAGTGTAAAATTCTTGTTTATCACAAGGTTGACTGGGATATGATAGCTTAAAGCTTTTACTCTTGAGATGGTTTTAAGACCAGACTGTTCGGGATTAGAAGTTTCTTCGTCTCTTTCTTCTTCGTCTGAACTAATTGTTGCTAATTCTTTAGAAGTTTCAGGTGCGAATATATCTCCTAAAGGATTTAAGTCTTTGATTAATCTATTGGCAAAAGACTTTGTTTCTATTGAACTGAGTCTTTCTTTAACCTCGTTAATTTCTTGTTTAAGCTGAGATACTTCTCCTTGCAAATCTTGCAGAGTGGTATCAGTTTTAGCTGCCTTAAATTTATGTAAGACTTGTTTAATATTAAAAGGTTCAACGTCTTTTTTCTTGTTTTTATGATTAATAATAAGCTTTTTAAATTCAACAAGGTACTATTTTTTAAGGTCTTCGTCCTCGATATGTTCTATCATATCAAAGAAGAATTCTTGACTACTACTGGAGATAACGTTAATAGATTGGTTATTGCAGGTACGATATGTTCCTGTACAATTGCAGTCATTACTGGAGTTGGAGCTATCAGAGCTATAATCAACGTCCAATAATTCTTCATCACTGTAATCTTCAGAAGAGTCACTAGAGTATTCTTCTAGAATTGTATAAAGTTTATCCTTTACGTCAGAATTTAATTCTAATAAATTTATCTTTTCTTTCTTTTTATTTGGATTTTTACAGTTATTGGCCATGTGGCCATACTTTCCACAATTCCATCATTTTCCCTTTTTTGGGGACGCCTTGTAGTTTATTTTATGGTTTGATGATCCTTTAGCCTTAGATATTTTCTTGTAATTTTTGTACCTGGTTTTGGGAGTAATATTTTTATTTCGTTTTCTATAGCCTTTTGTGGCCTCTCTAGAGGGAGCTGTTAACTTAACGTAGCCGAAATCTTCACAAAAACTTCCTAATTCATTTCTCGAAGTTTTTTCGTTCCTTTTTCAATTGGTTCGTTAGTTTTAAGCTGTTACACAACTCTAAACCAGTAAGATTAATGAAACTTATTATATCTCCATAAGTCATCAGGCTGTAAGGTGTTTCTCCACCATATTTATTTCTAATGGTAGTTCTTACCTTTTCTGCAAATAAAGTAGGCAGGCCGCTTATAAACATTTCTTTCCAATAATCATGGTTACAGTCTTCTCTTATCATAACCTTGTTAAGGAAGATATCTTTATACCACCTAAAATCATGTAGTTTAGGGCATGTTAAATTATTGAGAATTTTTAAGCTTTTTTCTTAGAAGAGCTTAGGTTCTCCTATGAAATGTTTGGCTATACAATACAATAGGGTAGGGGTAGCATCTTCTCAGACCTCCTATCCTATAGTTATGTCTGGATTTATGACATGTATTATAGCAGTGGCATTTAATATGCCTTCCCTAATTTCTTCGGTGACGTAGTTATCCCACCAATTTTTTAACATCCTGGTGAACCCCGAAGTTAATATTGTAGCGGTCTTTTTGTCGCTATTTTCTTTTATTCTATGAGTCGTTATGGCTATACCCATTTCGTGCAATTTGGAATAAATTTGGCCCACTGCTAGGCAATCTATATTCCGCTCTGAGATTTTTGTTCCTGAAAATGACGAGTGGGTCTGATATTGATCTTCTTCAAATTGTATGTCTGGGAAATTTGACTTACTATAGTAATTTCCCCGCCCCCAGTATGTTTTGACAGTTTATTAATATCATGGCTCTCACTGGTAATGGTTTTAATCTCTTTACCATTTGTTTTGATATTAAGATCTTTCATTCTCTGATTTAATTTTTCTAGCATTTTATCACTTATCTCAACCTTTTCATTCAGGGTTGGGTAATTACTGGCTAAAAATTGAGGTATCTTAAAAAGAGGATTGGATTCCTTAGTTTTGTTATTACTATTTTTTTAGGACTCTAGTTTATCTTTTAGGGTTGATTTGTTATTAGCTTGGTTAAGTTGGTTTGAGACTATGTATAGTAGTTGATTGGTGTAGTTATTCTGTTGTATGATTTTATTAATGTCTCCCTTTTCTAACAACTTGCTGCTACCTGCATCATTCAATTCTCTCTTGAAGGGGGAGGCTATTATAATCTCACCTTCTACAGGAATTTTGATTTGTTCTAATGGTGGGACCTCAGATTCTATGGTTTTGGTACTGGTATACCATTTATTAACAAGAGTGCTAACAGATTCCTTTTTATTTTTTAACTGTCTTGTGATTTCAAACCATTTGAAGAATTCAATATTGCAATTAACTCTTTTCATATCTTTAATCCATTGTTTTCTAAAAGATAACCTTATGTTTTCTTCATAGGTTTCTACATACCATTTTCTTTTAAGGGCATGCTCCGGGCTTGTCCATAATTTTCCTAAGAGTTTAAAGTCTATATTGAAATTGTTTTCTGATTTGATCATGCCAAGGGTTCCTTCTGCTTTATAAACGACTTTGTTGTTACCAGAAATATCACTGAAGAAGTAATATTAGGTATTCCATTTTTAGCCCAGATAAAGGCTTATACGAAAAAAGTTCATCTTCTTCCGGAGAAACATCAGTCTCCAAAGCAGAGGTAAAGAAAAGGCTCCTAGAAGCCTTGTCGAAATTAGAAGATAATGAAGACCCCAGTCAAATAATGGAATTAATTGAAACAGCTTCTTCCAGTGCCAGTGAACCATACAATAGAGATATGCTGGCCCCAAGGGGAATCACCCAGTCATACTTTTTATCTTAAAAAAAGAAGTGAAAGAAGAAAAGACATAAAGCAGAATATTCTTCAGAAAAGCAGGTGGCTCTTCAGAAAAACAAAAGGCAAGGGCCCCCCTCTCTGTAAACAGGAAAAGGCAAATGACCCTTCAGAAAAGCAAAAGAAATTCTGAAAAGTCATTTGATCTTAGTCGTCCATCTGTAAGTAGATTATACTTTTCAGAGGCCTATATAAGGTTCTCAAGTTGTAACTCACTGGGCATCCGAAAATTATCCCTCTCAAATATTTCTCTGCCCGATTTCCATTGTAAACTATGCTTTCAATTTCAATGAAATAAATTTGTATGTTTTAAAGTATTCTACTCTCGCTTTACTGCTTTATTACTTATTTCAAAAAGTATAATACTTCGATCCGCATTTATGGCACCAAAGCCACGTTGAATGTTGTCAAACATCACGAGTAGCTAAACTCATTCTACTGTCCTAGAGCAGTATTGTCCTAAGGTTATTTGATATTATGTCTGTTTCTCTTCCCATTCATACTTTGTTGTTTCCCTCTATTTAAACTCTACTCATAGTCTACAGTAAAAGGTAGTTGTTCTATACCCGTTAGTTTGAGATATTCGATTATTTCCCGGATCAGACGTTGACGAGCCTGAAACTTCCGTTGGAGTAGCTTGTAAGCTTAGGTGCTAGAGCCGGACCCAGATTTGTTGTCACGTCGCCAAATACTTAGGAGAAGAACACCTGCCTAATACTCGAAACTAAGAACAGTAGATAGTAAGTATAGGATACCTGCTAAAGTCAGAATAGGAAGACAAACTGTCAAGAAGTCAGAATACCTTTTCGTTTTGATATTTAACGTTAGGGTATCGATAACATTCTGATCATTAATATCAACTGAGAAATTTGGATAGCGGTTAAAATATACTAGGCCTCTAGCTAAATTGCTTTGTAGGACTCCTAATAGGGAGTCATCCAAGTTTAAAAGTCTGGCATCCCTTAGCAAGAGACAGACGGGCGTGTCTAAACCTAGACGATATAATGGTTTGACTGCAATTTGTACAAGTCCTCTGTGTAGGAAGTTGTAATCCTTTTTATACATGTTTATATCTTGAGCTGCTAATAGCTTAATAATTTCTTTAGAATTATTTATAGCTACTGTGGACTCACAAGTCTTAATATTATAGTTTTTTATAAAATCAAACCTTACGGTTTCATATACAGATTTGAAAGATTCTTTTGGAATGTTCCAATTCTGTAAGTCTCTTTGTATCTTAGCTATTTTCGAAGTTGAGGTAGAGAGGTTCTCACTATTTAACATGTTTTGGTTTTCCGACCTATTCATTTAAAACTGGGCTGTAAACAGACTTAATACATAGTCTGAATTATCGATTAAAACCTCATGACTAGATAGTAAATATCCAATATGTAAATTTTTCTTGTATAAACTTACCATTTTATTTACGATTACTTGCCTAACTATTGATCGATAGTAAGGGTCTAGTGACTCAGAGGGTACTAGAGTTCTATAATAGTTTAATTCGTTTAGTGCTTGGTTTCGTTGTTTTATAAGCTTATTCCTTTGTATTAAACTATCTACTTTCATAAAATTAGCATCCCTAATTGTTTCAACTGAAGGATGGGTTTTCATAAGATAGTACTATGTTAAAGAGTTGTTTTAATAGAATACACTACTATCCTTAGAGCTATTATCCTATAGATTAGACGATCTTCTTGACAGTTTGTCTTCCTATTCTGACTTTAGCAGGTATCCTATACTTACTATCTAATGTTCTTAGTTTTGAGTATTAGGCAGGTGTTCTTATCCTAAGTATTTGGCGACGTGACACCAAATCCGGGTTCGGCTCTAGCACCTAAGCTTACAAGCTACTCCAACGGAAGTTTCAGGCTCGTCAACGTCTGATCCGGGAATTAATCGGATACCTCAAACTAACGGGTACAGAACAACTACCTTTTACTGTAGACTATGAGTAGAGTTTAAGTAGAGGGAAACACCATAGTACGAATGGGAAGAGAAACAGACAGAATATCAAATAACATTAGGACAATACTGCTATAGGACAGTAGAATGAGTTTAGCTACTCATGATGTTTGACATCCTAAGAAGTATGAATCTGGGTACAAAGATATTACATGTTACAAGTGTAATAAAAAGGGACATACTTCGAAATACTGTAAAATGAATTAAAAATTACAAGAATCAAAACTAGATGAAGAGATAGTTCACAAAATGTCTAATCTTTTAATAGATTCGTCTGATTCAAACACTGAAACAGAATATGAAAGGTTTTCTTCTGTATCTTCGGAAGATAATGAACCTTTCAAGTAGATGAATTGCTCTCAACTAGTTCATCTGAATATTCTGGAAAAGAAAAAGGAAAACGTATATGTGTGTTAACCAAGGACCATAAATTCATGTTAGACATGGTAAAATACATAGATACGGAACAGAAAAAAGAATATTTAAATAAACTCTTAAAATCTTTTACGGAAGAAAAGAAAGAAATCAAAAATATCATTCTACCAAACACCTCTAAAAATACCTATGACTTAATAAACATCTTAGGAAAAGGGAAAAAAAATAAAGGAAAGCAAAGAAATAATAACTCAAGAACTACAAAAGGAAATTAAACAAGTAAAAACAGAAATAAAAGAATTAAAACAAAAACAAAAACAAGATTCTGATTTAATAAAAATAATCCTTTCAAAAACTATACAGGAAAACTCCGATTCTGGAGATTCCAATTCTGATAATTCCGATTCAGAAAAACACATAGAACCAAAAGAAGATATTGAAAACCAAATAAGAAGTTTAAAGGAAATCCCAAAAGACTTTCTTAGTGTCTTAAGACAAATCACATCTAAAAAATACACAATAAAAATAACTCTTAAATTCTCAAAAAATTTTAAATATAAAACACTTGCCCGTTTTGATACAAGAGCAGATTTAAATTGCATAAAACATGTATAGTACCAAAAAAATTTCCAGGAAGAAACCCATGAAAAATTAGCGGTAGCTAATAAATCTAAATTAGAAATTAAATCCAGGACCATTGCGTCAATTATAAATGATGGAGTTTCTATAGCAACATCATTTTAGGAACACATTTTATGAATCTTATCACCCTATATAAGGTAGATAATGATTTCATATCTTTTAAATTCAATAACAAGAAATTAAAATTCCATTTTATAACAAAACCAAAAATCAGAGACTTCCACCTAATAAAAGATGTTCAATCCACGAAGATAATATAAATGCAAAAATACAAGGAAAATCATCTACAAGAACTGAGAAATGATTTTTCTTTCAAAAGATTAAATACACAATTAGAAATACCTGAAGTTAAAGAAAAAATATCTAAACTTCAAAATTCTTTTAAAAACAGGATATGTTATGATATTCCAAATGCTTTTTGGAGTAGAAAGCAACATATCGTAGATCTGCCTTATGAAAAAGGATTTTGACGAAAGACAAATTCCAACAAAAGTTAGGCCGATCCAAATGAACAGTAATCTTGAACAACACTGCAGAAAAGAAATTCAAGATCTAGAAAATAAGAAATTAAATTCCAAATCTAAGTCTCTTATGAGTTGTGCTTTTATGGGTATATTGAAACAAAAGTCAGGGAGGAAATAATGTATAGTCTAGTATATTTCTGCCCATTTAATTGACACCCTTTTGAGCATTATTTTATGCATACAGAAATTCTTGTTCAGATTTATTAAATTTTTGTTCAGATTTATGAAACTTTTGTCTAGAGGTTTAGGCTCTTATGAGTTTTCTTGCCTAAGAAGGTACGGGTAGTAAGTCCTCGAGGGAAGACAGTTAAGCTCGTAAATAGCTTAGGATTGTAGGAAGAACTTAAATTTCAAAATAAGATTTTATAAAAATGGATACGTTTTTCAATATATCTACTTCTTCGAACATTGTTTCAACATCTTTCATGGATTCAAAAAAGATAATAAATTCGGAAGAAATAGTTATACAAGATTTTGAAAACTCAATAGATAATTGGAAAATACCGATAATAAATAGAGATCATATTTACAAAAATTCCAAATATCAATTTTTCAAAACTGATTTTACAATTAAAACAGAGGAAAGAGACATTCAATTAACAAACCCCTTTGAAACAATCCAATTTCTTTTTCAAAATTCATTGAAGAAACATAGGGAAATAAATTATAAATACATTCATATTGGCTTAGTTCAAGCAGGGATAAAACCCTTAACTTAGGAGGATTAAATACTTCAATTCTTGCGATTTTAAGAGATGCCAGATTCACTAACTTTGAAGACTCTTTATTAAGTTATGTCGAATCTAGCCTCTGCACGGAGCCAATCTCTTTTGATTGTTACCCAAACTTTTCAGTATCCCTTAATGATAAAAATATCCTAAAATCCCTTGTCTTACAAATAAAAACCTATAATTACCCAAACGTCTACAAGCTTCTAAAGAGTGATAACTGCATCATGGCCGGGACAGGGCCTCGACCTACCCATAGTTTGTATGTACACAAAAATCTAGACCTGGTAACTATGAATGGCCTGGAGCTTACCACACAAGCTGGTACTCGACAAATCTATTAAGGAGGTTCTTCCTGCTGTTTATCAGGACCTGCAGACGTGAAATGCAGCGCCCCAACAAAGGGACGTCAGTACGAATAATTCACCGAGTATGTAAGGTAACTAAAATAACTGAAACTGAAATTGAACTGAAGTATAAAACATACTAAACATAAACTGAAGAGTCAACAGAAGTCTAGAGGCATACTTACATGTCTCAGACTCCGAAACAACTATACAAACCATAACAAACTATCTAGCCTCGTGTAAGGTGGCTAAAAGGATGTAAATAGCCCCAAAGGCAAAGGCATAGCCCCGACGGCAATCTGTATTTCCCCGAAGGCAATCTGTATAGCCTCAAAGGCAATCTGCATAGCCTCGAAGGCAAGTGCACATTATATATAGCCTTGAAGGCAAGAGTAACATAGTGTCGAAGGGAAGACATAACTCTATACATTCTATTATCATACTTTCTATTATCTTGACTACTTAGCTAACTATAGGCTCATTTCTAACAAGGGAAAGTCATTACAATAGGGTTATGGTAACCCAATCAAAATCACTACGAATAGCGTGTCTTTGTGCGAGTGATCATGAGTACTGTAACAAGGGAATCATTCCAATAACAATGGAAAGAAGGGATAGCCTCGCATACTTGTCTCTGGCTCGACAATTCAAGAGCTTAACTCGTACTTGCTTCCCGATTTATACAATAACAAAAATAACACTATCGTCAAACATACGAACGAACAATATTTCTCCTATTCTTATTACTTCCTCAAGCCTACAATAGGCGAGACAAACCAACAACATAACCAACAATTAAATACAATGGTATGACGAGCAACAAGCTCGATTCACGACTAACAAAACTATACCTTCAACCCCTACTTCTTCTTATTTCAAGACATCAAGGATAAAAATAACATATTCATATTCTCATATCTATCTCCAGCCACAAAAGGGTAGCAAAAACACTTTAAATTAACACAACAAGCTTCTAACATGATTTCTCTATCAATACTCAAGAGATTTACTCCTTACAACTTAGCTACAACTTCCAAAAGCTCAAGAACATAAATGAGAGGAGATTTCTTACCTCCAAACTCAAGAACAACTCCAAACCTGGACTTACTGCACCACGAAGAATCCGCTAATTCAAGCACAAGAGGGAAGAACATGATCCACTGAGTTTTATGAATTCTTCGGTACTTGAATCACTTGCTAAGGTTTTGATTTCACTCTAGAACCATATGACAACCTTGGGAGAACCCTTGGAGAGCTTTAGGACTTGTCTAGGAACTGGTTGGGGGAGAAATAAAATAAGAAGTTAAGCCACCTCCTCCCATATGCGGTGGGGTCTGCGTCACAGAATATGATATGCGACCGCATATGCCACCGAATATGATGGAAGAAACTTCACTAAGAAGGCAGGCCAAGATGCGGCTAAGATCTGCGAGGCAGACCGATTTTGCAATTCGAAACGTTTAGCGGAACGTACTAACTTTGTGGGGGAGTGTTTCCTTCTATACCAATAAACTCTAAACCCCCTGACACCTTCTTAATACTCATCTAAGTCATATATATCCTTATAAAAGATCTCAAGTCATCATAATCTAGTTTGATCCACATCACACGCAAGTGAATCTAAGAGTGTGGGGTTGTCGCAATTACTTCATTCTCAAAATACTCCTTCACTTGAACTCAAGTTGACCAACTCATCAAGAACTCAATGTTCAAAAGTACAGGCGTAGCAACATCATCAATTGATCCTTTCCTGATGAAATGTTTTCCCCCTCAAAACCGCTTGGTCATGCAGACTCTTAGAAAGGTCTTTTTGCCTCTTTCTTCTCTAGTAAAAAAATCATAATTTCAGATTTTGGCAGAAGAACATTTGCCAATTAGGAGTATCTACCTTTTCCATTTCGAATAGGTACTGCCAGAGATGGAGAAGATGAGAGAAGAAGTCGTTCCTGTTAATGAAAACAAAACATGGTACTTTTACATCTCAGAAGATTTACCTCGCACTATCCAAGAGTCCACTGACTTTGCCATTCGCTCTGCCCGTTCCATACAAAATACTTCTTCCACCCACATTCGCACTCTTCAGGTTCATTTTTAATTACCGTCCCATTTTACCTTTTCTGCTAGCCCGCATTTTCTAGTAATGCGATGAATAACATATAAGTTGTCTAGATTATTTCATGTTTTTTATATTTGAGTTGGAGCAACTGTAAAGTTGTATCCATGTGACCTACGAGTGACCTGGTCACGGTCACGGTCACGGATTCGAGCCGCAGAAGCCACTACATCAGGCTAGGCGGTCTATATATCACCCCTTGGGGTACGACCCTTTCCCGGACCTGCTAACATGGGATGCTTTGTGTGGGATACAACAATTGCAGGAAACGGAAAGTAAGTAAATATTACAATTCCACAAAGGATAAACTAAATATTACAATAAAACTGGAAATGAAGAATGGAACAACTCCTTGTGTGATTTGCTGAGTTGAGTGATGGCACTCTGTCTTTAAGACAAGATTGCCCCGTATATCTCCTTTTACATTATCGGGCAATAGTCTCCCAAGATACAACCACAACTTAACAATTGAGCAAAGGAAACTCAAGTGTTATTCTTGAAGAACTTTGAGTGTAGTAGACTTGCTAGAGAGAAAGAAGATGAAATCAGAAATTATGTAAATATTTCTAACTATTGTGTAGTGTTCAACAATTGAGCCAAAGGCCTCAATTTATAGTGTAAGGAGAAGACCCCTCAACTAGCCAACTAATGGCCTTCAATAGCCAATGTAATGACACTTATTGAGGGGTTACATTCAACCAAATAATGGCTGAATTCATGTGCAAAGTAATGGAGATTCAATGCTCCAAAACCAGCCCAAAGGTCAGAATATTCCAACTTCCCATCGCAGCATTCTTCCTCCAAAACGTCGCGGCTCTGTGAATTAGCACTGTGGTGCCTTGGCTCCAGTGACTGGCCACCCAATTAGTGCCGCGACGCTCCCTGGGCGGCGCCGTGATGCTCCTGCGCCTTAGCTCTGACGGGGCTGCGCCGCGGCCCTTCGCGGCAACTTCCGACTCGTTTCATCTTACACTTTTTCCTTCATTTACCAACGTGGAATACCTTTTCATTTGGCCAATAACCGTCTATCATTCTATGTCTCAAACGTATTACATACGTACCAATATCTCTTTCACTAATAAAATTTGCGATGCTTGGTACTACGCGTACACGTGTGTGGAAATGACGTTTTCGACGTACAGGCCCCCAATTGTTTGAGTCATAAATAATAGGATATACTTAATTCCACATTAGTAAATTTACAACAATCTTGAAAGAGAATTTGGCGCACTCACATGGTGCCTTTTCCAGCAATCTTTCAGCGGACCGATGTTGCATCTGGATAGGTAGCTTTCGCTTTGAACCTTCCATAGTTGAATACCATCGGACTTACTTACTGCGCGGTGAACATGATGTCTTGAACCATAAGTGTTTAGTGTAAGCCAAGTCAATGATACCAACACAACAATTTTCCTTACTCTGTTATTCATAATGTTTTGTCCGTTGTGGCCGTGGACACTTCTTGGATTCTTAAGTGCGTTCATTTGAGGTGTCCTGTCCTCTCACTTAAATAGGTGGTCTCCTACAAGGTATCCTGCTATACCCCACTTTACAAGTATTATGGAACCATTAAAAGTTTCCCCAAACCTAACCTTAATCGGTGAGGATCATTAAAGGTTTTGGAAACTTAACCTTTACCCACACTGCAGATAGCACTTATAGTCTATCGCGGGAACGAATTTGGATTTGGTGTTTCTTTACAGAAATCACTATCCGAAGTGCTCATGCTTCTACCGAAGCGCTCAACTGAACCTTTACACCATAATTTTCCCATTGAACCTAATTCCTGGGATCTCCAATCAGTAAGGTTGGGTTACCATCGTATTGGTCCTTATACCTTGGGTTTTAAGCCCATTCCCCTAGACAGCCAAAACATCTGATCTTTGGGTAAGCCCTTTGTCAGTGGGTCCGCTATGTTATCCTTTGATTTTATGTAATCAATGGATATTATACCCATGGTGATCAGCTGCCTAACGATCTTATTCCTCCATCGAATATGACGAGCCTTGCCATTGTACATAGAACTCCGTGCCCTTTCTAGAGCCGACTGACTGTCACAGTGGATCATTACAGAAGGTACGGGTTTGTCCCAACAAGGGACATCCTTTAAGAAGTCGTGAAGCCACTCAGCTTCTTCTCCTGCTTTGTCTAAAGCGATAAACTCTGATTCCATCATGGATCGGGCGATGCAAGTTTTCTTAGAGGATTTCCAAGACATAGCCCCACCACCAATTGTAAATACATACCCACTGATGGACTTAGTGTTCTCTATATCAGATATCTAATTTGTATCACTGTACCACTCTAGTACAACTGGATATCTCGAATAATGAAACCCGTAAGTTAGCGTGTATTTTAGGTATCGTAGTACCCGATTCAACGCCTTCCAATAATCATTACTCGGATTACGGGTAAACCTAACCAACTTGTTGACTGCATAAGCAATATCAGGTCGGGTGCAGTTTGTTATGTACATCAAACTACTAATCACCTGTGCATGTTACTCCTGGCATACGGGTGTACCATGATTTTTATCAAGCTTTTGATTTCTATCCATTGGTGACTTCATAGGCAAACTGTCAAACATCTCAAACTTTCTCAACACATCCTCGATGTAGTGAGACTGAGATAAGACCAGTCTGTTAGACGTCTTAGAGATCTTTATCCCTAAGATGACATCTGTGATACCCATATCCTTTATGTCGAAGCATTATTTCAACATGTTCTTAGTCTCTAGAATCAAGCTAGGACTGCTCCCTGTTATTAATATGTCATCTACGTACATGCATATCATGACGAACGAGTCAGAATTACCTTTCATGTAGACACATTTGTTACACTCATTAATAGAGAAACCTTTCGATAGTAGAGTGGTATCAAATTTTTCGTGCCATTGTTTCGGGGCGTACAAAGATTTGGCAAGTCGACAGACTTTCTTCTCTTGCCCTGGAACCACATACCCCTCGGGTTGTTCCATATAGATTTCTTCTTCCAAATCACCATTTAGGAAGGCTGTCTTGACATCCATTTGATGTATCTCAAGGTCACGCAATGCTGCGATTGCAATGAATACTCGTATGGACGTCATCCTAGATACCGGGGAGTACGTGTCAAAATGGTCAAGGCCTTCCTTCTATCGATAGCCCTTGACTACCAACCTAGCCTTGTACTTATCTATAGACCCATCTGCTTTATACTTCCGTTTGAGTATCCACTTATAACCCAACGATTTATTTCCCGGAGGAAGATCAACCAACTCCCAAGTATGGTTATGCAGGATGTAGTCTATTTCACTCTCAATAGCTTCTTTCCAGAGCGGTGCCTCTGGATTTGACAATGTTTTAGCAATTGTCCTTGGTTCGTCATTAACCATATAAGCTAAAAAGTCAGGACCGAAGGATTTATCCTTCCTGGCCCTTTTACTTCGCCTTGGTTCCATCTCTAGAGTCTCCAAGTTCTGAGAATCAGAAACACTAGATTCCGGATATTCAACCACTTCGAAGTCCACTAGATCTGAACCATATAGATCTGGGCAGTCAACGACTCCCGGTTCCTGAGAGCTTTGTTCATAACTTCATTTTGCGAGAGGTTATGTCTTTTTCCTTTCTAGGAAAGGTATCTTCAAATAATTGAGCATTCATTGATTCCATGATTGTACCCCCGTGGATATCTGGAATATCTGACTTAGGCACTAAGAAACAATAAGCACTACTGTTATTTGCATATCCGATGAAAATTTAATCTACAGTCTTAGGCCCAATCTTGACCTGCTTTGGCTTGGGTACTTCAACCTTTTCCAAACAATCCCACACCTTTAAATATTTATAGGTGGGTTTCTTTCCCTTCCTTGATTCATATGGAGTTTTTTCCTTACCCTTATGTGGGACTCTGTTAAGAATCGTATTAGCAGTAAGGACGACTTCTCCCCACATATTTTAGGGAATACTGGAATTGATGAGCAAGGCATTCATTATTTCCTTCAATGTGCGGTTCTTACGTTCTACCACACCGTTCGACTGAGGTGAGTATGGAGCCATCATTTGATGAACAATGGCTGATTGGGCACAATATTCCTCAAATGGCGCTACGTATTCTCCCCCTCTATCGCTACGAATGGATTTAATCCGCATGCTTAGTTGGTTCTCAACTTCTGCTTTGTAACGTCGGAACGCTTCAAAGGCTTCATTTTTACTTTTCAACAAGTAAAGGTAACAATACCTTGTGCTATCATCAATGAATGTCACAAAGTACTTGTTCCCCCCTCTAGTTTGTGCAAACTTCAAATCACATATATCTGTGTGAATAAGTTCTAGAGGAGCGATATTCCTTTTCGACGGATCGAAAAGGAAGGTTTGTGAGTTTTGCCTCTACACACACCTTACACTTATGTTGAGGGTTTACGTCGATAGACGACAACAACTCCAACTTTACCAATATTTGGATGGACTTGTAGTTAACATGTCCTAATCTATGATGCCATAAATTAGAGGACTCAAGCAAGTAAGAAGAAGCATCAATATTATTGCTCGCACGTAGTACAAACATGGCGTTAACTTTGAAGAGGCCTTCACAGACGAAGCCCCTTCCCACAAACATTCCATTCTTGGTGATTACAAATTTATTGGACTCAAACACTAGCCTAAAACCAGTATTAACCAATAAATGACCTAAAATTAAATTTCTCCTAATCTCAGGAACATGCATCACCTCCTTCAAAGTGAGCTCCTTTCCATAAGTTATCTTCAGGACTACCTTTCCTACCCCAGCACGTCAGAGGAAGCGTTGTTACCCATGAATAGCTTCTTGTTAGTAACTAGTGTATAAGTGAAGAATACATCTCTATTAGAACAGATGTGTCTTGTAGCACCTGTGTCCATCCACCATTGCGTAGGATTCTCAACAAGGTTTGCTTCAAGCACCACCGTTGAGAACTCCTCAATCATGTCGTCCAGAAACTTGTCTTTGACGATGTTAACATGTGCCTTCCCCTTAGCATTGTCCTTCTCTTTTTGCTCAGTCTTGAGCTTGCATCAGTCCTTGATCATATGACCAGGTTTCCCACAATTATGATAGTTTCCTTTGAACCTCTCCGCTTCTTGGGTCTTGCCGTCTTTCTGGAACTTGCGCTTCTTGCTTGGGTTCCCTTTGGCCTCAACCAGATTTTCCTTTGCCTCAGCGGGTTGTTTACCCCTAGGCAAAGCCTTCTTATTATCTTCCTGAATCTGGAGTTTGATAATAAATTCTTCAAAGGTCATCTCCTTTGTCTTGAGTTTTAAGTAACTCATAAACTCATTCCACGAGAGAGGTAACTTTTCAATCAGTGATGCAACAAAAAACTGCTCATTTGGTTTCATACCTTCCAAAATCCAGGTGATGTAGAATCATTTGGAATTCCCGGACTTGGGACATCACTATTTTACTATCCACCATTTGAAATTTCATGAATTTCCCAATGATGAATTTCTTAGTACCTGCATCTTGTGCGTTGTACTTCTTTTACAGCTTCTCCCATAAATCTTTGGTGGTGCCAACGGTGTAATACACCGTGTAGAGAGGGTCTGAGAAGCAGTTCAATATATAGTTCTTACACGTGAAATCATTATGACTCCATGCATCAAGAACCATCTTCATGCCATTAATGACATGGATACCTTTGCTCCCTTCAGCCATTTCAGTAGGCGAAGGGTCCATTTAATCTCCAGCTTGTGGAGGATCTTCTATTAGGAAATAAGCCATTCCCAAAACAGTCAGATAAAATAGCATCTTATGTTGCCATCTCTTGAAATTGGAGCCCATGAACTTTTCTGGGCGTTCATGATGGAATCCAACGGGTGGAGGAACTGGAGCGTTCTCTTGAGCAGCAGAAAAGGCGTTAGTTGAGCCTTGAGCAACCGAAAAGGCATTTGGTATGCCTTGAGCAGTGGGGAAGGCAGAGGGGTTTCCTTGAGTAGTAGTAGCAGCAAAATCAGCAGCGAGTTGTTCTCTTCCAGTCATCTTTCTAAGTACTTACAATAAATCTTGTCTTAAAATTGTGGGATACAACAATTGCAGGGAACGGGAAGTAAGTAAATATTACAATTGCTAGAAAGGATAAACTAAAAATTACAATAAAACTGGAAATCAAGAATGGAACAAACTCCTTGTGTGATTTGCTGAGTCGAGTGATGACACTCTGTCTTTAAGACAAGATTCCCCGTATATCTCCTTTTACATTATCGGCAATAATCTCCCAAGATACAACAACAACTTAACAATTGAGCAAAGGAAACTCAAGTGTTATTCTTGAAGATCTATGAGTATAGTAGACTTGCTAGAGAGGAAGAAGATGAAATCAGAAATTCTGTAAATATTTCTAAGTGTTGTGTAGTGTAGTGTTCAACAATTGAGCCAAAGGCCTCAATTTATAGTGTAAGGAGAATACCCCTCAACTAGCCAACTAATGGCCTTCAATAGACAATGTAATGACACTTATTGAGGGGTTACATTCAGCCAAATAATGGATGAATTCATGTGTCAAGTAATGAAGATTCAATGCTCCACAACCAGCCCAAAGGTCAGAACTTTCCAACTTCCCGTCGTAGCATTCTGCCTCTGAAGCGCCGCGGCTCCAGTGACTGGCCACCCAATTAGCGCCCCGGCTCCGACGGGGCTGCGCCGCGGCTATTTCCGACTCGTTTCGTCTTACACTTCGTACACTTCTTCCTTCGTTTACCAACGTGGAATACTTTGTCATTTGGGCAATAACCGTCCATCATTCTATGCCTCAAACGTATTACATACGTACCAATATCTCTTTCACTAATGAAATTTGCGATACTTGGCACTACGCGTGCACGTGTGTGGAAACGACGTTTCCGACATACAGGGCCCCAATTGTTTGAGTCATAAATAATGAGATATACTTAATTCCACATTAGTAAATTTCCAACACTTTGTGCACCGGGCTGCCCAACTGTATTTGAGTTGGGGATCTCTTAATCTTCCAGCTAGGAATATTTATATGAAATGAAGGGGCAATATATTGAAACCCCATTTATTTGTTTTTCTCTTTTTGTAGCTATATTTTCTGTTAGTCTTAAATATTATGCATTCATGTATCTATCTCCCTAACGAATATGGTGTGGAAAAAAAGTTTTGCAAGTGTAGACCCTAGATAAATTCAGGTTCCGAATTTCAGTGTTTTCAAGGTTGTGAAAGTTGTTAGATTATTTAATTTTGAAGACTTTACAGGTCTGCAATTACCTTAACTTGTTGCTGGAGTTGAGGGTATGATAATTTCTAATTGTCAATAAATTATTATTTGCATGATTGTCTCGTGAGAACATTTGTTAGGTATGCGACCTGTAGGTCAATTTGTTATTATGATGTTGGTCCCTAAGGCAAATTAATTGGGGCTGCGGGAGTACAGTTTTTGCAAATTTTCACTTGAAATATCTCTTCCCCTTCTTAGCAAAGTTTTGCAAGCTTCCTCTCTTAGTTGTAGCTCTAAAAATAAACTAAATGTAGATAACACATCAGAGACAAAAACACTAGGTGATTTCTTCCCATGTATCCTAGAACTAAGTGGATAGAGTTAGCTAGTATCAGTTGTTGGTGGGAGGTCTTGTGGAATTAGTCGAGGTGCGCGCAAACTGGTCCAGACACCATAGTTATAAAAAAAAAACTAAATATAGATAACTGATCAGGTATAAATTTATGGTTTAATTTGAAGGCTTGTAGCTTAGCAAGGACCTTAACTTAGAGTTCTGTTGCTGGAGTTTGAAGGAATAAAACAGACTTATCCCCATGCATTAGTGCTAGTATGGTGAAATGGGGGAGTGGGGGGTTTATAACACATAGCCATCTGTGGTGCTAGGCGATCCTTCACCTCATGAGCTAGCTTTTCAAGTTGAGTAAGGGCAAAGGTCCGTTTTCTTCGGGGTTCCATCTAGATATTTCTGTATTATCTTATCTTTATTGCCAATCCTAATCTATAAGTAATGTTCTGCAGGATTTTATGCCAAAGATAAAAGTCCAGTATGGAACTTATGAAGAGGTTTTATTCAAGAAAATAAAAGGTAACTTGCACATGTCTTCTTATAGTTTAGTATGGACTATTTTGCTTCTACCCTCATGGTTAGATCTAAAAGTGAATACTGAATGCTGTCTACCTTCTATGCCTTGTAATTGGGATGCTCTTCATGATTTGTTAGTCAACAAGCTTTTGTTGCACATTTTCAAAAACAAGTGAACCCTCATTGGTTTATAGATGCTATCAGTCTTGGGCACTTGCTTCTCATACATGTAATATAAATGAATTCCTTCTATGTATGCACAAAGAGAAGTCTTTCAATCACCTTCCCCCACTGTGAGATTGTGTATGATCTTTCATTACGCTCTGCTTTCTTCAAAATTCGTTGAACGATGCCTCATTCCGTTGAGGAATCTTTATTGGCATGTCATGGAGTCAACATTGATAAATCTATAAGAAAAAGTTTGGGATGAATTTTTACCAATGAACTTGATAAAGTGGCTCTGCATGCTTCCTTGGGCAGAAAAAGCTGTTCAAGGAGCTGATGAGCTTTTCACTTTTCTTTGTCTTTTTTGTAAGCATAATTATCCTTTAAATTTGGTTAGTTCCTATTTTCCTACCTGTGCTACGGTGCTTTATGTTGGATATAATTGTTGGAATCAAAGAAATACAGGAAATAAATAAATATTACAAGTGTTCGAAAGGATAAACTAACAACCAAGATTATAATTGCTGCAAGCTTGTTGAGTCTTGAATCTTGATAACCTGAAATCAAGAAACACTAAATCTGGATTGTTACAACTGTGGCTGAGTCGAGAGATGACTCTCTATCTTTAAGACAAGATTGCCCTGTATATATGCTTTTACGTTAGCGGGCAATAGTCTCCCAAGATAAAACAACAACTAATCAACACTACAAAGCAAATAGGTTGATTCTGACGAAGAAAACAAACACGAAACGACTTGCTGAAGAATGAAAAATTTAGAGGAAAATGAAGGAAGAGTTTCTGCTTTTTGCTTTTTACAGTTTTTCTCCACTGTTTAAGAGGTCCTTTAAGAGGTGTAATCATGGCCAGAAGCCCGCAACCCACGACCCGAGACCCTAGACCAGACGGGACGGGATGGGCAGGCGGCGGCGGCGCGCGTATGGGCTTAGCCTCGAACCCAAGTACACCTAGGTCCTCCCTCCTTCAAACACATGGGTTATCCCTTGGAGTCCCAAAACCTTATCCATTTTTTAGGTTTATAAAAAGAAAAATTCTTCATTTTCCCACCGATGTGGTAGATTTGTCCCACACCATATTTCCATGCCTCAAACACCTTACTTCGTGGACCAATATCTCTTTCATTTCCTAATGAAATTTGACGATCCTTGGCACTACGGTCATCTACTCACTTAGTAGATTATGCACGTGTGAAGAGACAGAGCCTCCAACATGCGGAACCCTAGTGTTTAAGTCATTAAATATGGATGGACGCAACCTCCCCACCAAAGGCAAATTTCCAACAATTCCCTCTTGAAAGAGATTTTGGTGCACACATAAGGTGCCTACTTTTAGCAATCTTCCAGTGAAAAGATATTGCATCAGGAGAGGTAGCTTCCACTTTGAACTTCCCTAGTTGAATACCACCGGACTTACTTACTGCGCGGTGAACGTGATTTCTTGAACCGTCAGTGTTTAGTGTAAGCCAAGACAATGATACCAACACAATAACTCCCCTTGTACATTTTCTTCTTATTGTTATGTCTGTTGTGGCCATGGAAACACTTGGATTCTTAAGTGCGTTCATTTGAGGCGGCTTGTCCTCGCACTTAGATAAGTGATCTTCTACAAGGTATCCTGCTATACCCCACTTCACAAGTGTTAGGAATTATTAAAAGTTTCCTCAACCTTAACCTCAACCGTTTGAGGATCGTTAAAGGTTTGGAAGCTTAACCTTTACCCACCATGCAGGTAGCACTTTAATGTCTATCACGGGAACAACTTTGGATTCATGTTTCCTTATAGAAATTATCATCCGAAGTGCTTTTGTTTCCACCGAAGCGCTCAACTGAACCTTTTGCCGCTTAGTTTTCTCATTGAACCAAATTCTTGGGATCTCCAGTCAGTATGGTTGGTTTACCACTGCAAAGGTTCGTATTGTTTGGGTTTTAAGCCATTCCTCTAGACAGGAAGAATTCTTGATCTTCGAGTAGTCCCTTAGTTAAAGGGTCTGCTATATCCTTTGATTAGTAATCAAGGAAGTGACACCCGTGATGATCAACTACCACACGGTCTTATGTCTCCGATAGATCCGACAAATATATCCAGACGCCATCATCTGTGCCCTTCCTGAAGCCGACCGGCTAGCCACAATGTATAACTGCTGAAGGCACGGGTTTCTCCTAATAAGGGACGTCCTCTAAGGAGTCACGAAGTTACTCAACTTCTTTCATGCTTTTTAAAAGAGATAAACTCCGATTTCATCATGAATCGGCCAATGCAAGTTTGCTTAGAGGATTTTACAAGACCCACCATACACATTAACTTAGGGCTTTGGTGTTCTTCAAGTCCGATGTCCAGATTGCTTCACTGTGTTCTCCTAGAACCGCTGGACATCCAGAATACCATAATCCGTAGATAAGCGAATATTTCAGATATCGTCAAATCTGATATAATGCTTTCTATCGATCATTTTTAGAATCACGAGTGAACCTTAGTTCAACTGATCTACTTTGTAAGCCGATACCAGGTCGGTTGTAGTTGTAAAATACATTGAACTACATGTGACATGTGCATATCGCTCCTGGTATATGGGTGCACCATGATTCCAATCAATTCTATGATTCATATCCATTGGTGGCATTGGTGGCTTCAACGAGACCGTCAAATACCTCACAAATGAGTTTGGAATTATACTAGTTCGTTAGATGTCTTAGAAATCCCAATTCCTAAGATGTCATCTTTCATATCGAGACTTTTGTTTCAATATGACTTCCACTTTCTGACTATTGGTTTTCAACTGTTGGCTTTCTAAATCCAGAGTCAATGTTTCTGTTGTCAGATTCATTGTTTCTGTTTCACCTGAAACTTCCAGGACCAAAATGAAAGTTCAGGAAGAAGCCCAACAGTCCAACAAACCAACTCTGATCTTCCCCTTCCAACTCTCCGATTAGGAAGGTTGTTTCAACATCCATGTCACGCAAGACTGCAATGGCCGTGGATGTTAAGCTATTCACAGGGGAGCACATGTCCAAGTAGCCGAGGCCTTATACTCGTCTAGTAGATCCATCTACTTTGTACTCACTTTTGAGTATCCACTTTTACAACTCAAAGGTTCTTTTCCCGGAGGAAGGTCAACCATTACACAAGTATGGTTCTATATGATGGAATCTATTTCTCTCTCTATAGCTTCTTTCCAAAGCAACGCTTCTGGAGATGATAATTCTTTGTTAATTGTCCATGGTTCGTTCTCAACCATATAAGCTAGAAGGCCTGGAACAAGTCTTTGTCCCCTCTTTGCTCCATCTCGGTTCAACATCTAGAATCCCTGAGTTCTGTAGATCTGGAATATTAAGTTTCGAATAATCAGCAACTTCTGAGTCTTGTAGCTTTGGAAATTCTGGTTTCAGACAATCAGGCACTCGCGGGTTCTTGTTAACCTCGATCAATTACTTTCTTTTCCTTCTCAAGGAAAGTTATCTTCAAAGAATTCAGCATTCTTTGACACCAAGAGGTGATAAGCACTACTATTATTTGCAGATCCAGTGGATATGCAATTTATAGTCTTAGGTCCAACTTGACCTGTTTCGATATTCAACCTTTACCAAGCCATCCCACAACACAATATTTGTAGGTGGGATCATACGGCGGGTTATCTTTATCCTTATGCGTAGTTCTGTTGAGAATCGCATTAGCGGTAAGAATCGTCTTGCCCCACATAATTTGGGCATACGACTTTGCGCTTGGCTAACACCGTTAGACTGAGGTGAGTAATGAGAAGTGGTTTGATGAACGATGTTTTACATCTGTCCCTCTATCACTACGAATTCCTCAATCCGTAGGCTTAGTTGATTTTCAACTTCTGCTTTGTAGCTCTTATCCGCTTCAACAACTTCATCTTTGCTTTCCAACAAACAAAAGATGCAATACGTTGTACCATCATCAATGAAGGTCACAAATTACTTGTCCCCCCTCCCCCCTCTATTTTGTATAAACTTCAAATCACCCATGTAGGTGTGACTAAGTTCTAGAGGAGCGGTGTTTCTTTCGCTATTTCTTTGACGGAATGGAAAGGTGATTTTGCCTCTTCGCCTACCTCACATTCATTTTGAGGGATTATGTCTACATAAGGCAACAATCTCAACTTCGTTAGCTTTTGAATGACTTTCTATTTAACGTGTCTTAATCTATGATGGCATAGATGCACGGATTACAAATATATCATTCTATGATGGCATACTGTACTATTCTTAGTTATTACAGACCTGTTGGAATAGTCTCAAACCAACTTGACCAACATCGTCCCTGAAACCAAGTTTGGGACATGTATCACCTCCTTTTAGAGTGATCCCATTCCCTGAAGTCCTATTGAGGACAACCTCTCCAACCCCCTCTACTTTAGAGGTGGCGTTGCTTCACATGAACAACCTCTTGCCCGTGGTTAGAGCATAACCGGATCATATGTGATCTGGATACTCTGTCCTACTCCAGTTGCTTTGGCAGATTGAGTGTCCAATTTCTTTTCTACCTTTCTTTTGGCATTCAGATCATTTAAGACCTGAAAACTCTGGCCCACCTCACTAGGTATCCATTACTTTTCTGCCTTTCTTTTGACCTTCAGATCTTTTAAGACCTGGAAATTCTGGCCCACCTCACTAGGTGTCCATTACTTTTCTGCCTTTCTTTTGGCCTTCAGATCTTTTAAGACCTGGAAATTCCGGGCCCACCTCACTAGGTGTCCATTACTTTTCTGCCTTTCTTTTGGCCTTCAGATCTTTTAAGACCTAGAAATTGTGGCCCACTCCAGTCGCCCGTAGGCTTTGTACAACTGAGTGTCCAATATCATCCTATCAAATAAAAGATCTTCTGTTAGATAGTGTGACAGGTTCAACGTCTTAAGATAAGCCATTATCGTTTAGTCTTCTTCCCTTGAGATTGGTGCCCAAACAACTCCTGGCACATGCTTAAGAGTGGTAATAGTTTTCGCACAGTCAGTGGATCCCTCTCCTTCATATGTGCGAACATACTTTACACACTTTTAATAATTACACCCAAAAGAGCGGATCTTTTAAGTCGTTATTTACAATAGTCCAATATTTAAACGGGAGGGAAGGTGAGATTAAACTTCTGATTTTAAAGTGTAAGGAACATAATTTATTTCGGGAAACCATTTTCATATTCCTCCTTACTTTAAGCCCTTTTTAATCAGACATCATTTAATCTTATTTTTGACAAGGAAGAAAAATTACTTATCCCAATTTTGGATTCTGGCCCATTTCAGTCACTTCGTCGGACTGAGTGTCCATTTCCTCCTTACCATAATTTGGATCCTTTGTCTGGGACAAATATAGGCCCTCTACTACATGATAGAACAACATCTTCAGCCTTCTCCTCTTGTCCCAGTTGACATCCTCAGCCTCTCGTGGGCGCTTGTTCCTACCACTCTTGGGAGAGGTGACACCATGAACACCTTGACCTTCAACAGCATAATCAATACCGTCTTCTACCAGAAAACCATAGCCATATCCAGATTTGGTCACACAATTGTTGACCGACATCTTTCGAACACTAATACAATCTTGTCTTAAAATTATTGGATATAATTGTTTGAATCAAAGAAGTACGGGATGTAAATAAATATTACAAGTGTTCGAAAGGATAAACAAACAACCAAGATTATAATTGCCGCAAGCTTGTTGAGTCTTGAATCTTGATAACCTGAAATTAAGAAACACTAAATCTGGATTATTACAAATATGGCTGAGTCAAGAGATGGCTCTCTGTCATTAAGACAATATTGGCCCGTATATATACTTTTATGTTAGCGGGCAATAGTCTCCCAAGATAAAACAATAACTAATCAATACTACAAATCAAATAGGTTGATTCTGACGAAAAAAACAAACACGAAATGACTTGCTGAAGAATGGAAAATTTAGAGGAAAAGGAAGGAAGAGTTTCTGCTTTCTTCATCCCTACAGTTTTCTCCACTGTTTCTGCTCTCTTTTAATTCTCTCTACCTCAAATTTGTTTTATGCTTTTTATAGTTTTTCTCCATTATTTCTCTACCTCAAAGCTTTCTGGCTGCTGACCACCATTTCTGAAACTCCATGGACCAAACTGTAAATACTATACAGTTTGGGATCCAAAAGATAATATCAGAAGTAGCCCACGACCCGAGCTCGGACTGGACGGCGGCGGCGCGCGTGTGGGCTTAGCCTCGAACCCAAGTACACCTAGGTCCTCCCTCCTTCAAACACATGGGTTACCCCTTGGGGTCCCAAACCCTTATCCATTTTTTAGGCTTATAAAAAGAATAATTCTTCATTTTCCCATCGATGTGGTAGATTTGTCCCACACCATATTTCCATGCCTCAAACACCTTACTTCGTGGACCAATATCTCTTTCATTTCTTAATGAAATTTGACGATCATTGGCCCTACGGTCGTCTACTCACTTAGTAGATTATGCACGTGTGAAGAGACAAAGCCTCCAACATGCGGAACCCTAGTGTTTAAGTCATTAAATATGGGTGGACGCAACCTACCCACCAAAGGCAAATTTCCAACACTTTATGCACTGTCGTGGTGCATTCGTATGTCACTTGTATTTACTCTTTACTTATCCGAGTGAATAAAAAGGAATGCGTGAATGTTCATCTCCTTTGGTCCTACATACATAACCTACTTTGTATTGTTACCTTTTGGAATTTGACAAGACTATTGTGACTTTATTAATCTTACAAGAGGAATCTGATTAACTTGGTAATGGATTTTTCTCCTATAAATGCTTTTCAATCTATCCTTTCAGATGAGTTGGTAACTGCGAGAGAGCACCCTGCTATGGCTGGGGGAATTGGTATTGCTGCTGGCCTCTCCTCATGCGAGGTATTAGATGTACTTATTTTTAGTTTTAATTTTTCATGCATAATCTGCTGGCAATTGATTAGGTATCGAGTCTTTACTTAGATTGCTTGAAGAAGTTGTATTCCATTTGTATACTGACTCCTATCCTCATTGTTTTTCTGAGGCTTCCTCGTTGATTAAGTTAAAATGTTGAGATGACTGAAGTGTGGCTAACCTTAAGTTTGTTGTTTAAGTTACTCAACGTGGAAAAATCCATCTGTCCAGCTAAATGAAAATTAAGAAGGCTTAAAAAGTTCTCTCAAATTAATAGACATATTAAACTTTAAGTTATTATAGCGGGAGATAAAGGATATAAGCCTGCGACTGGTTAAGAGCCCATCTCCAATATGCGCTGACGAACGTATTGTGATTTTCTAAGCTTCTAGACAACAGTGTGTGAAATAGCTAGCATTTGCATTTTGTTTTCACTTTCTTTTTGTTAATTTTGATGTTAAGATTTGCGAATGTGCCATTTATATGTAGATTTGATTTAAGAGATTTAATTTGCATTCCTTCAGTTTGTAAGTGTGAACACCCCCCCACCCCCCCCCACACATACACAACCAAAAAAAAAAAAGAAGAATCATTTATTTGTGGGAAAAGTCTTGATTGAAAAATTTAGTATGTTAACAACATTGTTGTTGAATTTTCTATATGTGGTATAAGTGATCGCTTCAATACCTCTGTTAGGAGACGAACTAATATAACTGAAAATAGTAGTAGTACTTTGATAATGGCCGATGTTTTTTTTTTTTTTGGACTTTGGTCATCTTTTCTTTGCTTTCCTATCAGTATTCATCATTATTTATAAAAACAATCGATTGGTAAACTGGTCATAGTCACCAAAGAAGTGACAGACAAGAAAACAAAACCAACATATGACATAGAAAAGCCTCAATCTATATAGCATGATATAACATAAAAAGCAGTCTCAACATATGTATTTGCCTGAAGTTAGAGGCAACTTCTTTTTCTTCTTTGCTTTTAGGATTTGGTCCATTGTGTTTCCTTTCTCCTAGTTAAGAATTTTAGTTTTTAACTTACTATTGTTGCTTACGTTGCATTACCTCTGCCTTTCAAAACTATATAATGGCTCCAAAACTATTGAATTGGGATTAGTAATTATTTGATAGTTGTAAAAGCAATAATTTGATTGATGGTGTGGGCAAAAACCCAATGTACTAGTGAGATACAGAAAATAAAGAATATAGTTCTCAATAAATGGTATCCAGTCCTCTATACTAATAGCAACATTTTGGCTGCACCAAAACTTGACTAGAAGTAAAAGATTAGTCCTAATTGTACAAAAAATTTCATCCCTTTATCTCACTCCACAACATACACATAAGTTCCGACCAGGCTACGTCCCATTTTTCGCATCTTAGACACATCTCCAAGAGTCACCACTATTGACCATGAAAGAAATAATCCCCTTGATGATCTCAGCCCAATTGGTATATAAACAACAAACTTAAGGTTAGCCAATTGGTATATGGACACCAACCCAATTGGTATATAAACAACAACCGGAAGTCATGTGAGTAGTGGCACCGGTGTCCATATACCAATTGGGGTCCGGTTGAGATAACCCCAGTGTGTGCATTGCGGCCTCGATATCGGTTTGAGTGGGGCTTGCTGCATGATGGGCTTGCGGAGGTCGGGGCCCAAGAACTCCTGTCCGTGGTGTAGCTGGGACGTAGCTGCTATTGCTACCGCTGCTGGGCCACTGGCCAATGGGCCGCCACTGCTGGGTATTGGGCCTGGACTATTGGCCAGCCCACTGGCCGCTGGAAACTGCTTCTGGATGGTACGGGTTCCACTGCCATGGGCCCCACTGCTGGGCCCAGGGGGGTGGTGGGCCACTGTACCCTGGATGGGACCCACCGCCTCCTTGTTGACCACCGGAACCGCCACCAAAACCGCCGCGTTTGCCCCCGCGGTTTTTGTTATTATTTTTGCGATTATTCTTGCCGCCACCATTATTATGGTTTTGGCCCGAATTATTAACAAAACCCGAAGGACTAGGAGAGGACGCCACCATGACAACTGGGCTTGCTCCGGTAGCCACCTTTTTAGCCAAACCGGCTTCTTCCAACGTAAGCATGGAGCGGGCTTGATGGAAGTCGGGAAGAGGGTTGCTTTGGCGAAGGAGGGTTCCAACACCATTATAGGCCTCCGAAAGACCGGCAACCAACTGTAGAACTAGATGATTATTTGTTACTGGTGCGCCAACATTACGGAGTTGATCCGCCAACTCCTTTAGTTTCTTGCAATATGCAGAAACGTTCGGAAATTCGTCCATTCGAACGAGAGAGAATTCCTGCTCGAGTGTGACGACACGGGAATGTTGGTTGTCTTGGAATATGTCACGCAATCTATTCCATGCAGCCATAGCCGTGGTATCCAGCTCAATAATCGTCTGTAGAAGGTCCAGCGAAATAGTGGCGTATATCCACCGAAGAACGGTAGCATCAAGTGTAATCCATAACTCAGGATCCTCCGCAGGAAGGGGTCTAGCGGGAGGAATGATGTGATGAAGAGCTTGATAAGATATAGCGTGAATTTTAAACAACTCCGCCCACGTCGCATATTGGACGTTTTCCATCTCAATGACAATAGGGATACTGCTCTTGATATTGGAAACCGTGAGGGCAGGGTGAAAATTGTTCTTAGACATATTGAAAGAACAAAGAAGAAAGGGAAATTTAAGAGAGGTGTTTTTGAGAGTGGAAGACGAATTTTGGAAGAGAAACCCGAGGAGGGGGGGGGGGTCTCGGCCAAAGGGAGGGCAAAAGTTTGAGAGAAAAAACTTTTGTTTAGACCTAGTCTCTTGATACCATGAAAGAAATAATCCCCTTGATTATTTTCATTGATTGAATAGATATATATACAAGTTACAAAACCTTCTTCTACCATAATTCTAACTATACAATTATGGTAAGTGTATATCCTAATTATGGTAAGTGTATATCCTAATCTAGATAACAAATATACTACAATATACACACAATATACTTTTCTTAATATACAAGATTTATCCACTGTTTTGCTGCCCTAGCTCTCCCGTGATGGGCTGGAAATGCTGGGCCAAGAGAGGCCCACTGCCGAGAAGGCCTAATTGCTTCACTGCTGCTTGCTGCTGTATATCATTGATATACATGTGATATACACTGCTGTATATTCAGTGTATATCACATGTATATTGCTCTGTTTAACAGACCACTCTATTTCAAACATATTCATCGACGTCTACCAGTGTTCTATTGCCACTTGGAACTATACCAATAAGTGGTTCAAATTTTCACTCGAGGGCTTGCACATATAACACCAGCTGGCATATGCTATCCTTCTTTGTCTCATGTTTTCACTAATGAAGATGATTCCACGTGCTGCCGACTAAATGAAGCACACCTTTTTCAGACCATAGCAATCCATACAGACTAATGGGAAAAAAAGTCAAATTAGGCTTTGGGCCTAACTCACACCCCAAAAGCTGGCTTAAAGGGAGGAGGATTTCCCAATCTTTATTATACGGAGCTCAGGGTTCTTGCTCGTCACCGTTATGGTATAATCTCTTCACCCTCTCCTCACGCCCAGATCCAAACATTCTTTTATCCGGGGTTTCACTATCCATTCTGAAGTGTGCACATTCATGGACCGAGGCATTTCCACCCCCATCGGCCCGGGACCGGTCAATTGGTTCGGGGGCATTTCCCCCTCATACGGGGCCCACATCGGATCGGGCTTGGGCCTAGCTCTGATACAATGCCAAATTAGGCTTTGGGCCTAGCTCACACCACAAAAGCTAGCTGAAAGGGAGGAGGATTGCCCAAACCTTATTATAAAGAGCTCATGGTTCTCGTCCGTCATCGTTGTGGTATATTCTCTTCACTTACTAGCTGTTGTTAAGAATATACTAGTTAAAAATGAAACCACTACATTACTTGTAAAGTGATTCGATATGGTTTTGAACCACCATCATTCAGTTCTATAAGATTCTTCTGAACTTCATACTCCAAAGAGCCTGCTTTCTTCATCCCTATGTACTTGAGCTGTTGATATTTGCTTTGGCTCGAGATATAATAGTTTGTTGAGTTGCACCCAAGGGTGTGGCGTAGTGGTCAATGAAGTGGGTTGAGAACCATGAGATTTCATAATTAATACTTCTTTGTCACAAAACCGATCTTATAAGGTTTTGTGTTGGTAGTGTTCTCTCGTCTTTCAATTGGTGAATCACCAAAGCCAAATCCATCTTGCGCAACGTATCGGTTGTTCGTTGGTTCAAGTGGTACATGAGTTGGATTTAGAATGTCGTGAGACAGTTCAGTTCCTATCTACCATTGGTGTTGAAGGGAGAACCTCTTTATCCATTTCATAGGTCTATTTTCTTTTGAGAAAGTAACAATTGTGTATATTTAAGCAAAACAACACAGAGGTTGTGCTGAAACCATATTTACAAGGGGCAAAAAAGAAGAGAAACTGCTCCAGAAACCTAACAAAAACCTAGGATATCTATGATTGAAGCAGTGCTTCTATGTAGTTCTGTTTAGACAAAAAGCAAAGAAGTCTAATGCAATTCAACTTGATCATTTGTATTGTATTGCAACTATCATCAAAACATCTGGAATTCCTCTCGTTCCAAATTGTCCACCATATGCAAGCTGGGACAATCCCCCATCTATTTCTGTCCAGAGTTCTTGCTCCTGCTCTTCCCAGCTAAACAAGACTTCAATTATCTTTCTTGGCATTGTCCAGGAAATTCTTCTGAGACTAATGAAAATCTTCCATAGCATGTCTGTTATCCTATAGTTTCGGAATAGATGGCTGACTGTCTTATCGTCTTCACCACACAGATAACACCCTGAACATAGAGAAATCCCTCTCCTGCTAAGATTGTCTTGAGTCAAAACTACTTCCTTGGCTAACAGTCAGGTAAAACATACAACATACAACATAACATATATACCCAGTGAAATCCCATAAAGTAGGATCTGAGAGGGTAGAGAGGTTGTTTCTGGTAAACCCTCAGCACAAGGACATGCAACCTGAAAGGTATCTTCACTTTCCCAAATGTGCTTCCATAGCCAATTGACCATTTGTTGGTTGTTGTGGTTCAACAACTTGTATGTTGAGCTTACCCTTAAGATTCCATTACTGTCTTCTTGCCATCATAATCTATCTTCATCGTCTCATGAAAAATAATCTATCTTCACCCTCCCGTGTCCCTTTGAACTATTCCAATTGTTTGTGAATACTAATGTAGCCACTTCTCAATCATTTAGATTTCTTTTGAACTGAATATTCATCCCTGAGGAGACCATGCTTCATTTACTGTTTTCTTTTGCTACCAATCCAGAGCATAATGCCTGGAAAGTGTTCTTTGAGGCAAGTGTTAAGGGTGATCCTGCCCCCCCGAGATAGGTACTGAGACTTTTATCTTGTCAATATCTTTCACATTTCTCAATCACAGAATTTCAAATCTCCTTGGACTTTGATTTGGCTCCTAAGGGCATTCCTAGGTAAGTCGTTGGCAAGAGACCTACTTCTCCTCCCAATACCTGAGTCAGCGATTCCATATCAGGCACTACATTAATAGGATACAAATGGCTCTTCTTCCAGTTTATGTACAACTCTGAAATACCCCCAAACACAACCAGAATGGTTCTTAGCACTCTTGGTTGAGTCTTTTCTAGCATAATGAAATAATAGTGTGTCATCAGCATACCGAAGATGTGTGACTTTCATGCTCATGTTTAAGTTTCTAGCCATTTCAAAACCTCTCAGCCTTCCATTTGCTTTAGCAGTCTTGATCATATTATTCAAATGAAAAGAAAAGGAGACAAGGGATCTCCTTGTCTTAATCTTCTCTGAGTTGAGAAAAATCCTCCGGGGGGCTCCATTAATCAAGACTGAGAATTTGACACTTGAAATACAATATCCAACCCATTTGATCCATTTCTCCCCAAAACCCATACATGATAACACCTTTAAAAGGAACTCCCAATTTACATGGTTTCTGGCTCTTATGTTTGAGTCTGGAATCCACTACGTCATTGGCAATCAACACATCATACATTATTTGTCTTCTCTTGATAAAGGTCATTTGTTGAAATTCTACCGACTTAGCAATCACCTTTTTCAATCTTTCTATCAACACCTTGGACAATATCTTGTAGACACTGCCTATCAGACTATGGGTTTGAATCTTTTAATTCCTTTGATTTGACTTTCAGTGCTTTAAGCTTGCAAGCTAAAATATAGTCAGGTTTACCTGAGAATTCAAATGATGTCCACCAACCCCTAATTCTGTCTACAAAGCCTTCAGTAGTCAGCCACCAATTATCAAACTTGTAGTAGGATTTATTTTGCTCCCACCACACTGTAGAGAAACTGGATTGTGATTAGTGCCATGTCTCAGGAGTAGAACTTGTTTGATGGTTTTAAACATGTCATCCCGTTCTTCAGAGATAAGAATTCTGTCAATTCTCGAGGAAATTCTGTGATTATCTCGCATGAACCATGTGTTGGATCTCCCTTCTAGATGAGGATCCATCATATCCATATCTTCTATACAATAACTCCACCATAGCTGAAGATCTTTTTGTACAATTTCTTTTTTCATAAGGAAACCTTGTGATGTTACCGTGTGTTGATTGTCCTGTAAATATAAGTTGTCTTCCTCCATATGTAAAAAGGGAATAAATAAATCAATTAAATTTCTGGATGCTTCATGAAGTACTTCTTTCGGAGTTAAACTTCCGTTTGTCCATATTTTGACAAAAAGTATCTCTTGTTTTTCATTCCCATTCCCATAAGAATGAATACTATGATTCGCGTTTCGAACAGGCATGAATACATCATCTATAGGATAACTTCCATCTTGAAAGTTTTGTGGCATTTTTATAAGATATCCACGATTTCTCTCTATTTGTAATACAATACAAAAATCAATTGGTTCCGTTAAACTAGTTATATGTTGTGTATTATCAACGATTTCTACATAAGGCGGCAAGATGATATCTTGAGCAGTTACATAACCAGGACCTTTGATACAAATAGACGCCTCAGAAGTTCCATATAGATTACTTCTCAATACAATTACTTTCAAATTCATTAAAATTTCATGTACCTATTCTTGAATGCCCGTTATGGTAGATTATTCATGTGGTACTTTCCCATATTTTACACGTGTGATACATGTTCTTTCTATTTCTCCAAGTAACGCTCTTCGCATCGCAATGCCTATTGTGTCGGCTTGGCCTTTATAATAAAGGCGTTTACTGTCTGTTCTTGATTCAACACACTTCCACTGTAGTGTCCGAGTAGATACTGTTACTTTCTCTCGAACCATAGTACTATTATTTGATTAGATCATCGAATCTTTTATTTTTCTTGAGATTTCTTCAATGTTCAGTTCTACACGTCTTTTTTTCGAAGGTCTACAACCATTATGTGGCATAGGAGTTGCATCTCGTACGAAAGTTAATCATATACCACTTCGACGAATAGCTCGTAATGCTGCATCTCTTCCGAGACCGGGACATTTTATCATGACTTCTGCTCATTGCATACCTTGATCCATTACTGTACGGATAGCATTTGCTGCTGCGGTTTGAGCAGCAAACGATGTTCCTCTTCTCATACCTTTGAATCCAGAAGTACCAGCGGAAGACCAAGAAACTACTTGACCCCGCACATTTGTAACAGTGACAACGATATTATTGAAACTTGCTTGAACATGAATAACTGCCTTTGGTATTCTACGTGCACCCCTACGTGAACCAATACGTCCATACCTACGCGAACTAATTTTTGGTATAGCTTTTGTCATATTTTATCATCTCATAAATATGAGTCAGAGATATATAGATATAAGATTTGAAGACTGATTCAAAACGCCCCTCAATTTCTCACTGGGGGTTCGTCGTTTGAAATAATAGAAAGACCGTACCCTTATATAGGATTGCCTACGTATCTTACAAGAATAAGAATCAGGTCTGACGTGGTTCGGAACCCAAAACTGATGTAGTAGCCCATCTATTTTAAAAGGAAGGGTGGGCGGAGGCTGGTAGTGTCCGAATAAATGACGACTATCATTTTTTGGATGTCAAACATTTTAGCGTAGCGCATGGGTGGGCTAAAAAAGGTCGTGACTTGAATTTTGTAAGATCACGATAGCGTAGTGCATGGATGAGCTAGAAAAGATCATTACTTGAATTTTGTAAGATCATGATAGCGTAGCGCATTGGTGGGCTAAAACGATCATGACTTGAATTTTGTAAGATAATGATAGTGTAGCGCATAGATGGGCTAGAAAAGATCATGACTTAATTTTCGTAACAAAAAGATTTTGGCGGTCCCCACGAGTCAATAAAAAAAAAACTCAAAAGTAAAACGTGTTAGTCCATTGATCATAATAAATAAGGCATGTAACATTCATTTTGCTTGAAACAGAATAGTCCAAAATTCGGCTGAAATGGAAAACTTTCAAGGACGACCTAAGGAGTGAACTGAATGGACATGACCAACCGACTGACTTTAGAAGTATGATTACAGAATTGTGATAGACTCTAAACTAATTGAGTGTCACTAGAACAATCGATGACATGTGAGACTTTGGCAATCATCGGGTGTTTAAATGAATTTTAGGGATGACATGGTCAACGAGCATTGACGATGACCCGACTATTTTTCTGGACAACTTGGAGTGTCTGGATTACGAGAGGGTAAGGTGTAACCCAAGAAACCATTTGGATGCGGTAAAATGATTTTTAGGAATGAAGTGGTCAATGGTAATTGGTGATGACCGGGCTATTATCGTAAAAACTTTGAAGGTTTCGAGGACCTGAGGGGTACGACTCAACACAATTGAATGCGAAAAAGTGTTTTTTTTGGAAACGACGTGGTCTATGTGGATTGGACGTTGACCCGACACTTTTTCTGGAAAACCTAGAATGTTTGAATTTTGATTTGAGGCTTTGAGTACCTCAGGGGTGTGGATTTAGCAACCATTGGGATGCGACGTGGTCAACGATAGTTGGACAATGACCAGATGACATTTCTGGAAGACTTGGAATTTCGAAATTCGACGTAAGGTTTCAAGGCTTACTTCGGGATGTGCTTAATGACAATCTAAGATTTTGGAAATGAACTATGGACCATTCAAGTTTGAAGCAAAACAAATGTCTTTATACGCATCATGTAAAAACAGATTATATAGCACATAGCACATAAATAATATATATCGCATCCTAGCATATATGTGATATTTTTTAACCAAATATAAGTCTATCATTTGAAGGATGCAGATTCCATTAAGATGTTCAGTTTGCCCCCGATATATACAAAACATATCGAATGAGGTACACAAAATGTCAGTCCCGTGCATGGGTACAAATCCTAGACTAAACCGCTGTGGGAGGTCCTCAATTATCCTTCGAACTTTTTGAATTCCTTTCGGATGAAAAAAGAAAAAATTTCCCAAACACAAGAGCAAACGGTTCGTATAACGGCATGTACATCCTTCAACTTTTCACATAGTTGGATGCCGTGCCTTCGAGTCATAGCCCGTCAGGACACAAAATAGTTAGCATGTCAGGTCCAGGTAGGTCTGAGATACCCGAACCTGTCTAAGTCAGTATGCACTAGTTCAATAGGAATTTGGCTTCACTCTATCCTAATTGTACTAGAGTGGTTTAACAAATGACTTAGGGACCCGAGTGGACAACCCAGGGTGAACCGTTGTCGACCGCAAACCAACTCCGTCTTCAACGTGTTCCAAAGAAAGGTTTTTAGTTTTATACTGGAGGGTGATTGCGAAATAAGCATAATCACCTTTGTGCACTGATGCAAGTGTGTGTGCATGCCATTTGGCGGAACATGAAATGTATGAATGACATTATAATTGTGGTATTTAAATACATAAATAATTTATATCATTCAAAAAAACATGTTGTAGGGAACCCTTATTGTTAGGACCTAGGTTTATCTCCAACAGAGTTGCCATCTGTTACGGTTCTGTTTTTTATACGGGTTAGCGCATAAAGAGCTACTAAGAATTTCAATAGTGCTCTAAATTGAATAATGTGTTTTAGAGTCGCCACATAATTTATAGGTAAATTAGAAAAATCAGTGTGAAAGGATTTATTCAAAGAGTTTGAAAAATTCTATCTAAACCAGAGTTAAGGTAAGAGTTCTGGTGATCCATCGGGGAAGTGTTAGCACCCCGGTATTAAGGATCCGTAGAATATGATTGACCTACGGGTTCTATAGCATGCTTATAAAAATGATTAAATTGCTTAAGGTTTAAAATCCGCAAAATACTTGTCATTTTTCATGTATTCAAAACTCAATGTTTTATTTAAAATACAGAGTTTAAAATTCTGCCAAAATGATATGCACGAGATGTTTAATCAATCTAGTTTTCGGACTAAGAACACTCAAGTGTAAATTTGAGTAGAACTCCACATTTAGTCAAACTATTTTGATTATTTTACACTTCCATCTTTTATTTGAAAATCTTTTTCAAGCTTTAAAAAGTGGTATAATTCCTCTTAAAAAAACAAGTTCGATTTTTATCAAAGAGATAGAAAATGATTTTTTTCTTTTTATTCTCAACATGCTATATTGCCCAATAATAACCATATCATACTTTAAAACCTTTAAGTTAACTAAACTCATGTCCAAGATAGCTTTTACTTGTTTTTAAGAAATCTTAATCCTATTTGGGCTTAGCCGGGACTCTAATTTAAGCCAAAGTTATTCATTTTTAGTCTAAGTCCACTTGTCAACCAGGTCCGCATTTGGGTCCTATTAGCCCAATTTCATTAATTTTAAACAGATCTTTGAGTAGACAAAGAGAGATGATCTTCTTGCAGCCCAAAAACCATATTCGTTCAAAAAGCTGACAATGACTTTCTTCCCGCCTGAAAATCGTAGTAAGCCGGGTGAAAAACACATATATTCCCCAGGCACTCAGGCCCATATGGGTCCTTCACATATCAGCCTATTTTAATTTCACAAAATGAATTCCAAATCATGTTTTATAACTCAGAGTCATTTTTTCACACTTAGTTCTTAAACTAGTTTCCATTTTTTCAAATTTTAAAAAGGCCAAACAGTCCCTTTTTTATTCAATTTCAGTTTTAAACCTAAGTTAGGAATTCATCTTTTTATGGCGATTCTATCTAAACGATATACGAATCGTTTGCCTACCCTAAGTTTGGACTTAAATAGTGAAAGGGAAAAGATTATCTCAATCCATATTTTAAATAGTTGAGTCAAATACTATTCAAAATTAACAACTAAAGTCTTCATTCACACCAAGAGAAAGCATAAAGTTGGACTTAGACCCTATGGACCCATAGTTATGATTACCAAACATGTGGCTTGGTTCCTAGGTCTTTAATATTGTCATGAGAATCCCAATTAAGGTTCAGACCACCCCAGATTCATCTGGCATAACAATACTACTAGCTCTCATCCTAATTTCCTTAAAACAAATCAGATAAGCAAAGAATAGGAGAATAAAGGAGATACTTAGCCAGAGATCCTACGAGGCTTCCTCTATCATATTCATGTATGTCAATATCCTTTAGGCTTGAGGTGTCACAACAGCAGACTCACATCTAATCATATTTTGACTCAGTTATAACAATCAGATATAGGCATATTATTGACATTCAAATAAAGGCTACCAATTCCACATGATTAGAAAGCACAAGAGAAACACACAGCTACTAGGGCTAATCAAACCAGACCATAATGCAAATCTCTAGACTATTTTAGGACATATGATCACGCAAACGTACCATTTTAGCAGTCAACACACACCCTCCTAATGACATTACAATACTGAAGCAGGGTCCAAGTGTAAACAGGTGTATTCAGCTAAATGGACAAGCATTTCTTTGGACTTTACTAACATGTTTAGGCTTAGTTCTATTATCCTTCAACTACACATGCATTCATGCTAGGTAATTAAGCCTTCATATATGCAAAGATGATATGGGACAGTTATTGAGTGGACATATGCAAGCAGTTTATATCACCCTATATCCAATACCAAACTCAAAACATCCCAATATGCAACATAAGTTAACTAAACAAGCTAAAATGAGTTCATTTTCATTTCTGGGCATCCTAGGTCCTAGTTTTTAACCATTTATTCTCATCAAGACATAACAAACTGAAATAACATCTTGCTTTCTTTTATCACTAGAAACAGAAACTCAGAGCAAGTTCATATTTTTCAAGAGATCTGTATTATCATGTCACTTGAAGCAAACATCGTTCAAACTGTCACTCTAAATTAAACCTTAGCTCAAGGTAAACCTAAACAGAGCCTACAATTTATATGTAGGCTAACACATTCATAAGTAAACAACACTGGACATTAACTGAAGAAAACAGCCTAGCTATGGCAAGTACAAGACTAAAATCACACATCATATTCCAATTCTAATTGGACATTCTAGTTCAAACCATTTCAGCACATATCTTTACTAGTATACCTCCTATGTGTGAAACAAGTATCATACTCATCCTATATGGACAGAATACACATATGACTAAGATAGAATGCTTTCTTTCATCTTTTAACCAATAGAAGGTCCTGATGATCATGGTATGAGTCTGGGCAGATCCATCATCATAACACACAAACTAGGAGTGTTCTAAAGGCTACATGGGATTCATATTAGACTTAAACCAAAACTATCAGAACTTATTATTCACGAAAATCAAACTAAACAAGACTGACATCTCATGTTTTAGTTCTTTTCAAGGTTTAGTCTACTACATAGTTATATAACAGGCAACAAACATGACATTGAATCAAATAAACATGCTCTTTAATAACTAAAATTGCTACTCAATGATTAAAACAAATTATCGCAACCAGGATCCATTTCCTATTTAGCAATCAGGGCACAAATTGGTTCAAGTGACCAATGACACTACAAAACAATCACTACATGACATATTACTTCAACTAAACATACTTATTTAACATTCCCAGATAAATGTTACAGTTTAGGCTAGGTCTGGGTTTTGCCAGAGGGCTGGATCCCAACTTAAGCCACAACTGATCGAATTTAACTTGAAAATGGCTCATCACAATGTCAAAGCCAGAAATTCAAGTTCGGACCCCTAAAATGGAGAACAAAAGTCTGCATTTATAGGGAGACCTCAAACCCTAGAATTTTGATGGCATCTGATGTGGTACAAGTGAAATTAGGGGGAAAATTCCCACCCAAATCTCATAGCCAATAGAAATCGAGTGTTCAAACTCTGAATCAGACACAAAACTAATTAAAGTAAAAGGAGACAGAGGTTGAGAGAAGGGGAAAGAGCATTAATTGCTCTTGCCCAACACCTGTAGAGTCCTCGTCTCTTCTGGATTTTGCAATCTTTGACAAACAAGTGGAAAACGACAAGAACCACTAGGTTTTCTATTTGACCCCAAGTGATGTAAAAAAATAATAGGGGAAAGACCCCGAATTTGATAGAGTGGAATATTAATCCTTTAGTATTTGAGAATTGTTTTAAACAATTACATTTATAATTGTTGTTTTAGAATTCTGAAATTATGATTACTGATCAAAACTGTGTAAAATTAGGACATAATATACAATATATATATACCAAGTGATATTGTTTCAAATGGAATGATAAAATACTTCTGGAATAACATTGTAAGATCATATTCGCTTTCAGGCAGGTATATTTCACTCCGTCTGTGACTCGGGAACTTTGATTAATTAAATAAAATTATTGGAGGGTAAAAATTAGGTGTCAACAACTGCCCCTTAAGTGTTCTGCAAGAAGAATTCAACACAAGAAGTAGGAAATAAGAGTAAACATATAAATTAGACGAATTTGAACAACAAAATTGCAATAAAAGCCTAAAATATAAAGAATACAAATACCAACAACACCTGCCACCAACAAAAGAATGAATTGTGAAATAAAGCAAATCCCAGAATCAAAGTTTTGCAGAGCAATCCCATGTTATACCCAAAATCCAGGTATAAAATATGCAAATATAATCGGAACAATGGGACCAGAAATGTCTTTTAGATGGAATTCTCAAATGAAAAAGCAAAAAGGAGAGGGGAGAGAGAGATCAGGAAAACATGCTTGATATTTTGTATGGCATACAAATTGGAGAACTTTGTTCGGGGATGGCTAGACCATCCATGAGCATCGAATTTTGACTGACCTAGTTTTTAGTCGACCAATTAGGAAAGTACTCGTTTTTATGCAATTTTTGAAAATTGTGGTAGGACCCCAATCTCTGGGTTTCTTACATATCTCACGTTGCATGAGAATTCAGACAACTAGAATACTAAAGGCCGATAAAATAATAATATCATACCAGAAAGTATCAGAATATTTTTATTAGAATGTGACCGATCCTCGGAGATTGAGTAGCCTACATATCCCTGGTTTCAGGAATTAGGCCTTTGGGGGTGGGGTTGAGAGAAAGGGAAATAGCATTAATTGCTCTTGCGCAACACTTGCAGAGTCCTCGTCTCTTCTAGATTTTGTCATCTTTAGCAAACAAGTGGAAAACGCCAAGAACGACTAGGTTTTCTCTTTGACCCCAAGTCATGTAAAACAAAATAGGGGAAATATCCCGAATTTGACGGAGCGGAATATTAATCCTTTAATATTTGAGAATTCTTTTAAACAATTACATTTATAATTGTTGTTCAAGAATTCCGAAATTATGATTAATGATCAAAACTGTGTAAAATTAGGACATAATATACAATACATAGACCAAATGATATTAATTCAAATGGAACGACAAAATACTTTCGAAATAATTTTGTAAGATCATATTCGCTTTGTGAAAAGTATAATTCACTCCGTCTGTGACTCGGGAATTTTGAGTAATTAAATAAAATTATTGGAGGGTAAAAATTAGGTGCTAACAACTGCCCCTTTAATGTTCCGCAAGAGGAATTCAGCACAAGAAGTAGGAAATAAGAGTAAACATATAAATTAGACGAATTTGAACAAAAAAATTGCAATAAAAACCTAAAATATAAAGAATACAAATACCAACAACACCTGCCACCAACAAAAGAATGAATGGTGAAATAAAGTAAAGCCCAGAATCAAAGGTTTGCAGAGCAATCCCATGTTATACCCAAAATCCAGGAATAAAATATGCAAATATAATCGGAACAATGGGACCAGAAATGACTTTTAGATGGAATTTTCAAATGAAAAAGGAAAAAGGAGTGGGGAGTGAGAGATCATGAAAACATGCTTGATATTTTGTATGGCATACAAATTGGAGAACTTTGTTCGGGGATGGCTACACTATCCCTGAGCATCGAATTTTGACTGACCTAGTTTTTAGTCAACAATTACGAAAGTACTCATTTTTATGCAATTTTTGAAAATCGTGGCTGGACCTCGGCCTCTGAGTTTCCTAAATATCTCAGGTTATATGAGAATTCAGGCCACTTGTAGTTCGACACAACTAGAGTACTAAAAGCGGATAAAACAAAAATATCCTACCAGAAAGTTTCAGATTGATTTTATTAGAATGTGACCGATCCTCGGAGATTGAGTAGCCTACATATCCCTGGTTTCAGGAATTAGGCCTTTGGGGGCGGGGTTGAGAGAAAGGGAAATAGCATTAATTGCTCTTGCCCAACACTTGCAGTCCTCGTCCTTCTAGTTTTGCCATCTTTGGAAAACGCCAAGAACGACTAGGTTTTCTCTTTGACCCCAAGTCATGTAAACCAAAATGGGGGAAAGATCCCGAATTTGACGGAGCGGAATATTAATCCTTTAATATTTGAGAATTCTTTTAAACAATTACATTTATAATTGTTGTTCAAGAATTCCGAAATGATGATTAATGATCAAAACTGTGTAAAATTAGGACATAATATACAATACATAGACCAAGTGATATTGTTTCAAATGGAATGACCAAATACTTCCGGAATAATTTTGTAAGATCATATTCGCTTTCTGGCAAGTATATTTCACTCCGTCTGTGACTCGGGAACTTTGATTAATTAAATAAAATTATTGGAGGGTAAAAATTAGGTGTCAACAACTGCCCCTTAAGTGTTCTGCTAGAGGAATTCAGCACAAGAAGTAGGAAATAAGAGTAAACATATAATTTAGACGAATTTGAACAACAAAATTGCAATAAAAGCCTAAAATATAAAGAATACAATTACCAACAACACCTGCCACCAACAAAAGAATGAATTGTGAAATAAAGTAAATCCCAGAATCAAAGTTTTGCAGAGCAATCCCATGTTATACCCAAAATCCAGGTATAAAATATGCAAATATAATCGGAACAATGGGACCAGAAATGTCTTTTAGATGGAATTCTCAAATGAAAAAGCAAAAAGGAGAGGGGAGAGAGAGATCAGGAAAACATGCTTGATATTTTGTATGGCATACAAATTGGAGAACTTTGTTCGGGGATGGCTAGACCATCCATGAGCATCGAATTTTGACTGACCTAGTTTTTAGTCGACCAATTAGGAAAGTACTCGTTTTTATGCAATTTCTGAAAATTGTGGTAGGACCCCAATCTCTGGGTTTCCTACATATCTCACGTTGCATGAGAATTCAGACAACTTGTAGTTTGACTAAACTAGAATACTAAAGGCCGATAAAATAAAATAATATCATACCAGAAAGTATCAGAATATTTTTATTTGAATGTGACCGATCCTCGGAGATTGAGTAGCCTACATATCCCTGGTTTCAGGAATTAGGCCTTTGGGGGCGGGGTTGAGAGAAAGGGAAATAGCATTAATTGCTCTTGCCCAACACTTGCAGAGTCCTCGTCTCTTCTAGATTTTGTCATCTTTGGCAAACAAGTGGAAAACGCCAAGAACGACTAGGTTTTCTCTTTGACCCCAAGTCATGTAAACCAAAATGGGGGAAAGATCCCGAATTTGACGGAGCGGAATATTAATCCTTTAATATTTGAGAATTCTTTTAAACAATTACATTTATAATTGTTGTTCAAGAATTCCGAAATGATGATTAATGATCAAAACTGTGTAAAATTAGGACATAATATACAATACATAGACCAAGTGATATTGTTTCAAATGGAATGACCAAATACTTCCGGAATAATTTTGTAAGATCATATTCGCTTTCTGGCAAGTATATTTCACTCCGTCTGTGACTCGGGAACTTTGATTAATTAAATAAAATTATTGGAGGGTAAAAATTAGGTGTCAACAACTGCCCCTTAAGTGTTCTGCTAGAGGAATTCAGCACAAGAAGTAGGAAATAAGAGTAAACATATAATTTAGACGAATTTGAACAACAAAATTGCAATAAAAGCCTAAAATATAAAGAATACAATTACCAACAACACCTGCCACCAACAAAAGAATGAATTGTGAAATAAAGTAAATCCCAGAATCAAAGTTTTGCAGAGCAATCCCATGTTATACCCAAAATCCAGGTATAAAATATGCAAATATAATCGGAACAATGGGACCAGAAATGTCTTTTAGATGGAATTCTCAAATGAAAAAGCAAAAAGGAGAGGGGAGAGAGAGATCAGGAAAACATGCTTGATATTTTGTATGGCATACAAATTGGAGAACTTTGTTCGGGGATGGCTAGACCATCCATGAGCATCGAATTTTGACTGACCTAGTTTTTAGTCGACCAATTAGGAAAGTACTCGTTTTTATGCAATTTCTGAAAATTGTGGTAGGACCCCAGTCTCTGGGTTTCCTACATATCTCAGGTTGCATGAGAATTCAGACAACTTGTAGTTCGACACAACTAGAGTACTAAAAGCGGATAAAACAAAAATATCCTACCAGAAAGTTTCAGAATATTTTTATTTGAATGTGACCGATCCTCGGAGATTGAGTAGCCTACATATCCCTGGTTTCAGGAATTAGGCCTTTGGGGGCGGGGTTGAGAGAAAGGGAAATAGCATTAATTGCTCTTGCCCAACACTTGCAGAGTCCTCGTCTGGAAAACGCCAAGAACGACTAGGTTTTCTCTTTGACCCCAAGTCATGTAAACCAAAATGGGGGAAAGATCCCGAATTTGACGGAGCGGAATATTAATCCTTTAATATTTGAGAATTCTTTTAAACAATTACATTTATAATTGTTGTTCAAGAATTCCGAAATGATGATTAATGATCAAAACTGTGTAAAATTAGGACATAATATACAATACATAGACCAAGTGATATTGTTTCAAATGGAATGACCAAATACTTCCGGAATAATTTTGTAAGATCATATTCGCTTTCTGGCAAGTATATTTCACTCCGTCGTGACTCGGGAACTTTGATTAATTAAATAAAATTATTGGAGGGTAAAAATTAGGTGTCAACAACTGCCCCTTAAGTGTTCTGCTAGAGGAATTCAGCACAAGAAGTAGGAAATAAGAGTAAACATATAATTTAGACGAATTTGAACAACAAAATTGCAATAAAAGCCTAAAATATAAAGAATACAATTACCAACAACACCTGCCACCAACAAAAGAATGAATTGTGAAATAAAGTAAATCCCAGAATCAAAGTTTTGCAGAGCAATCCCATGTTATACCCAAAATCCAGGTATAAAATATGCAAATATAATCGGAACAATGGGACCAGAAATGTCTTTTAGATGGAATTCTCAAATGAAAAAGCAAAAAGGAGAGGGGAGAGAGAGATCAGGAAAACATGCTTGATATTTTGTATGGCATACAAATTGGAGAACTTTGTTCGGGGATGGCTAGACCATCCATGAGCATCGAATTTTGACTGACCTAGTTTTTAGTCGACCAATTAGGAAAGTACTCGTTTTTATGCAATTTCTGAAAATTGTGGTAGGACCCCAGTCTCTGGGTTTCCTACATATCTCAGGTTGCATGAGAATTCAGACAACTTGTAGTTTGACTCAACTAGAATACTAAAGGCCGATAAAATAATAATATCATACCAGAAAGTATCAGAATATTTTTATTTGAATGTGACCGATCCTCGGAGATTGAGTAGCCTACATATCCCTGGTTTCAGGAATTAGGCCTTTGGGGGCGGGGTTGAGAGAAAGGGAAATAGCATTAATTGCTCTTGCCCAACACTTGCAGAGTCCTCGTCTCTTCTAGATTTTGTCATATTTGGCAAACAAGTGGAAAACGCCAAGAACGACTAGGTTTTCTCTTTGACCCCAAGTCATGTAAACCAAAATGGGGGAAAGATCCCGAATTTGACGAGCGGAATATTAATCCTTTAATATTTGAGAATTCTTTTAAACAATTACATTTATAATTGTTGTTCAAGAATTCCGAAATTATGATTAATGATCAAAACTGTGTAAAATTAGGACATAATATACAATACATAGACCAAATGATATTATTTCAAATGGAACGACAAAATACTTTCAAAAAAATTTTGTAAGATCATATTCGCTTTGTGAAAAGTATAATTCACTCCGTCTGTGACTCGGGAATTTTGAGTAATTAAATAAAATTATTGGAGGGTAAAAATTAGGTGCTAACAACTGCCCCTTAAATGTTCCGCAAGAGGAATTCAGCACAAGAAGTAGGAAATAAGAGTAAAGATATAAATTAGACGAATTTGAACAAAAAAATTGCAATAAAAACCTAAAATATAAAGAATACAAATACCAACAACACCTGCCACCAACAAAAGAATGAATGGTGAAATAAAGTAAAGCCCAGAATCAAAGGTTTGCAGAGCAATCCCATGTTATACCCAAAATCCAGGAATAAAATATGCAAATATAATCGGAACAATGGGACCGAAATGTCTTTTAGATGGAATTCTCAAATGAAAAAGCAAAAAGAGAGGGGAGGGGAGAGAGAGATCAGGAAAACATGCTTGATATTTTGTATGGCATACAAATTGGAGAACTTTGTTCGGGGATGGCTAGACCATCCATGAGCATCGAATTTTGACTGACCTAGTTTTTAGTCGACCAATTAGGAAAGTACTCGTTTTTATGCAATTTCTGAAAATTGTGGTAGGACCCGGCCTCTCGGGTTTCCTACATATCTCGGGTTATGAGAATTCAGACAACTTGTAGTTCGACACAACTAGAGTACTAAAAGCGGATAAAACAAAAATATCCTACCAGAAAGTTTCAGAATATTTTTATTTGAATGTGACCGATCCTCGGAGATTGAGTAGCCTACATATCCCTGGTTTCAGGAATTAGGCCTTTGGGGGCGGGGTTGAGAGAAAGGGAAATAGCATTAATTGCTCTTGCCCAACACTTGCAGAGTCCTCGTCTGGAAAACGCCAAGAACGACTAGGTTTTCTCTTTGACCCCAAGTCATGTAAACCAAAATGGGGGAAAGATCCCGAATTTGACGGAGCGGAATATTAATCCTTTAATATTTGAGAATTCTTTTAAACAATTACATTTATAATTGTTGTTCAAGAATTCCGAAATGATGATTAATGATCAAAACTGTGTAAAATTAGGACATAATATACAATACATAGACCAAGTGATATTGTTTCAAATGGAATGACCAAATACTTCCGGAATAATTTTGTAAGATCATATTCGCTTTCTGGCAAGTATATTTCACTCCGTCTGTGACTCGGGAACTTTGATTAATTAAATAAAATTATTGGAGGGTAAAAATTAGGTGTCAACAACTGCCCCTTAAGTGTTCTGCTAGAGGAATTCAGCACAAGAAGTAGGAAATAAGAGTAAACATATAATTTAGACGAATTTGAACAACAAAATTGCAATAAAAGCCTAAAATATAAAGAATACAATTACCAACAACACCTGCCACCAACAAAAGAATGAATTGTGAAATAAAATAAATCCCAGAATCAAAGTTTTGCAGAGCAATCCCATGTTATACCCAAAATCCAGGTATAAAATATGCAAATATAATCGGAACAATGGGACCAGAAATGTCTTTTAGATGGAATTCTCAAATGAAAAAGCAAAAAGGAGAGGGGAGAGAGAGATCAGGAAAACATGCTTGATATTTTGTATGGCATACAAATTGGAGAACTTTGTTCGGGGATGGCTAGACCATCCATGAGCATCGAATTTTGACTGACCTAGTTTTTAGTCGACCAATTAGGAAAGTACTCGTTTTTATGCAATTTCTGAAAATTGTGGTAGGACCCCGATCTCTCGGGTTTCCTACATATCTCAAAGTTGCATGAGAATTCAGACAACTTGTAGTTTGACTCAACTAGAATACTAAAGGCCGATAAAATAATAATATCATACCAGAAAGTATCAGAATATTTTTATTTGAATGTGACCGATCCTCGGAGATTGAGTAGCCTACATATCCCTGGTTTCAGGAATTAGGCCTTTGGGGGCGGGGTTGAGAGAAAGGGAAATAGCATTAATTGCTCTTGCCCAACACTTGCGAGTCCTCGTCATCTTTAGCAAACAAGGAAAACGCCAAGAACGACTAGGTTTTCTCTTTGACCCCAAGTCATGTAAACCAAAATGGGGGAAAGATCCCGAATTTGACGGAGCGGAATATTAATCCTTTAATATTTGAGAATTCTTTTAAACAATTACATTTATAATTGTTGTTCAAGAATTCCGAAATGATGATTAATGATCAAAACTGTGTAAAATTAGGACATAATATACAATACATAGACCAAGTGATATTGTTTCAAATGGAATGACCAAATACTTCCGGAATAATTTTGTAAGATCATATTCGCTTTCTGGCAAGTATATTTCACTCCGTCTGTGACTCGGGAACTTTGATTAATTAAATAAAATTATTGGAGGGTAAAAATTAGGTGTCAACAACTGCCCCTTAAGTGTTCTGCTAGAGGAATTCAAAGACACAAGTAGGAAATAAGAGTAAACATATAATTTAGACGAATTTGAACAACAAAATTGCAATAAAAGCCTAAAATATAAAGAATACAATTACCAACAACACCCGCCACCAACAAAAGAATGAATTGTGAAATAAAATAAATCCCAGAATCAAAGTTTTGCAGAGCAATCCCATGTTATACCCAAAATCCAGGTATAAAATATGCAAATATAATCGGAACAATGGGACCAGAAATGTCTTTTAGATGGAATTCTCAAATGAAAAAGCAAAAAGGAGAGGGGAGAGAGAGATCAGGAAAACATGCTTGATATTTTGTATGGCATACAAATTGGAGAACTTTGTTCGGGGATGGCTAGACCATCCATGAGCATCGAATTTTGACTGACCTAGTTTTTAGTCGACCAATTAGGAAAGTACTCGTTTTTATGCAATTTCTGAAAATTGTGGTAGGACCCCAGTCTCTGGGTTTCCTACATATCTCAGGTTGCATGAGAATTCAGACAACTTGTAGTTCGACACAACTAGAGTACTAAAAGCGGATAAAACAAAAATATCCTACCAGAAAGTTTCAGAATATTTTTATTTGAATGTGACCGATCCTCGGAGATTGAGTAGCCTACATATCCCTGGTTTCAGGAATTAGGCCTTTGGGGGCGGGGTTGAGAGAAAGGGAAATAGCATTAATTGCTCTTGCCCAACACTTGCGAGTCCTCGTCTCGGAAACGCCAAGAACGACTAGGTTTTCTCTTTGACCCCAAGTCATGTAAACCAAAATGGGGGAAAGATCCCGAATTTGACGGAGCGGAATATTAATCCTTTAATATTTGAGAATTCTTTTAAACAATTACATTTATAATTGTTGTTCAAGAATTCCGAAATGATGATTAATGATCAAAACTGTGTAAAATTAGGACATAATATACAATACATAGACCAAGTGATATTGTTTCAAATGGAATGACCAAATACTTCCGGAATAATTTTGTAAGATCATATTCGCTTTCTGGCAAGTATATTTCACTCCGTCCGTGACTCGGGAACTTTGATTAATTAAATAAAATTATTGGAGGGTAAAAATTAGGTGTCAACAACTGCCCCTTAAGTGTTCTTACTAGAGGAATTCACACAAGAAGTAGGAAATAAGAGTAAACATATAATTTAGACGAATTTGAACAACAAAATTGCAATAAAAGCCTAAAATATAAAGAATACAATTACCAACAACACCGCCACCAACAAAAGAATGAATTGTGAAATAAAATAAATCCCAGAATCAAAGTTTTGCAGAGCAATCCCATGTTATACCCAAAATCCAGGTATAAAATATGCAAATATAATCGGAACAATGGGACCAGAAATGTCTTTTAGATGGAATTCTCAAATGAAAAAGCAAAAAGGAGAGGGGAGAGAGAGATCAGGAAAACATGCTTGATATTTTGTATGGCATACAAATTGGAGAACTTTGTTCGGGGATGGCTAGACCATCCATGAGCATCGAATTTTGACTGACCTAGTTTTTAGTCGACCAATTAGGAAAGTACTCGTTTTTATGCAATTTCTGAAAATTGTGGTAGGACCCCGGTCTCTGGGTTTCCTACATATCTCAGGTTGCATGAGAATTCAGACAACTTGTAGTTTGACTCAACTAGAATACTAAAGGCCGATAAAATAATAATATCATACCAGAAAGTATCAGAATATTTTTATTTGAATGTGACCGATCCTCGGAGATTGAGTAGCCTACATATCCCTGGTTTCAGGAATTAGGCCTTTGGGGGCGGGGTTGAGAGAAAGGGAAATAGCATTAATTGCTCTTGCCCAACACTTGCAGAGTCCTCGTCTGGAAAACGCCAAGAACGACTAGGTTTTCTCTTTGACCCCAAGTCATGTAAACCAAAATGGGGGAAAGATCCCGAATTTGACGGAGCGGAATATTAATCCTTTAATATTTGAGAATTCTTTTAAACAATTACATTTATAATTGTTGTTCAAGAATTCCGAAATGATGATTAATGATCAAAACTGTGTAAAATTAGGACATAATATACAATACATAGACCAAGTGATATTGTTTCAAATGGAATGACCAAATACTTCCGGAATAATTTTGTAGATCATATTCGCTTTCGGCAAGTATATTTCACTCCGTCTCGTGACTCGGGAACTTTGATTAATTAAATAAAATTATTGGAGGGTAAAAATTAGGTGTCAACAACTGCCCCTTAAGTGTTCTCGCTAGAGGAATTCAAAGCACAAGAAGTAGGAAATAAGAGTAAACATATAATTTAGACGAATTTGAACAACAAAATTGCAATAAAAGCCTAAAATATAAAGAATACAATTACCAACAACACCTGCCACCAACAAAAGAATGAATTGTGAAATAAAGTAAATCCCGAATCAAAGTTTTGCGAGCAATCCCATGTTATACCCAAAATCCAGGTATAAAATATGCAAATATAATCGGAACAATGGGACCGAAAATGTCTTTTAGATGGAATTCTCAAATGAAAAAGCAAAAAGGAGAGGGGAGAGAGAGATCAGAAAACATGCTTGATATTTTGTATGGCATACAAATTGGAGAACTTTGTTCGGGGATGGCTATGGCTACACCATCCATGAGCATCGAATTTTGACCGACCTAGTTTTTAGTCGACCAATTAGGAAAGTACTCGTTTTTATGCAATTTCGAAAATTGTGGTAGGACCCCGATCCTCGGGTTTCCTACATATCTCGGGTTGCATGAGAATTCGGACAACTTGTAGTTTGACACAACTAGAATACTAAAAGCGATAAAATAAAATATCCTACCGAAAAAGTTTCGAATATTTTTATTTGAATGTGACCGATCCTCGGAGATTGAGTAGCCTACATATCCCTGGTTTCGGAATTAGGCCTTTGGGGGCGGGGTTGAGAGAAAGGGAAATAGCATTAATTGCTCTTGCCCAACACTTGCGAGTCCTCGTCCGGAAAACGCCAAGAACGACTAGGTTTTCTCTTTGACCCCAAGTCATGTAAACCAAAATGGGGGAAAGATCCCGAATTTGACGGAGCGGAATATTAATCCTTTAATATTTGAGAATTCTTTTAAACAATTACATTTATAATTGTTGTTCAAGAATTCCGAAATGATGATTAATGATCAAAACTGTGTAAAATTAGGACATAATATACAATACATAGACCAAGTGATATTGTTTCAAATGGAATGACCAAATACTTCCGAATAATTTTGTAAGATCATATTCGCTTTACGGCAAGTATATTTCACTCCGTCTCGTGACTCGGGAACTTTGATTAATTAAATAAAATTATTGGAGGGTAAAAATTAGGTGTCAACAACTGCCCCTTAAGTGTTCTCGCTAGAGGAATTCAAAGACAAGAAGTAGGAAATAAGAGTAAACATATAATTTAGACGAATTTGAACAACAAAATTGCAATAAAAGCCTAAAATATAAAGAATACAATTACCAACAACACCTGCCACCAACAAAAGAATGAATTGTGAAATAAAATAAATCCCAGAATCAAAGTTTTGCAGAGCAATCCCATGTTATACCCAAAATCCAGGTATAAAATATGCAAATATAATCGGAACAATGGGACCGGAAATGTCTTTTAGATGGAATTCTCAAATGAAAAAGCAAAAAGGAGAGGGGAGAGAGAGATCAGGAAAACATGCTTGATATTTTGTATGGCATACAAATTGGAGAACTTTGTTCGGGGATGGCTAGACCATCCATGAGCATCGAATTTTGACTGACCTAGTTTTTAGTCGACCAATTAGGAAAGTACTCGTTTTTATGCAATTTCTGAAAATTGTGGTAGGACCCCGATCTCTCGGGTTTCCTACATATCTCAAAGTTGCATGAGAATTCGGACAACTTGTAGTTTGACTCAACTAGAATACTAAAGGCCGATAAAATAATAATAATATCATACCAGAAAGTATCAGAATATTTTTATTTGAATGTGACCGATCCTCGGAGATTGAGTAGCCTACATATCCCTGGTTTCAGGAATTAGGCCTTTGGGGGCGGGGTTGAGAGAAAGGGAAATAGCATTAATTGCTCTTGCCCAACACTTGCAGAGTCCTCGTCTGTGGAAAACGCCAAGAACGACTAGGTTTTCTCTTTGACCCCAAGTCATGTAAACCAAAATGGGGGAAAGATCCCGAATTTGACGGAGCGGAATATTAATCCTTTAATATTTGAGAATTCTTTTAAACAATTACATTTATAATTGTTGTTCAAGAATTCCGAAATGATGATTAATGATCAAAACTGTGTAAAATTAGGACATAATATACAATACATAGACCAAGTGATATTGTTTCAAATGGAATGACCAAATACTTCCGGAATAATTTTGTAAGATCATATTCGCTTTCTGGCAAGTATATTTCACTCCGTCTGTGACTCGGGAACTTTGATTAATTAAATAAAATTATTGGAGGGTAAAAATTAGGTGTCAACAACTGCCCCTTAAGTGTTCTCGCTAGAGGAATTCAAAGACAAGAAGTAGGAAATAAGAGTAAACATATAATTTAGACGAATTTGAACAACAAAATTGCAATAAAAGCCTAAAATATAAAGAATACAATTACCAACAACACCTGCCACCAACAAAAGAATGAATTGTGAAATAAAGTAAATCCCAGAATCAAAGTTTTACAGAGAAATCCCATGTTATACCCAAAATCCAGGTATAAAATATGCAAATATAATCGGAACAATGGGACCAGAAATGTCTTTTAGATGGAATTCTCAAATGAAAAAGCAAAAAGGAGAGGGGAGAGAGAGATCAGGAAAACATGCTTGATATTTTGTATGGCATACAAATTGGAGAACTTTGTTCGGGGATGGCTAGACCATCCATGAGCATCGAATTTTGACTGACCTAGTTTTTAGTCGACCAATTAGGAAAGTACTCGTTTTTATGCAATTTCTGAAAATTGTGGTAGGACCCCAGTCTCTGGGTTTCCTACATATCTCAGGTTGCATGAGAATTCAGACAACTTGTAGTTTGACTCAAAACTAGAATACTAAAAGCCGATAAAATAATAATATCATACCGAAAAGTTTCGAGATATTTTTTTATTTGAATGTGACCGATCCTCGGAGATTGAGTAGCCTACATATCCCCGGTTTCGGGAATTAGGCCTTTGGGGGCGGGGTTGAGAGAAAGGGAAATAGCATTAATTGCTCTTGCCCAACACTTGCAGAGTCCTCGTCTGGAAAACGCCAAGAACGACTAGGTTTTCTCTTTGACCCCAAGTCATGTAAACCAAAATGGGGGAAAGATCCCGAATTTGACGGAGCGGAATATTAATCCTTTAATATTTGAGAATTCTTTTAAACAATTACATTTATAATTGTTGTTCAAGAATTCCGAAATGATGATTAATGATCAAAACTGTGTAAAATTAGGACATAATATACAATACATAGACCAAGTGATATTGTTTCAAATGGAATGACCAAATACTTCCGGAATAATTTTGTAAGATCATATTCGCTTTCTGGCAAGTATATTTCACTCCGTCTGTGACTCGGGAACTTTGATTAATTAAATAAAATTATTGGAGGGTAAAAATTAGGTGTCAACAACTGCCCCTTAAGTGTTCTGCTAGAGGAATTCAGCACAAGAAGTAGGAAATAAGAGTAAACATATAATTTAGACGAATTTGAACAACAAAATTGCAATAAAAGCCTAAAATATAAAGAATACAATTACCAACAACACCTGCCACCAACAAAAGAATGAATTGTGAAATAAAGTAAATCCCAGAATCAAAGTTTTGCAGAGCAATCCCATGTTATACCCAAAATCCAGGTATAAAATATGCAAATATAATCGGAACAATGGGACCAGAAATGTCTTTTAGATGGAATTCTCAAATGAAAAAGCAAAAAGGAGAGGGGAGAGAGATCAGAAAACATGCTTGATATTTTGTATGGCATACAAATTGGAGAACTTTGTTCGGGGATGGCTAGACCATCCATGAGCATCGAATTTTGACTGACCTAGTTTTTAGTCGACCAATTAGGAAAGTACTCGTTTTTATGCAATTTCTGAAAATTGTGGTAGGACCCCGATCTCGGGTTTCCTACATATCTCAAAGTTGCATGAGAATTCGGACAACTTGTAGTTTGACTCAACTAGAATACTAAAAGCCGATAAAATAATAATATCATACCGAAAAAGTATCGAATATTTTTATTTGAATGTGACCGATCCTCGGAGATTGAGTAGCCTACATATCCCTGGTTTCGGAATTAGGCCTTTGGGGGCGGGGTTGAGAGAAAGGGAAATAGCATTAATTGCTCTTGCCCAACACTTGCGAGTCCTCGTCTCTTCTAGATTTTGATCTTTGGCAAACAAAAAACGCCAAGAACGACTAGGTTTTCTCTTTGACCCCAAGTCATGTAAACCAAAATGGGGGAAAGATCCCGAATTTGACGGAGCGGAATATTAATCCTTTAATATTTGAGAATTCTTTTAAACAATTACATTTATAATTGTTGTTCAAGAATTCCGAAATGATGATTAATGATCAAAACTGTGTAAAATTAGGACATAATATACAATACATAGACCAAGTGATATTGTTTCAAATGGAATGACCAAATACTTCCGAATAATTTTGTAAGATCATATTCGCTTTGTGAAAGTATATTTCACTCCGTCTGTGACTCGGGAACTTTGATTAATTAAATAAAATTATTGGAGGGTAAAAATTAGGTGTCAACAACTGCCCCTTAAGTGTTCTGCTAGAATTCAAAGCACAAGAAGTAGGAAATAAGAGTAAACATATAATTTAGACGAATTTGAACAACAAAATTGCAATAAAAGCCTAAAATATAAAGAATACAATTACCAACAACACCTGCCACCAACAAAAGAATGAATTGTGAAATAAAGTAAATCCCAGAATCAAAGTTTGGAGAGCAATCCCATGTTATACCCAAAATCCAGGAATAAAATATGCAAATATAATAGGAACAACGGGACCAGAAATGACTTTTAGATGGAATTTTCAAATGAAAAAGGAAAAAGGAGTGGGGAGTGAGAGATCATGAAAACATGCTTGATATTTTGTATGGCATACAAAGAGTAGAACTTTGTTCGGGGATGGCTACACTATACCTGAGCATCGAATTTTGACTGACCTAGTTTTTAGTCAACAATTAGGAAAGTACTCGTTTTTATGCAATTTTTGAAAATTGTGGTAGGACCCCGATCTCGGGTTTCCTACATATCTCGGGTTGCATGAGAATTCGGACAACTTGTAGTTTGACACAACTAGAGTACTAAAAGCGGATAAAACAAAAATATCATACCGAAAGTTTCGAATATTTTTATTTGAATGTGACCGATCCTCGGAGATTGAGTAGCCTACATATCCCTGGTTTCGGAATTAGGCCTTTGGGGGCGGGGTTGAGAGAAAGGGAAATAGCATTAATTGCTCTTGCCCAACACTTGCGAGTCCTCGTCTCGGAAAACGCCAAGAACGACTAGGTTTTCTCTTTGACCCCAAGTCATGTAAACCAAAATGGGGGAAAGATCCCGAATTTGACGGAGCGGAATATTAATCCTTTAATATTTGAGAATTCTTTTAAACAATTACATTTATAATTGTTGTTCAAGAATTCCGAAATGATGATTAATGATCAAAACTGTGTAAAATTAGGACATAATATACAATACATAGACCAAGTGATATTGTTTCAAATGGAATGACCAAATACTTCCGGAATAATTTTGTAAGATCATATTCGCTTTCTGGCAAGTATATTTCACTCCGTCTGTGACTCGGGAACTTTGATTAATTAAATAAAATTATTGGAGGGTAAAAATTAGGTGTCAACAACTGCCCCTTAAGTGTTCTGCTAGAGGAATTCAAAGACAAGAAGTAGGAAATAAGAGTAAACATATAATTTAGACGAATTTGAACAACAAAATTGCAATAAAAGCCTAAAATATAAAGAATACAATTACCAACAACACCTGCCACCAACAAAAGAATGAATTGTGAAATAAAGTAAATCCCAGAATCAAAGTTTGGAGAGCAATCCCATGTTATACCCAAAATCCAGGAATAAAATATGCAAATATAATCGGAACAATGGGACCAAAAATGTCTTTTAGATGGAATTCTCAAATGAAAAAGCAAAAAGGAGAGGGGAGAGAGAGATCAGGAAAACATGCTTGATATTTTGTATGGCATACAAATTGGAGAACTTTGTTCGGGGATGGCTAGACCATCCATGAGCATCGAATTTTGACTGACCTAGTTTTTAGTCGACCAATTAGGAAAGTACTCGTTTTTATGCAATTTTTGAAAATTGTGGTAGGACCCCGATCTCTCGGGTTTCCTACATATCTCGGTTGCATGAGAATTCGGACAACTTGTAGTTTGACACAAACTAGAATACTAAAAGCCGATAAAATAATAATATCATAACAGAAAGTATCAGAATATTTTTATTTGAATGTGACCGATCCTCGGAGATTGAGTAGCCTACATATCCCTGGTTTCAGGAATTAGGCCTTTGGGGGCGGGGTTGAGAGAAAGGGAAATAGCATTAATTGCTCTTGCCCAACACTTGCGAGTCCTCGTCTCTTCTAGATTTTGAAAACGCCAAGAACGACTAGGTTTTCTCTTTGACCCCAAGTCATGTAAACCAAAATGGGGAAAGATCCCGAATTTGACGGAGCGGAATATTAATCCTTTAATATTTGAGAATTCTTTTAAACAATTACATTTATAATTGTTGTTCAAGAATTCCGAAATGATGATTAATGATCAAAACTGTGTAAAATTAGGACATAATATACAATACATAGACCAAGTGATATTGTTTCAAATGGAATGACCAAATACTTTCGAAATAATTTTGTAAGATCATATTCGCTTTGTGAAAAGTATATTTCACTCCGTCTGTGACTCGGGAATTTTGAGTAATTAAATAAAATTATTGGAGGGTAAAAATTAGGTGCTAACAACTGCCCCTTAAATGTTCCGCAAGAGGAATTCAACACAAGAAGTAGGAAATAAGAGTAAACATATAAATTAGACGAATTTGAACAAAAAAATTGCAATAAAAACCTAAAATATAAAGAATACAATTACCAACAACACCTGCCACCAACAAAAGAATGAATTGTGAAATAAAGTAAATCCCAGAATCAAAGTTTTGCAGAGCAATCCCATGTTATACCCAAAATCCAGGTATAAAATATGCAAATATAATCGGAACAATGGGACCAGAAATGTCTTTTAGATGGAATTCTCAAATGAAAAAGCAAAAAGGAGAGGGGAGAGAGAGATCAGGAAAACATGCTTGATATTTTGTATGGCATACAAATTGGAGAACTTTGTTCGGGGATGGCTAGACCATCCATGAGCATCGAATTTTGACTGACCTAGTTTTTAGTCGACCAATTAGGAAAGTACTCGTTTTTATGCAATTTTTGAAAATTGTGGTAGGACCCCGATCTCTGGGTTTCCTACATATCTCACGTTGCATGAGAATTCAGACAACTTGTAGTTTGACACAACTAGAATACTAAAAGCGATAAAACAAAATATCATACCGTAAAAAGTTTCGAATATTTTTATTTGAATGTGACCGATCCTCGGAGATTGAGTAGCCTACATATCCCTGGTTTCGGAATTAGGCCTTTGGGGGCGGGGTTGAGAGAAAGGGAAATAGCATTAATTGCTCTTGCCCAACACTTGCGAGTCCTCGTCTCGGAAAACGCCAAGAACGACTAGGTTTTCTCTTTGACCCCAAGTCATGTAAACCAAAATGGGGGAAAGATCCCGAATTTGACGGAGCGGAATATTAATCCTTTAATATTTGAGAATTCTTTTAAACAATTACATTTATAATTGTTGTTCAAGAATTCCGAAATGATGATTAATGATCAAAACTGTGTAAAATTAGGACATAATATACAATACATAGACCAAGTGATATTGTTTCAAATGGAATGACCAAATACTTCCGAATAATTTTGTAAGATCATATTCGCTTTACGAAAAGTATATTTCACTCCGTCCGTGACTCGGAACTTTGATTAATTAAATAAAATTATTGGAGGGTAAAAATTAGGTGTCAACAACTCGCCCCTTAAGTGTTCTCGCTAGAGGAATTCAACACAAGAAGTAGGAAATAAGAGTAAACATATAATTTAGACGAATTTGAACAACAAAATTGCAATAAAAGCCTAAAATATAAAGAATACAATTACCAACAACACCTGCCACCAACAAAAAAGAATGAATTGTGAAATAAAGTAAATCCCGAATCAAAGTTTTGCGAGCAATCCCATGTTATACCCAAAATCCAGGTATAAAATATGCAAATATAATCGGAACAATGGGACCAGAAATGTCTTTTAGATGGAATTCTCAAATGAAAAAGCAAAAAGGAGAGGGGAGAGAGAGATCAGGAAAACATGCTTGATATTTTGTATGGCATACAAATTGGAGAACTTTGTTCGGGGATGGCTAGACCATCCATGAGCATCGAATTTTGACTGACCTAGTTTTTAGTCGACCAATTAGGAAAGTACTCGTTTTTATGCAATTTTTGAAAATTGTGGTAGGACCCCGATCTCGGGTTTCCTACATATCTCGGGTTGCATGAGAATTCGGACACTTGTAGTTTGACTCAACTAGAATACTAAAAGCCGATAAAACAATAATATCATACCGAAAAGTTTCGAGATATTTTTATTTGAATGTGACCGATCCTCGGAGATTGAGTAGCCTACATATCCCTGGTTTCGGAATTAGGCCTTTGGGGGCGGGGTTGAGAGAAAGGGAAATAGCATTAATTGCTCTTGCCCAACACTTGCAGTCCTCGTCCTCGTCTTTGGAAAACGCCAAGAACGACTAGGTTTTCTCTTTGACCCCAAGTCATGTAAACCAAAATGGGGGAAAGATCCCGAATTTGACGGAGCGGAATATTAATCCTTTAATATTTGAGAATTCTTTTAAACAATTACATTTATAATTGTTGTTCAAGAATTCCGAAATGATGATTAATGATCAAAACTGTGTAAAATTAGGACATAATATACAATACATAGACCAAGTGATATTGTTTCAAATGGAATGACCAAATACTTCCGGAATAATTTTGTAAGATCATATTCGCTTTGTGAAAAGTATATTTCACTCCGCCTGTGACTCGGGAACTTTGATTAATTAAATAAAATTATTGGAGGGTAAAAATTAGGTGTCAACAACTGCCCCTTAAATGTTCTGCAAGAGGAATTCAACACAAGAAGTAGGAAATAAGAGTAAACATATAATTTAGACGAATTTGAACAACAAAATTGCAATAAAAGCCTAAAATATAAAGAATACAATTACCAACAACACCTGCCACCAACAAAAGAATGAATTGTGAAATAAAGTAAAGCCCAGAATCAAAGTTTTGCAGAGCAATCCCATGTTATACCCAAAATCCAGGTATAAAATATGCAAATATAATCGGAACAATGGGACCAGAAATGTCTTTTAGATGGAATTCTCAAATGAAAAAGCAAAAAGGAGAGGGGAGAGAGAGATCAGGAAAACATGCTTGATATTTTGTATGGCATACAAAGAGGAGAACTTTGTTCGGGGATGGCGAGACCATCCATGAGCATCGAATTTTGACTGACCTAGTTTTTAGTCGACCAATTAGGAAAGTACTCGTTTTTATGCAATTTTTGAAAATTGTGGCAGGACCCCGATCTCTGGGTTTCCTACATATCTCAGGTTGCATGAGAATTCAGACAACTTGTAGTTTGACTCAACTAGACTACTAAAAGCCGATAAAACAAGAATATCATACCGAAAGTTTCCAGAATATTTTTATTGGACTGTGACCGATCCTCGGAGATTGAGTAGCCTACATATCCCTGGTTTCGGGAATTAGGCCTTTGGGGGCGGGGTTGAGAGAAGGGAAATAGCATTAATTGCTCTTGCCCAACACTTGCGAGTCCTCGTCTCTTCTAGGATCAAGTGGAAAATGCCAAGAACGACTAGGTTATTCTCTTTGACCCCAAGTCATGTAAAACAAAAATAGGGGAAAGATCCCGAATTTGACGGAGCGGAATATTAATCCTTTAATATTTGAGAATTCTTTTAAACAATTACATTTATAATTGTTGTTCAAGAATTCCGAAATTATGATTAATGATCAAAACTGTGTAAAATTAGGACATAATATACAATACATAGACCAAGTGATATTGTTTCAAATGGAATGACCAAATACTTCCGGAATAATTTTGTAAGATCATATTCGCTTTGTGAAAAGTATATTTCACTCCGTCTGTGACTCGGGAACTTTGAGTAATTAAATAAAATTATTGGAGGGTAAAAATTAGGTGTCAACAACTGCCCCTTAAATGTTCTGCAAGAGGAATTCAACACAAGAAGTAGGAAATAAGAGTAAACATATAAATTAGACGAATTTGAACAACAAAATTGCAATAAAAACCTAAAATATAAAGAATACAAATACCAACAACACCTGCCACCAACAAAAGAATGAATTGTGAAATAAAGTAAATCCCAGAATCAAAGTTTTGCAGAGAAATCCCATGTTATACCCAAAATCCAGGAATATAATATGCAAATATAATCGGAACAATGGGACCAGAAATGTCTTTTAGATGGAATTCTCAAATGAAAAAGGAAAAAGGAGAGGGGGTAGAGAGATCAGGAAAACATGCTTGATATTTTGTATGGCATACAAAGAGGAGAACTTTGTTCGGGGATGGCTAGACTATCCCTGAGCATCGAATTTTGACTGACCTAGTTTTTAGTCGACCAATTAGGAAAGTACTCGTTTTTATGCAATTTTTGAAAATTGTGGTAGGACCCCGACTCGGGTTTCCTACATATCTCGGGTTACATGAGAATTCGGGCCAACTTGTAGTTTGAATCAACTAGACTACTAAAAGCCGATAAAACAAGAATATCATACCAAAAAGTTTCAGAATAATTTTATTAGAATGTGACCGATCCTCGGAGATTGAGTAGCCTACATATCCCTGGTTTCGGAATTAGGCCTTTGGGGGTGGGGTTGAGAGAAGGGAAAGAGCATTAATTGCTCTTGCCCAACACTTGCGAGTCCTCGTCTCTTCGGATTTTGCCATCTTTGGCAAACAAGTGAAAAACGCCAAGAACGACTAGGTTATTCTCTTTGACCCCAAGTCATGTAAAATAAAAATAGGGGAAAGATCCCGAATTTGACGGAGCGGAATATTAATCCTTTAATATTTGAGAATTCTTTTAAACAATTACATTTATAATTGTTGTTTTAAGAATTCCGAAATTATGATTAATGATCAAAACTGTGTAAAATTAGGACATAATATACAATACATATAGACCAAGTGATATTGTTTCAAATGGAATGACCAAATACTTCCGGAATAATTTTGTAAGATCATATTCGCTTTGTGAAAAGTATATTTCACTCCGCCTGTGACTCGGAAACTTTGAGTAATTAAATAAAATTATTGGAGGGTAAAAATTAGGTGTCAACAACTGCCCCTTAAATGTTCTGCTAGAGGAATTCAACACAAGAAGTAGGAAATAAGAGTAAACATATAAATTAGACGAATTTGTACAACAAAATTGCAATAAATACCGAAAATATAAAGAATACAAACACCAACAACACCTGCCACGAACAAAGGAATGAATTGTGAAATAAAGTAAAGCCCAGAATCAAAGTTTTGCAGAGAAATCCCATGTTATACCCAAAATCCAGGAATATAATATGCAAATATAATCGGAACAATGGGACCAGAAATGTCTTTTAGATGGAATTCTCAAATGAAAAAGGAAAAAGGAGAGGGGGGAGAGAGATCAGGAAAACATGCTTGATATTTTGTATGGCATACAAAGAGGAGAACTTTGTTCGGGGATGGCTAGACTATCCACGAGCATCGAATTTTGACCGACCTAGTTTTTAGTCGACCAATTAGGAAAGTACTCGTTTTTATATGCATTTTTTGAAAATTGTGGTGGACCCCGACCTCGAGTTTCCTACATATCTCAGGTTACATGAGAATTCAGGCCACTTGTAGTTTGAATCAATTAGACTACTAAAAGACGATTAAACAAGAATATCATACCAAAAAGTTTCAGAATAATGTTATTAGAATGTGACCGATCCTCGGAGATTGAATAGCCTACATATCCCTGGTTTCTGGAATTAGGCCTTTGGGGGTGGGGTTGAGATAAGGGAAAGAGCATTAATTGCTCTTGTCCAACACTTGCAGAGTCCTCGTCTCTTCTGGATTTTGCCATCTTTGGCAAACAAGTGGAAAATGCCGAGAACGACTAGGTTTTCTCTTTGACCCCAAGTCATGTAAAACAAAATAGGGAAAGACCCCGAATTTGACGGTGCGGAATATTAATCCTTTAATATTTGAGAATTCTTTTAAACAATTACATTTATAATTGTTGTTTTAGAATTCCGAAATTATGATTAATGATCAAAACTGTGTAAAATTAGGACATAATATACAATACATATAGACCAAGTGATATTGTTTCAAATGGAATGACAAAATACTTCCGAATAATTTTGTAAGATCATATTCGCTTTGTGAAAAGTATATTTCACTCCGTATGTGACTCGGAAACTTTGAGTAATTAAATAAAATTATTGGAGGGTAAAAATTAGGTGTCAACAACTGCCCCTTAAATGTTCTGCAAGAGGAATTCAACACAAGAAGTAGGAAATAAGAGTAAACATATAAATTAGACGAATTTGTACAACAAAATTGCAATAAATACCGAAAATATAAAGAATACAAACACCAACAACACCTGCCACGAACAAATGAATGAATTGTGAAATAAAGTAAAGCCCAGAATCAAAGTTTTGCAGAGAAATCCCATGTTATACCCAAAATCCAGGAATATAATATGCAAATATAATCGGAACAATGGGACCAGAAATGTCTTTTAGATGGAATTCTCAAATGAAAAAGGAAAAAGGAGAGGGGGGAGAGAGATCAGGAAAACATGCTTGATATTTTGTATGGCATACAAAGAGGAGAACTTTGTTCGGGGATGGCTAGACTATCCCTGAGCATCGAATTTTGACCGACCTAGTTTTTAGTCGACCAATTAGGAAAGTACTCGTTTTTATGCAATTTTTGAAAATTGTGGTGGACCCCGACTCGGGTTTCCTACATATCTCGGGTTACATGAGAATTCGGGCCACTTGTAGTTTGAATCAACTAGACTACTAAAAGCCGATAAAACAAGAATATCATACCAAAAAGTTTCGAGAATAATGTTATTAGAATGTGACCGATCCTCGGAGATTGAATAGCCTACATATCCCTGGTTTCGGAATTAGGCCTTTGGGGGTGGGGGTTGAGATAAGGGAAAGAGCATTAATTGCTCTTGCCCAACACTGCTGAGAGTCCTCGTCTCTTCTGGATTTTGCCATCTTTGGCAAACAAGTGGAAAATGCCGAGAACGACTAGGTTTTCTTTGACCCCAAGTCATGTAAAATAAAATAGGGAAAGACCCCGAATTTGACGGAGCGGAATATTAATCCTTTAATATTTGAGAATTCTTTTAAACAATTACATTTATAATTGTTGTTTTAGAATTCCGAAATTATGATTAATGATCAAAGCTGTGTAAAATTAGGACATAATATACAATACATATAGACCAAGTGATATTGTTTCAAATGGAATGACAAAATACTTCCGAATAATTTTGTAAGATCATATTCGCTTTGTGAAAAGTATATTTCACTCCGTATGTGACTCGGAAACTTTGAGTAATTAAATAAAATTATTGGAGGGTAAAAATTAGGTGTCAACAACTGCCCCTTAAATGTTACGCAAGAGGAATTCAACACAAGAAGTAGGAAATAAGAGTAAACATATAAATTAGACGAATTTGTACAACAAAATTGCAATAAAAACCTAAAATATAAAGAATACAAATACCAACAACACACTGCCACGAACAAATGAATTGTTGTGAAATAAAGTAAAGCTTAGAATCAAAGTTTTATAGAGCAATCCCATGTTATACCCAAAATCCATGAATAAAATATGCAAATATAATCGGAACAATGGGACCGAAATGTCTTTTTAGATGGAATTCTCAAATGAAAAAGGAAAAAGGAGAGGGGGAGAGAGATCGGGAAAACATGCTTGATATTTTGTATGGCATACAAAGAGGAGAACTTTGTTCGGGGATGGCTAGACTATCCACGAGCATCGAATTTTGTGACCTAGTTTTTAGTCGACCAATTAGGAAAGTACTCGTTTTTATGCAATTTTTGAAAATTGTGGGTGGACCCGACCTCGAGAGTTTCCTACATATCTCGGGTTACATGAGAATTCGGGCCACTTGTAGTTTGAATCAACTAGACTACTAAAAGCCGATAAAACAAGAATATCATACCAAAAAGTTTCGAGAATAATGTTATTAGAATGTGACCGATCCTCGGAGATTGAATAGCCTACATATCCCTGGTTTCGGAATTAGGCCTTTGGGGGTGGGGTTGAGATAAGGGAAAGAGCATTAATTGCTCTTGCCCAACACTGCGAGTCCTCGTCTCTTACGGATTTTGCCATCTTTGGCAAACAAGTGGAAAATGCCGAGAACGACTAGTTTTTCTCTTTGACCCCAAGTCATGTAAAATAAAATAGGGAAAGACCCGAATTTGACGGAGCGGAATATTAATCCTTTAATATTTGAGAATTCTTTTAAACAATTACATTTATAATTGTTGTTTTAGAATTCCGAAATTATGATTAATGATCAAAACTGTGTAAAATTAGGACATAATATACAATACATATAGACCAAGTGATATTGTTTCAAATGGAATGACCAAATACTTCCGGAATAATTTTGTAAGATCATATTCGCTTTGTGAAAAGTATATTTCACTCCGCCTGTGACTCGGAAACTTTGAGTAATTAAATAAAATTATTGGAGGGTAAAAATTAGGTGTCAACAACTGCCCTTAAATGTTACGCAAGAGGAATTCAACACAAGAAGTAGGAAATAAGAGTAAACATATAAATTAGACGAATTTGTACAACAAAATTGCAATAAATACCGAAAATATAAAGAATACAAACACCAACAACACCTGCCACGAACAAAGGAATGAATTGTGAAATAAAGTAAAGCCCAGAATCAAAGTTTTGCAGAGAAATCCCATGTTATACCCAAAATCCAGGAATATAATATGCAAATATAATCGGAACAATGGGACCAGAAATGTCTTTTAGATGGAATTCTCAAATGAAAAAGGAAAAAGGAGAGAGGAGAGAGAGATCAGGAAAACATGCTTGATATTTTGTATGGCATACAAAGAGGAGAACTTTGTTCGGGGATGGCTAGACTATCCCTGAGCATCGAATTTTGACTGACCTAGTTTTTAGTCGACCAATTAGGAAAGTACTCGTTTTTATGCAATTTTTGAAAATTGTGGTGGACCCGACCTCGAGTTTCCTACATATCTCGGGTTACATGAGAATTCGGGCCACTTGTAGTTTGAATCAACTAGACTACTAAAAGCCGATAAAACAAGAATATCATACCAAAAAGTTTCGAATAATGTTATTAGAATGTGACCGATCCTCGGAGATTGAATAGCCTACATATCCCTGGTTTCGGAATTAGGCCTTTGGGGGTGGGGTTGAGATAAGGGAAAGAGCATTAATTGCTCTTGCCCAACACTGCGAGTCCTCGTCTCTTACGGATTTTGCCATCTTTGGCAAACAAGTGGAAAATGCCGAGAACGACTAGTTTTCTCTTTGACCCCAAGTCATGTAAAATAAAATAGGGAAAGACCCGAATTTGACGGAGCGGAATATTAATCCTTTAATATTTGAGAATTCTTTTAAACAATTACATTTATAATTGTTGTTTTAGAATTCCGAAATTATGATTAATGATCAAAACTGTGTAAAATTAGGACATAATATACAATACATATAGACCAAGTGATATTGTTTCAAATGGAATGACAAAATACTTCCGAATAATTTTGTAAGATCATATTCGCTTTGTGAAAAGTATATTTCACTCCGTATGTGACTCGGAAACTTTGAGTAATTAAATAAAATTATTGGAGGGTAAAAATTAGGTGTCAACAACTGCCCCTTAAATGTTATGCAAGAGGAATTCAACACAAGAAGTAGGAAATAAGAGTAAACATATAAATTAGACGAATTTGTACAACAAAATTGCAATAAAAACCTAAAATATAAAGAATACAAATACCAACAACACCTGCCACGAACAAATGAATGAATTGTGAAATAAAGTAAAGCTTAGAATCAAAGTTTTATAGAGCAATCCCATGTTATACCCAAAATCCATGAATAAAATATGCAAATATAATCGGAACAATGGGACCGAAATGATTTTAGATGGAATTCTCAAATGAAAAAGGAAAAAGGAGAGAGGGAGAGAGATCGGGAAAACATGCTTGATATTTTGTATGGCATACAAAGAGGAGAACTTTGTTCGGGGATGGCTAGACTATCCACGAGCATCGAATTTTGTGACCTAGTTTTTAGTCGACCAATTAGGAAAGTACTCGTTTTTATGCAATTTTTGAAAATTGTGGTGGACCCCGACCTCGAGAGTTTCCTACATATCTCGGGTTACATGAGAATTCGGGCCACTTGTAGTTTGAATCAACTAGACTACTAAAAGCCGATAAAACAAGAATATCATACCAAAAAGTTTCGAATAATGTTATTAGAATGTGACCGATCCTCGGAGATTGAATAGCCTACATATCCCTGGTTTCGGAATTAGGCCTTTGGGGGTGGGGTTGAGATAAGGGAAAGAGCATTAATTGCTCTTGCCCAACACTGCGAGTCCTCGTCTCTTACGGATTTTGCCATCTTTGGCAAACAAGTGGAAAATGCCGAGAACGACTAGTTTTCTCTTTGACCCCAAGTCATGTAAAATAAAATAGGGAAAGACCCCGAATTTGACGGAGCGGAATATTAATCCTTTAATATTTGAGAATTCTTTTAAACAATTACATTTATAATTGTTGTTTTAGAATTCCGAAATTATGATTAATGATCAAAGCTGTGTAAAATTAGGACATAATATACAATACATATAGACCAAGTGATATTGTTTCAAATGGAATGACAAAATACTTCCGAGAATAATTTTGTAAGATCATATTCGCTTTGTGAAAAGTATATTTCACTCCGTATGTGACTCGGAAACTTTGAGTAATTAAATAAAATTATTGGAGGGTAAAAATTAGGTGTCAACAACTGCCCCTTAAATGTTACGCAAGAGGAATTCAACACAAGAAGTAGGAAATAAGAGTAAACATATAAATTAGACGAATTTGTACAACAAAATTGCAATAAAAACCTAAAATATAAAGAATACAAATACCAACAACACACCACGAACAAATGAATGAATTGTGAAATAAAGTAAAGCTTAGAATCAAAGTTTTATAGAGCAAATCCCATGTTATACCCAAAATCCATGAATAAAATATGCAAATATAATCGGAACAATGGGACCGAAATGAGTCTTTAGATGGAATTACGAAATGAAAAAGGAAAAAGGAGAGAGGGAGAGAGATCGGGAAAACATGCTTGATATTTTGTATGGCATACAAAGAGGAGAACTTTGTTCGGGGATGGCTAGACTATCCACGAGCATCGAATTTTGACAGACCTAGTTTTTAGTCGACCAATTAGGAAAGTACTCGTTTTTATGCAATTTTTGAAAATTGTGGGCTGGACCCGACCTACGAGTTTCCTACATATCTCGGGTTACATGAGAATTCGGGCCACTTGTAGTTTGAATCAACTAGACTACTAAAAGCCGATAAAACAAGAATATCATACCAAAAAGTTTCGAATAATGTTATTAGAATGTGACCGATCCTCGGAGATTGAATAGCCTACATATCCCTGGTTTACGGAATTAGGCCTTTGGGGGTGGGGTTGAGAGAAGGGAAAGAGCATTAATTGCTCTTGCCCAACACTGCGAGTCCTCGTCTCTTACGGATTTTGCCATCTTTGGCAAACAAGTGGAAAATGCCGAGAACGACTAGTTTTCTCTTTGACCCCAAGTCATGTAAAATAAAATAGGGAAAGACCCCGAATTTGACGGAGCGGAATATTAATCCTTTAATATTTGAGAATTCTTTTAAACAATTACATTTATAATTGTTGTTTTAGAATTCCGAAATTATGATTAATGATCAAAGCTGTGTAAAATTAGGACATAATATACAATACATATAGACCAAGTGATATTGTTTCAAATGGAATGACAAAATACTTCCGAATAATTTTGTAAGATCATATTCGCTTTGTGAAAAGTATATTTCACTCCGTATGTGACTCGGAAACTTTGAGTAATTAAATAAAATTATTGGAGGGTAAAAATTAGGTGTCAACAACTGCCCCTTAAATGTTACGCAAGAGGAATTCAACACAAGAAGTAGGAAATAAGAGTAAACATATAAATTAGACGAATTTGTACAACAAAATTGCAATAAAAACCTAAAATATAAAGAATACAAATACCAACAACACCTTACGAACAAATGAATGAATTGTGAAATAAAGTAAAGCTTAGAATCAAAGTTTTATAGAGCAATCCCATGTTATACCCAAAATCCATGAATAAAATATGCAAATATAATCGGAACAATGGGACCGAAATGAGTTTTTAGATGGAATTACGAAATGAAAAAGGAAAAAGGAGAGAGGGAGAGAGATCGGGAAAACATGCTTGATATTTTGTATGGCATACAAAGAGGAGAACTTTGTTCGGGGATGGCTAGACTATCCACGAGCATCGAATTTTGGTGACCTAGTTTTTAGTCGACCAATTAGGAAAGTACTCGTTTTTATGCAATTTTTGAAAATTGTGGGCTGGACCCCGGCCTCGAGTTTCCTACATATCTCGGGTTACATGAGAATTCAGGCCACTTGTAGTTTGAATCACTAGACTACTAAAAGCCGATAAAACAAGAATATCATACCAAAAAGTTTCGAGAATAATGTTATTAGAATGTGACCGATCCTCGGAGATTGAATAGCCTACATATCCCTGGTTTACGGAATTAGGCCTTTGGGGGTGGGGTTGAGATAAGGGAAAGAGCATTAATTGCTCTTGCCCAACACTGCGAGTCCTCGTCTCTTACTGGATTTTGCCATCTTTGGCAAACAAGTGGAAAATGCCGAGAACGACTAGTTTTCTCTTTGACCCCAAGTCATGTAAAATAAAATAGGGAAAGACCCGAATTTGACGGAGCGGAATATTAATCCTTTAATATTTGAGAATTCTTTTAAACAATTACATTTATAATTGTTGTTTTAGAATTCCGAAATTATGATTAATGATCAAAGCTGTGTAAAATTAGGACATAATATACAATACATATAGACCAAGTGATATTGTTTCAAATGGAATGACAAAATACTTCCGAGAATAATTTTGTAAATTATATTCGCTTTGTGAAAAGTATATTTCACTCCGTATGTGACTCGGAAACTTTGAGTAATTAAATAAAATTATTGGAGGGTAAAAATTAGGTGTCAACAACTGCCCCTTAAATGTTACGCAAGAGGAATTCAACACAAGAAGTAGGAAATAAGAGTAAACATATAAATTAGACGAATTTGTACAACAAAATTGCAATAAAAACCTAAAATATAAAGAATACAAATACCAACAACACACTGCCACGAACAAATGAATGAATTGTGAAATAAAGTAAAGCTTAGAATCAAAGTTTTATAGAGCAATCCCATGTTATACCCAAAATCCATGAATAAAATATGCAAATATAATCGGAACAATGGGACCGAAAATGAGTGTTAGATGGAATTACGAAATGAAAAAGGAAAAAGGAGAGAGGGGAGAGAGATCGGGAAAACATGCTTGATATTTTGTATGGCATACAAAGAGGAGAACTTTGTTCGGGGATGGCTAGACTATCCACGAGCATCGAATTTTGGTGACCTAGTTTTTAGTCGACCAATTAGGAAAGTACTCGTTTTTATGCAATTTTTGAAAATTGTGGGCTGGACCCGACCTCGAGTTTCCTACATATCTCGGGTTACATGAGAATTCGGGCCTTTGTAGTTTGAATCAACTAGACTACTAAAAGCCGATAAAACAAGAATATCATACCAAAAAGTTTCGAATAATGTTATTAGAATGTGACCGATCCTCGGAGATTGAATAGCCTACATATCCCTGGTTTACGGAATTAGGCCTTTGGGGGTGGGGTTGAGATAAGGGAAAGAGCATTAATTGCTCTTGCCCAACACTGCGAGTCCTCGTCTCTTACGGATTTTGCCATCTTTGGCAAACAAGTGGAAAATGCCGAGAACGACTAGTTTTTCTCTTTGACCCCAAGTCATGTAAAATAAAATAGGGAAAGTGCCAAAATTTGACGGAGCGGAATATTAATCCTTTAATATTTGAGAATTCTTTTAAACAATTACATTTATAATTGTTGTTTTAGAATTCCGAAATTATGATTAATGATCAAAACTGTGTAAAATTAGGACATAATATACAATACATATAGACCAAGTGATATTGTTTCAAATGGAATGACAAAATACTTCCGAGAATAATTTTGTAAGATCATATTCGCTTTGTGAAAAGTATATTTCACTCCGTACTGTGTGACTCGGAAACTTTGAGTAATTAAATAAAATTATTGGAGGGTAAAAATTAGGTGTCAACAACTGCCCCTTAAATGTTACGCAAGAGGAATTCAACACAAGAAGTAGGAAATAAGAGTAAACATATAAATTAGACGAATTTGTACAACAAAATTGCAATAAAAACCTAAAATATAAAGAATACAAATACCAACAACACCTGCCACGAACAAATGAATGAATTGTGAAATAAAGTAAAGCTTAGAATCAAAGTTTTATAGAGCAATCCCATGTTATACCCAAAATCCATGAATAAAATATGCAAATATAATCGGAACAATGGGACCGAAAATGATTTTAGATGGAATTACGAAATGAAAAAGGAAAAAGGAGAGAGGGAGAGAGATCGGAAAACATGCTTGATATTTTGTATGGCATACAAAGAGGAGAACTTTGTTCGGGGATGGCTAGACTATCCACGAGCATCGAATTTTGAGTGACCTAGTTTTTAGTCGACCAATTAGGAAAGTACTCGTTTTTATGCAATTTTTGAAAATTGTGGGCTGGACCCGACCTCGAGTTTCCTACATATCTCGGGTTACATGAGAATTCGGGCCACTTGTAGTTTGAATCAACTAGACTACTAAAAGCCGATAAAACAAGAATATCATACCAAAAAGTTTCGAATAATGTTATTAGAATGTGACCGATCCTCGGAGATTGAATAGCCTACATATCCCTGGTTTACGGAATTAGGCCTTTGGGGGTGGGGTTGAGATAAGGGAAAGAGCATTAATTGCTCTTGCCCAACACTGCGAGTCCTCGTCTTTACGGATTTTGCCATCTTTGGCAAACAAGTGGAAAATGCCGAGAACGACTAGTTTTTCTCTTTGACCCCAAGTCATGTAAAATAAAATAGGGAAAGACCCGAATTTGACGGAGCGGAATATTAATCCTTTAATATTTGAGAATTCTTTTAAACAATTACATTTATAATTGTTGTTTTAGAATTCCGAAATTATGATTAATGATCAAAGCTGTGTAAAATTAGGACATAATATACAATACATATAGACCAAGTGATATTGTTTCAAATGGAATGACAAAATACTTCCGAATAATTTTGTAAGATCATATTCGCTTTGTGAAAAGTATATTTCACTCAAAATATGTGACTCGGAAACTTTGAGTAATTAAATAAAATTATTGGAGGGTAAAAATTAGGTGTCAACAACTGCCCCCCTTAAATGTTACGCAAGAGGAATTCAACACAAGAAGTAGGAAATAAGAGTAAACATATAAATTAGACGAATTTGTACAACAAAATTGCAATAAAAACCTAAAATATAAAGAATACAAATACCAACAACACACTGCCACGAACAAATGAATGAATTGTGAAATAAAGTAAAGCTTAGAATCAAAGTTTTATAGAGCAATCCCATGTTATACCCAAAATCCATGAATAAAATATGCAAATATAATCGGAACAATGGGACCGAAATGAGTTTTAGATGGAATTACGAAATGAAAAAGGAAAAAGGAGAGAGGGGAGAGAGATCGGGAAAACATGCTTGATATTTTGTATGGCATACAAAGAGGAGAACTTTGTTCGGGGATGGCTAGACTATCCACGAGCATCGAATTTTGTGACCTAGTTTTTAGTCGACCAATTAGGAAAGTACTCGTTTTTATGCAATTTTTGAAAATTGTGGGCGGACCCGGCCTCGAGTTTCCTACATATCTCGGGTTACATGAGAATTCGGGCCACTTGTAGTTTGAATCAACTAGACTACTAAAAGCCGATAAAACAAGAATATCATACCAAAAAGTTTCGAATAATGTTATTAGAATGTGACCGATCCTCGGAGATTGAATAGCCTACATATCCCTGGTTTACGGAATTAGGCCTTTGGGGGTGGGGTTGAGATAAGGGAAAGAGCATTAATTGCTCTTGCCCAACACTGCGAGTCCTCGTCTCTTACGGATTTTGCCATCTTTGGCAAACAAGTGGAAAATGCCGAGAACGACTAGTTTTTCTCTTTGACCCCAAGTCATGTAAAATAAAATAGGGAAAGACCCCGAATTTGACGGAGCGGAATATTAATCCTTTAATATTTGAGAATTCTTTTAAACAATTACATTTATAATTGTTGTTTTAGAATTCCGAAATTATGATTAATGATCAAAACTGTGTAAAATTAGGACATAATATACAATACATATAGACCAAGTGATATTGTTTCAAATGGAATGACAAAATACTTCCGAGAATAATTTTGTAAGATCATATTCGCTTTGTGAAAAGTATATTTCACTCCGTATGTGACTCGGAAACTTTGAGTAATTAAATAAAATTATTGGAGGGTAAAAATTAGGTGTCAACAACTGCCCCTTAAATGTTATGCAAGAGGAATTCAACACAAGAAGTAGGAAATAAGAGTAAACATATAAATTAGACGAATTTGTACAACAAAATTGCAATAAAAACCTAAAATATAAAGAATACAAATACCAACAACACACTGCCACGAACAAATGAATGAATTGTGAAATAAAGTAAAGCTTAGAATCAAAGTTTTATAGAGCAATCCCATGTTATACCCAAAATCCATGAATAAAATATGCAAATATAATCGGAAAAATGGGACCGAAATGAGTTGTTAGATGGAATTACGAAATGAAAAAGGAAAAAGGAGAGAGGGAGAGAGAGATCGGGAAAACATGCTTGATATTTTGTATGGCATACAAAGAGGAGAACTTTGTTCGGGGATGGCTAGACTATCCACGAGCATCGAATTTTAGTGACCTAGTTTTTAGTCGACAATTAGGAAAGTACTCGTTTTTATGCAATTTTTGAAAATTGTGGGCTGGACCCCGGCCTCGAGTTTCCTACATATCTCGGGTTACATGAGAATTCGGGCCACTTGTAGTTTGAATCAACTAGACTACTAAAAGCCGATAAAACAAGAATATCATACCAAAAAGTTTCGAAATAATGTTATTAGAATGTGACCGATCCTCGGAGATTGAATAGCCTACATATCCCTGGTTTACGGAATTAGGCCTTTGGGGGTGGGGTTGAGATAAGGGAAAGAGCATTAATTGCTCTTGCCCAACACTGCGAGTCCTCGTCTCTTACGGATTTTGCCATCTTTGGCAAACAAGTGGAAAATGCGAGAACGACTAGTTTTTCTCTTTGACCCCAAGTCATGTAAAATAAAATAGGGAAAGACCCGAATTTGACGGAGCGGAATATTAATCCTTTAATATTTGAGAATTCTTTTAAACAATTACATTTATAATTGTTGTTTTAGAATTCAAATTATGATTAATGATCAAAGCTGTGTAAAATTAGGACATAATATACAATACATATAGACCAAGTGATATTGTTTCAAATGGAATGACAAAATACTTCCGAATAATTTTGTAAGATCATATTCGCTTTGTGAAAAGTATATTTCACTCCGTATGTGACTCGGAAACTTTGAGTAATTAAATAAAATTATTGGAGGGTAAAAATTAGGTGTCAACAACTGCCCCTTAAATGTTACGCAAGAGGAATTCAACACAAGAAGTAGGAAATAAGAGTAAACATATAAATTAGACGAATTTGTACAACAAAATTGCAATAAAAACCTAAAATATAAAGAATACAAATACCAACAACACACTTACCACGAACAAATGAATGAATTGTGAAATAAAGTAAAGCTTAGAATCAAAGTTTTATAGAGCAATCCCATGTTATACCCAAAATCCATGAATAAAATATGCAAATATAATCGGAAAAAATGGGACCGAAATGAGCATTAGATGGAATTACGAAATGAAAAAGGAAAAAGGAGAGAGGGGGGGGAGAGAGATCGGGAAAACATGCTTGATATTTTGTATGGCATACAAAGAGGAGAACTTTGTTCGGGGATGGCTAGACTATCCACGAGCATCGAATTTTGGTGACCTAGTTTTTAGTCGACCAATTAGGAAAGTACTCGTTTTTATGCAATTTTTGAAAATTGTGGGCATGGACCCGGCCTCGAGTTTCCTACATATCTCGGGTTACATGAGAATTCGGGCCACTTGTAGTTTGAATCAACTAGACTACTAAAAGCCGATAAAACAAGAATATCATACCAAAAAGTTTCGAATAATGTTATTAGAATGTGACCGATCCTCGGAGATTGAATAGCCTACATATCCCTGGTTTACGGAATTAGGCCTTTGGGGGTGGGGTTGAGATAAGGGAAAGAGCATTAATTGCTCTTGCCCAACACTGCGAGTCCTCGTCTCTTACGGATTTTGCCATCTTTGGCAAACAAGTGGAAAATGCCGAGAACGACTAGTTTTCTCTTTGACCCCAAGTCATGTAAAATAAAATAGGGAAAGACCCGAATTTGACGGAGCGGAATATTAATCCTTTAATATTTGAGAATTCTTTTAAACAATTACATTTATAATTGTTGTTTTAGAATTCCGAAATTATGATTAATGATCAAAGCTGTGTAAAATTAGGACATAATATACAATACATATAGACCAAGTGATATTGTTTCAAATGGAATGACAAAATACTTCCGAGAATAATTTTGTAAGATCATATTCGCTTTGTGAAAAGTATATTTCACTCCGTATGTGACTCGGAAACTTTGAGTAATTAAATAAAATTATTGGAGGGTAAAAATTAGGTGTCAACAACTGCCCCTTAAATGTTACGCAAGAGGAATTCAACACAAGAAGTAGGAAATAAGAGTAAACATATAAATTAGACGAATTTGTACAACAAAATTGCAATAAAAACCTAAAATATAAAGAATACAAATACCAACAACACACCACGAACAAATGAATGAATTGTGAAATAAAGTAAAGCTTAGAATCAAAGTTTTATAGAGCAATCCCATGTTATACCCAAAATCCATGAATAAAATATGCAAATATAATCGGAAAAATGGGACCGAAATGAGCTGTTAGATGGAATTACGAAATGAAAAAGGAAAAAGGAGAGAGGGAGAGAGATCGGGAAAACATGCTTGATATTTTGTATGGCATACAAAGAGGAGAACTTTGTTCGGGGATGGCTAGACTATCCACGAGCATCGAATTTTGACCCGACCTAGTTTTTAGTCGACCAATTAGGAAAGTACTCGTTTTTATGCAATTTTTGAAAATTGTGGGCTGGACCCGACCTCGAGTTTCCTACATATCTCGGGTTACATGAGAATTCAGGCCACTTGTAGTTTGAATCAACTAGACTACTAAAAGCCGATAAAACAAGAATATCATACCAAAAAGTTTCGAGAATAATGTTATTAGAATGTGACCGATCCTCGGAGATTGAATAGCCTACATATCCCTGGTTTACGGAATTAGGCCTTTGGGGGTGGGGTTGAGATAAGGGAAAGAGCATTAATTGCTCTTGCCCAACACTGCGAGAGTCCTCGTCTCTTACGGATTTTGCCATCTTTGGCAAACAAGTGGAAAATGCCGAGAACGACTAGTTTTTCTCTTTGACCCCAAGTCATGTAAAATAAAATAGGGAAAGACCCGAATTTGACGGAGCGGAATATTAATCCTTTAATATTTGAGAATTCTTTTAAACAATTACATTTATAATTGTTGTTTTAGAATTCCGAAATTATGATTAATGATCAAAGCTGTGTAAAATTAGGACATAATATACAATACATATAGACCAAGTGATATTGTTTCAAATGGAATGACAAAATACTTCCGAGAATAATTTTGTAAGATCATATTCGCTTTGTGAAAAGTATATTTCACTCCGTATGTGACTCGGAAACTTTGAGTAATTAAATAAAATTTGGGAGGGGTAAAAATTAGGTGTCAACAACTGCCCCCCTTAAATGTTACGCAAGAGGAATTCAACACAAGAAGTAGGAAATAAGAGTAAACATATAAATTAGACGAATTTGTACAACAAAATTGCAATAAAAACCTAAAATATAAAGAATACAAATACCAACAACACCTGCCACGAACAAATGAATGAATTGTGAAATAAAGTAAAGCTTAGAATCAAAGTTTTATAGAGCAATCCCATGTTATACCCAAAATCCATGAATAAAATATGCAAATATAATCGGAAAAATGGGACCGAAATGAGCTTTAGATGGAATTACGAAATGAAAAAGGAAAAAGGAGAGAGGGGAGAGAGATCGGGAAAACATGCTTGATATTTTGTATGGCATACAAAGAGGAGAACTTTGTTCGGGGATGGCTAGACTATCCACGAGCATCGAATTTTAGTGACCTAGTTTTTAGTCGACCAATTAGGAAAGTACTCGTTTTTATGCAATTTTTGAAAAAAATTGTGGGTGGACCCGACCTCTGAGTTTCCTACATATCTCGGGTTACATGAGAATTCGGGCCACTTGTAGTTTGAATCAACTAGACTACTAAAAGCCGATAAAACAAGAATATCATACCAAAAAGTTTCGAGAATAATGTTATTAGAATGTGACCGATCCTCGGAGATTGAATAGCCTACATATCCCTGGTTTTACGGAATTAGGCCTTTGGGGGTGGGGTTGAGATAAGGGAAAGAGCATTAATTGCTCTTGCCCAACACTGCGAGTCCTCGTCTCTTACGGATTTTGCCATCTTTGGCAAACAAGTGGAAAATGCCGAGAACGACTAGTTTTTCTCTTTGACCCCAAGTCATGTAAAATAAAATAGGGAAAGACCCGAATTTGACGGAGCGGAATATTAATCCTTTAATATTTGAGAATTCTTTTAAACAATTACATTTATAATTGTTGTTTTAGAATTCCGAAATTATGATTAATGATCAAAAGCGTAAAAAAATTAGGACATAATATACAATACATATAGACCAAGTGATATTGTTTCAAATGGAATGACAAAATACTTCCGAGAATAATTTTGTAAGATCATATTCGCTTTGTGAAAAGTATATTTCACTCAGTATGTGACTCGGAAACTTTGAGTAATTAAATAAAATTATTGGAGGGTAAAAATTAGGTGTCAACAACTGCCCCTTAAATGTTACGCAAGAGGAATTCAACACAAGAAGTAGGAAATAAGAGTAAACATATAAATTAGACGAATTTGTACAACAAAATTGCAATAAAAACCTAAAATATAAAGAATACAAATACCAACAACACACTGCCACGAACAAATGAATGAATTGTGAAATAAAGTAAAGCTTAGAATCAAAGTTTTATAGAGCAATCCCATGTTATACCCAAAATCCATGAATAAAATATGCAAATATAATCGGAAAAATGGGACCGAAATATGAGTTGTTAGATGGAATTACGAAATGAAAAAGGAAAAAGGAGAGAGGGAGAGAGAGCGGGAAAACATGCTTGATATTTTGTATGGCATACAAAGAGGAGAACTTTGTTCGGGGATGGCTAGACTATCCACGAGCATCGAATTTTGGTGACCTAGTTTTTAGTCGACCAATTAGGAAAGTACTCGTTTTTATGCAATTTTTGAAAATTGTGGGCTGGACCCGACCTCTGAGTTTCCTACATATCTCGGGTTACATGAGAATTCGGGCCACTTGTAGTTTGAATCAACTAGACTACTAAAAGCCGATAAAACAAGAATATCATACCAAAAAGTTTCGAGAATAATGTTATTAGAATGTGACCGATCCTCGGAGATTGAATAGCCTACATATCCCTGGTTTTTACGGAATTAGGCCTTTGGGGGTGGGGTTGAGATAAGGGAAAGAGCATTAATTGCTCTTGCCCAACACTGCGAGTCCTCGTCTCTTACGGATTTTGCCATCTTTGGCAAACAAGTGGAAAATGCCGAGAACGACTAGTTTTTCTCTTTGACCCCAAGTCATGTAAAATAAAATAGGGAAAGACCCCGAATTTGACGGAGCGGAATATTAATCCTTTAATATTTGAGAATTCTTTTAAACAATTACATTTATAATTGTTGTTTTAGAATTCCGAAATTATGATTAATGATCAAAGCTGTGTAAAATTAGGACATAATATACAATACATATAGACCAAGTGATATTGTTTCAAATGGAATGACAAAATACTTCCGAGAATAATTTTGTAAGATCATATTCGCTTTGTGAAAAGTATATTTCACTCCGTATGTGACTCGGAAACTTTGAGTAATTAAATAAAATTATTGGAGGGTAAAAATTAGGTGTCAACAACTGCCCCTTAAATGTTACGCAAGAGGAATTCAACACAAGAAGTAGGAAATAAGAGTAAACATATAAATTAGACGAATTTGTACAACAAAATTGCAATAAAAACCTAAAATATAAAGAATACAAATACCAACAACACCTGCCACGAACAAATGAATGAATTGTGAAATAAAGTAAAGCTTAGAATCAAAGTTTTATAGAGCAATCCCATGTTATACCCAAAATCCATGAATAAAATATGCAAATATAATCGGAAAAATGGGACCGAAAAATGAGCTTTTAGATGGAATTACGAAATGAAAAAGGAAAAAGGAGAGAGGGGAGAGAGATCGGGAAAACATGCTTGATATTTTGTATGGCATACAAAGAGGAGAACTTTGTTCGGGGATGGCTAGACTATCCACGAGCATCGAATTTTGACCCTAGTTTTTAGTCGACCAATTAGGAAAGTACTCGTTTTTATGCAATTTTTGAAAATTGTGGGTGGACCCGACCTCGAGTTTCCTACATATCTCGGGTTACATGAGAATTCGGGCCACTTGTAGTTTGAATCAACTAGACTACTAAAAGCCGATAAAACAAGAATATCATACCAAAAAGTTTCGAATAATGTTATTAGAATGTGACCGATCCTCGGAGATTGAATAGCCTACATATCCCTGGTTTGGAATTAGGCCTTTGGGGGTGGGGTTGAGATAAGGGAAAGAGCATTAATTGCTCTTGCCCAACACTGCGAGTCCTCGTCTCTTACGGATTTTGCCATCTTTGGCAAACAAGTGGAAAATGCCGAGAACGACTAGTTTTTCTCTTTGACCCCAAGTCATGTAAAATAAAATAGGGAAAGACCCGAATTTGACGGAGCGGAATATTAATCCTTTAATATTTGAGAATTCTTTTAAACAATTACATTTATAATTGTTGTTTTAGAATTCCGAAATTATGATTAATGATCAAAGCTGTGTAAAATTAGGACATAATATACAATACATATAGACCAAGTGATATTGTTTCAAATGGAATGACAAAATACTTCCGAATAATTTTGTAAGATCATATTCGCTTTGTGAAAAGTATATTTCACTCCGTATGTGACTCGGAAACTTTGAGTAATTAAATAAAATTATTGGAGGGTAAAAATTAGGTGTCAACAACTGCCCCTTAAATGTTACGCAAGAGGAATTCAACACAAGAAGTAGGAAATAAGAGTAAACATATAAATTAGACGAATTTGTACAACAAAATTGCAATAAAAACCTAAAATATAAAGAATACAAATACCAACAACACCTGCCACGAACAAATGAATGAATTGTGAAATAAAGTAAAGCTTAGAATCAAAGTTTTATAGAGCAATCCCATGTTATACCCAAAATCCATGAATAAAATATGCAAATATAATCGGAAAAATGGGACCGAAATGAGTTTTTAGATGGAATTACGAAATGAAAAAGGAAAAAGGAGAGAGGGAGAGAGATCGGGAAAACATGCTTGATATTTTGTATGGCATACAAAGAGGAGAACTTTGTTCGGGGATGGCTAGACTATCCACGAGCATCGAATTTTGTGACCTAGTTTTTAGTCGACCAATTAGGAAAGTACTCGTTTTTATGCAATTTTTGAAAATTGTGGGTGGACCCGACCTCGAGTTTCCTACATATCTCTTACATGAGAATTCGGGCCACTTGTAGTTTGAATCAACTAGACTACTAAAAGCCGATAAAACAAGAATATCATACCAAAAAGTTTCGAGAATAATGTTATTAGAATGTGACCGATCCTCGGAGATTGAATAGCCTACATATCCCTGGTTTACGGAATTAGGCCTTTGGGGGTGGGGTTGAGATAAGGGAAAGAGCATTAATTGCTCTTGCCCAACACTGCGAGTCCTCGTCTCTTACGGATTTTGCCATCTTTGGCAAACAAGTGGAAAATGCCGAGAACGACTAGTTTTTCTCTTTGACCCCAAGTCATGTAAAATAAAATAGGGAAAGACCCGAATTTGACGGAGCGGAATATTAATCCTTTAATATTTGAGAATTCTTTTAAACAATTACATTTATAATTGTTGTATTAGAATTCCGAAATTATGATTAATGATCAAAATTTGAGTAAAATTAGGACATAATATACAATACATATAGACCAAGTGATATTGTTTCAAATGGAATGACAAAATACTTCCAGAATAATTTTGTAAGATCATATTCGCTTTGTGAAAAGTATATTTCACTCCGTATGTGACTCGGAAACTTTGAGTAATTAAATAAAATTATTGGAGGGTAAAAATTAGGTGTCAACAACTGCCCCTTAAATGTTATGCAAGAGGAATTCAACACAAGAAGTAGGAAATAAGAGTAAACATATAAATTAGACGAATTTGTACAACAAAATTGCAATAAAAACCTAAAATATAAAGAATACAAATACCAACAACACCTGCCACGAACAAATGAATGAATTGTGAAATAAAGTAAAGCTTAGAATCAAAGTTTTATAGAGCAATCCCATGTTATACCCAAAATCCATGAATAAAATATGCAAATATAATCGGAAAAATGGGACCGAAATATGACATTAGATGGAATTACGAAATGAAAAAGGAAAAAGGAGAGAGGGAGAGAGATCGGGAAAACATGCTTGATATTTTGTATGGCATACAAAAGAGGAGAACTTTGTTCGGGGATGGCTAGACTATCCACGAGCATCGAATTTTGTGACCTAGTTTTTAGTCGACCAATTAGGAAAGTACTCGTTTTTATGCAATTTTTGAAAATTGTGGTGGACCCGACCTCGAGAGTTTCCTACATATCTCGGGTTACATGAGAATTCGGGCCACTTGTAGTTTGAATCAACTAGACTACTAAAAGCCGATAAAACAAGAATATCATACCAAAAAGTTTCGAGAATAATGTTATTAGAATGTGACCGATCCTCGGAGATTGAATAGCCTACATATCCCTGGTTTACGGAATTAGGCCTTTGGGGGTGGGGTTGAGATAAGGGAAAGAGCATTAATTGCTCTTGCCCAACACTGCGAGTCCTCGTCTCTTACGGATTTTGCCATCTTTGGCAAACAAGTGGAAAATGCCGAGAACGACTAGTTTTTCTCTTTGACCCCAAGTCATGTAAAATAAAATAGGGAAAGACCCCGAATTTGACGGAGCGGAATATTAATCCTTTAATATTTGAGAATTCTTTTAAACAATTACATTTATAATTGTTGTTTTAGAATTCCGAAATTATGATTAATGATCAAATCTGTGTAAAATTAGGACATAATATACAATACATATAGACCAAGTGATATTGTTTCAAATGGAATGACAAAATACTTCCAGAATAATTTTGTAAGATCATATTCGCTTTGTGAAAAGTATATTTCACTCCGTATGTGACTCGGAAACTTTGAGTAATTAAATAAAATTATTGGAGGGTAAAAATTAGGTGTCAACAACTGCCCCTTAAATGTTATGCAAGAGGAATTCAACACAAGAAGTAGGAAATAAGAGTAAACATATAAATTAGACGAATTTGTACAACAAAATTGCAATAAAAACCTAAAATATAAAGAATACAAATACCAACAACACACTGCCACGAACAAATGAATGAATTGTGAAATAAAGTAAAGCTTAGAATCAAAGTTTTATAGAGCAATCCCATGTTATACCCAAAATCCATGAATAAAATATGCAAATATAATCGGAAAAATGGGACCAAAAATGACTGTTAGATGGAATTCTGAAATGAAAAAGGAAAAAGGAGAGAGGGGAGAGAGATCGGGAAAACATGCTTGATATTTTGTATGGCATACAAAGAGGAGAACTTTGTTCGGGGATGGCTAGACTATCCACGAGCATCGAATTTTGACCCGACCTAGTTTTTAGTCGACCAATTAGGAAAGTACTCGTTTTTATGCAATTTTTGAAAATTGTGGGCTGGACCCGGCCTCGAGTTTCCTACATATCTCGGGTTACATGAGAATTCGGGCCACTTGTAGTTTGAATCAACTAGACTACTAAAAGCCGATAAAACAAGAATATCATACCAAAAAGTTTCGAGAATAATGTTATTAGAATGTGACCGATCCTCGGAGATTGAATAGCCTACATATCCCTGGTTTTTACGGAATTAGGCCTTTGGGGGTGGGGTTGAGATAAGGGAAAGAGCATTAATTGCTCTTGCCCAACACTGCGAGTCCTCGTCTCTTACGGATTTTGCCATCTTTGGCAAACAAGTGGAAAATGCCGAGAACGACTAGTTTTTCTCTTTGACCCCAAGTCATGTAAAATAAAATAGGGAAAGACCCGAATTTGACGGAGCGGAATATTAATCCTTTAATATTTGAGAATTCTTTTAAACAATTACATTTATAATTGTTGTTTTAGAATTCCGAAATTATGATTAATGATCAAAACTGTGTAAAATTAGGACATAATATACAATACATATAGACCAAGTGATATTGTTTCAAATGGAATGACAAAATACTTCCGAATAATTTTGTAAGATCATATTCGCTTTGTGAAAAGTATATTTCACTCCGTATGTGACTCGGAAACTTTGAGTAATTAAATAAAATTATTGGAGGGTAAAAATTAGGTGTCAACAACTGCCCCTTAAATGTTACGCAAGAGGAATTCAACACAAGAAGTAGGAAATAAATAAGTAAACATATAAATTAGACGAATTTGTACAACAAAATTGCAATAAAAACCTAAAATATAAAGAATACAAATACCAACAACACACTGCCACGAACAAATGAATGAATTGTGAAATAAAGTAAAGCTTAGAATCAAAGTTTTATAGAGCAATCCCATGTTATACCCAAAATCCATGAATAAAATATGCAAATATAATCGGAAAAATGGGACCGAAATGAGTTTGTTAGATGGAATTACGAAATGAAAAAGGAAAAAGGAGAGAGGGAGAGAGATCGGGAAAAACATGCTTGATATTTTGTATGGCATACAAAGAGGAGAACTTTGTTCGGGGATGGCTAGACTATCCACGAGCATCGAATTTTGAGTGACCTAGTTTTTAGTCGACCAATTAGGAAAGTACTCGTTTTTATGCAATTTTTGAAAATTGTGGGCTGGACCCGGCCTCGAGTTTCCTACATATCTCGGGTTACATGAGAATTCGGGCCACTTGTAGTTTGAATCAACTAGACTACTAAAAGCCGATAAAACAAGAATATCATACCAAAAAGTTTCGAGAATAATGTTATTAGAATGTGACCGATCCTCGGAGATTGAATAGCCTACATATCCCTGGTTTACGGAATTAGGCCTTTGGGGGTGGGGTTGAGATAAGGGAAAGAGCATTAATTGCTCTTGCCCAACACTGCGAGAGTCCTCGTCTCTTACTGGATTTTGCCATCTTTGGCAAACAAGTGGAAAATGCCGAGAACGACTAGTTTTTCTCTTTGACCCCAAGTCATGTAAAATAAAATAGGGAAAGACCCCGAATTTGACGGAGCGGAATATTAATCCTTTAATATTTGAGAATTCTTTTAAACAATTACATTTATAATTGTTGTTTTAGAATTCCGAAATTATGATTAATGATCAAAGCTGTGTAAAATTAGGACATAATATACAATACATATAGACCAAGTGATATTGTTTCAAATGGAATGACAAAATACTTCGAGAATAATTTTGTAAGATCATATTCGCTTTGTGAAAAGTATATTTCACTCCGTATGTGACTCGGAAACTTTGAGTAATTAAATAAAATTATTGGAGGGTAAAAATTAGGTGTCAACAACTGCCCCTTAAATGTTACGCAAGAGGAATTCAACACAAGAAGTAGGAAATAAGAGTAAACATATAAATTAGACGAATTTGTACAACAAAATTGCAATAAAAACCTAAAATATAAAGAATACAAATACCAACAACACACTGCCACGAACAAATGAATGAATTGTGAAATAAAGTAAAGCTTAGAATCAAAGTTTTATAGAGCAATCCCATGTTATACCCAAAATCCATGAATAAAATATGCAAATATAATCGGAAAAATGGGACCGAAATGATTGTTAGATGGAATTACGAAATGAAAAAGGAAAAAGGAGGAGAGGGGGAGAGAGATCGGGAAAACATGCTTGATATTTTGTATGGCATACAAAGAGGAGAACTTTGTTCGGGGATGGCTAGACTATCCACGAGCATCGAATTTTGGTGACCTAGTTTTTAGTCGACCAATTAGGAAAGTACTCGTTTTTATGCAATTTTTGAAAATTGTGGCATGGACCCCGACCTCGAGTTTCCTACATATCTCGGGTTACATGAGAATTCGGGCCACTTGTAGTTTGAATCAACTAGACTACTAAAAGCCGATAAAACAAGAATATCATACCAAAAAGTTTCGAGAATAATGTTATTAGAATGTGACCGATCCTCGGAGATTGAATAGCCTACATATCCCTGGTTTACGGAATTAGGCCTTTGGGGGTGGGGTTGAGATAAGGGAAAGAGCATTAATTGCTCTTGCCCAACACTGCGAGTCCTCGTCTCTTCTGGATTTTGCCATCTTTGGCAAACAAGTGGAAAATGCCGAGAACGACTAGTTTTTCTCTTTGACCCCAAGTCATGTAAAATAAAATAGGGAAAGACCCGAAATTTGACGGAGCGGAATATTAATCCTTTAATATTTGAGAATTCTTTTAAACAATTACATTTATAATTGTTGTTTTAGAATTCCGAAATTATGATTAATGATCAAAGCTGTGTAAAATTAGGACATAATATACAATACATATAGACCAAGTGATATTGTTTCAAATGGAATGACAAAATACTTCCGAAATAATTTTGTAAGATCATATTCGCTTTGTGAAAAGTATATTTCACTCCGTATGTGACTCGGAAACTTTGAGTAATTAAATAAAATTATTGGAGGGTAAAAATTAGGTGTCAACAACTGCCCCTTAAATGTTACGCAAGAGGAATTCAACACAAGAAGTAGGAAATAAGAGTAAACATATAAATTAGACGAATTTGTACAACAAAATTGCAATAAAAACCTAAAATATAAAGAATACAAATACCAACAACACCTGCCACGAACAAATGAATGAATTGTGAAATAAAGTAAAGCTTAGAATCAAAGTTTTATAGAGCAATCCCATGTTATACCCAAAATCCATGAATAAAATATGCAAATATAATCGGAAAAATGGGACCGAAATGATTTGTTAGATGGAATTACGAAATGAAAAAGGAAAAAGGAGAGAGGGAGAGAGATCGGGAAAACATGCTTGATATTTTGTATGGCATACAAAGAGGAGAACTTTGTTCGGGGATGGCTAGACTATCCACGAGCATCGAATTTTGTGACCTAGTTTTTAGTCGACCAATTAGGAAAGTACTCGTTTTTATGCAATTTTTGAAAATTGTGGGCTGGACCCGGCCTCGAGTTTCCTACATATCTCGGGTTACATGAGAATTCGGGCCACTTGTAGTTTGAATCAACTAGACTACTAAAAGCCGATAAAACAAGAATATCATACCAAAAAGTTTCGAATAATGTTATTAGAATGTGACCGATCCTCGGAGATTGAATAGCCTACATATCCCTGGTTTTACGGAATTAGGCCTTTGGGGGTGGGGTTGAGATAAGGGAAAGAGCATTAATTGCTCTTGCCCAACACTGCGGTCCTCGTCTCTTACGGATTTTGCCATCTTTGGCAAACAAGTGGAAAATGCCGAGAACGACTAGTTTTTCTCTTTGACCCCAAGTCATGTAAAATAAAATAGGGAAAGACCCGAATTTGACGGAGCGGAATATTAATCCTTTAATATTTGAGAATTCTTTTAAACAATTACATTTATAATTGTTGTTTTAGAATTCCGAAATTATGATTAATGATCAAAGCTGTGTAAAATTAGGACATAATATACAATACATATAGACCAAGTGATATTGTTTCAAATGGAATGACAAAATACTTCCGAGAATAATTTTGTAAGATCATATTCGCTTTGTGAAAAGTATATTTCACTCCGTATGTGACTCGGAAACTTTGAGTAATTAAATAAAATTATTGGAGGGTAAAAATTAGGTGTCAACAACTGCCCCTTAAATGTTACGCAAGAGGAATTCAACACAAGAAGTAGGAAATAAGAGTAAACATATAAATTAGACGAATTTGTACAAACAAAATTGCAATAAAAACCTAAAATATAAAGAATACAAATACCAACAACACACTGCCACGAACAAATGAATGAATTGTGAAATAAAGTAAAGCTTAGAATCAAAGTTTTATAGAGCAATCCCATGTTATACCCAAAATCCATGAATAAAATATGCAAATATAATCGGAAAAATGGGACCGAAATGAGTTTGTTAGATGGAATTACGAAATGAAAAAGGAAAAAGGAGAGAGGGGAGAGAGATCGGGAAAACATGCTTGATATTTTGTATGGCATACAAAGAGGAGAACTTTGTTCGGGGATGGCTAGACTATCCACGAGCATCGAATTTTGAGTGACCTAGTTTTTAGTCGACCAATTAGGAAAGTACTCGTTTTTATGCAATTTTTGAAAATTGTGGGCATGGACCCGACCTCTGAGTTTCCTACATATCTCGGGTTACATGAGAATTCGGGCCACTTGTAGTTTGAATCAACTAGACTACTAAAAGCCGATAAAACAAGAATATCATACCAAAAAGTTTCGAGAATAATGTTATTAGAATGTGACCGATCCTCGGAGATTGAATAGCCTACATATCCCTGGTTTACGGAATTAGGCCTTTGGGGGTGGGGTTGAGATAAGGGAAAGAGCATTAATTGCTCTTGCCCAACACTGCGAGTCCTCGTCTCTTACGGATTTTGCCATCTTTGGCAAACAAGTGGAAAATGCCGAGAACGACTAGTTTTTCTCTTTGACCCCAAGTCATGTAAAATAAAATAGGGAAAGACCCGAATTTGACGGAGCGGAATATTAATCCTTTAATATTTGAGAATTCTTTTAAACAATTACATTTATAATTGTTGTTTTAGAATTCCGAAATTATGATTAATGATCAAAAGCTGTGTAAAATTAGGACATAATATACAATACATATAGACCAAGTGATATTGTTTCAAATGGAATGACAAAATACTTCCGAGAATAATTTTGTAAGATCATATTCGCTTTGTGAAAAGTATATTTCACTCCGTATGTGACTCGGAAACTTTGAGTAATTAAATAAAATTATTGGAGGGTAAAAATTAGGTGTCAACAACTGCCCCTTAAATGTTACGCAAGAGGAATTCAACACAAGAAGTAGGAAATAAGAGTAAACATATAAATTAGACGAATTTGTACAACAAAATTGCAATAAAAACCTAAAATATAAAGAATACAAATACCAACAACACCTGCCACGAACAAATGAATGAATTGTGAAATAAAGTAAAGCTTAGAATCAAAGTTTTATAGAGCAATCCCATGTTATACCCAAAATCCATGAATAAAATATGCAAATATAATCGGAAAAATGGGACCGAAATGATGTTAGATGGAATTACGAAATGAAAAAGGAAAAAGGAGAGAGGGGAGAGAGATCGGGAAAACATGCTTGATATTTTGTATGGCATACAAAGAGGAGAACTTTGTTCGGGGATGGCTAGACTATCCACGAGCATCGAATTTTGTGACCTAGTTTTTAAGTCGACCAATTAGGAAAGTACTCGTTTTTATGCAATTTTTGAAAATTGTGGGCTGGACCCGGCCTGCGAGTTTCCTACATATCTCGGGTTACATGAGAATTCAGGCCACTTGTAGTTTGAATCAACTAGACTACTAAAAGCCGATAAAACAAGAATATCATACCAAAAAGTTTCGAATAATGTTATTAGAATGTGACCGATCCTCGGAGATTGAATAGCCTACATATCCCTGGTTTACGGAATTAGGCCTTTGGGGGTGGGGTTGAGATAAGGGAAAGAGCATTAATTGCTCTTGCCCAACACTGCGAGTCCTCGTCTCTTACGGATTTTGCCATCTTTGGCAAACAAGTGGAAAATGCCGAGAACGACTAGTTTTTCTCTTTGACCCCAAGTCATGTAAAATAAAATAGGGAAAGACCCCGAATTTGACGGAGCGGAATATTAATCCTTTAATATTTGAGAATTCTTTTAAACAATTACATTTATAATTGTTGTTTTTTAGAATTCCGAAATTATGATTAATGATCAAAAGCTGTGTAAAATTAGGACATAATATACAATACATATAGACCAAGTGATATTGTTTCAAATGGAATGACAAAATACTTCCGAGAATAATTTTGTAAGATCATATTCGCTTTGTGAAAAGTATATTTCACTCCGTATGTGACTCGGAAACTTTGAGTAATTAAATAAAATTATTGGAGGGTAAAAATTAGGTGTCAACAACTGCCCCTTAAATGTTATGCAAGAGGAATTCAACACAAGAAGTAGGAAATAAGAGTAAACATATAAATTAGACGAATTTGTACAACAAAATTGCAATAAAAACCTAAAATATAAAGAATACAAATACCAACAACACCTGCCACGAACAAATGAATGAATTGTGAAATAAAGTAAAGCTTAGAATCAAAGTTTTATAGAGCAATCCCATGTTATACCCAAAATCCATGAATAAAATATGCAAATATAATCGGAAAAATGGGACCGAAATGATTAGATGGAATTACGAAATGAAAAAGGAAAAAGGAGAGAGGGAGAGAGATCGGGAAAACATGCTTGATATTTTGTATGGCATACAAAGAGGAGAACTTTGTTCGGGGATGGCTAGACTATCCACGAGCATCGAATTTTGAGTGACCTAGTTTTTAGTCGACCAATTAGGAAAGTACTCGTTTTTATGCAATTTTTGAAAATTGTGGTTTGGACCCGACCTCGAGTTTCCTACATATCTCGGGTTACATGAGAATTCGGGCCACTTGTAGTTTGAATCAACTAGACTACTAAAAGCCGATAAAACAAGAATATCATACCAAAAAGTTTCGAATAATGTTATTAGAATGTGACCGATCCTCGGAGATTGAATAGCCTACATATCCCTGGTTTACGGAATTAGGCCTTTGGGGGTGGGGTTGAGATAAGGGAAAGAGCATTAATTGCTCTTGCCCAACACTGCGAGAGTCCTCGTCTCTTACGGATTTTGCCATCTTTGGCAAACAAGTGGAAAATGCCGAGAACGACTAGTTTTTCTCTTTGACCCCAAGTCATGTAAAATAAAATAGGGAAAGACCCCGAATTTGACGGAGCGGAATATTAATCCTTTAATATTTGAGAATTCTTTTAAACAATTACATTTATAATTGTTGTTTTAGAATTCCGAAATTATGATTAATGATCAAAGCTGTGTAAAATTAGGACATAATATACAATACATATAGACCAAGTGATATTGTTTCAAATGGAATGACAAAATACTTCCGAGAATAATTTTGTAAGATCATATTCGCTTTGTGAAAAGTATATTTCACTCCGTATGTGACTCGGAAACTTTGAGTAATTAAATAAAATTATTGGAGGGTAAAAATTAGGTGTCAACAACTGCCCCTTAAATGTTACTGCAAGAGGAATTCAACACAAGAAGTAGGAAATAAGAGTAAACATATAAATTAGACGAATTTGTACAACAAAATTGCAATAAAAACCTAAAATATAAAGAATACAAATACCAACAACACACTGCCACGAACAAATGAATGAATTGTGAAATAAAGTAAAGCTTAGAATCAAAGTTTTATAGAGCAATCCCATGTTATACCCAAAATCCATGAATAAAATATGCAAATATAATCGGAAAAATGGGACCGAAATGATTGTTAGATGGAATTACGAAATGAAAAAGGAAAAAGGAGAGAGGGGAGAGAGATCAGGAAAACATGCTTGATATTTTGTATGGCATACAAAGAGGAGAACTTTGTTCGGGGATGGCTAGACTATCCATGAGCATCGAATTTTGACTGACCTAGTTTTTAGTCGACCAATTAGGAAAGTACTCGTTTTTATGCAATTTTTGAAAATTGTGGGCTGGACCCCGGCCTCGAGTTTCCTACATATCTCGGGTTACATGAGAATTCGGGCCACTTGTAGTTTGAATCAACTAGACTACTAAAAGCCGATAAAACAAGAATATCATACCAAAAAGTTTCGAATAATGTTATTAGAATGTGACCGATCCTCGGAGATTGAATAGCCTACATATCCCTGGTTTACGGAATTAGGCCTTTGGGGGTGGGGTTGAGATAAGGGAAAGAGCATTAATTGCTCTTGCCCAACACTGCGAGTCCTCGTCTCTTCTGGATTTTGCCATCTTTGGCAAACAAGTGGAAAATGCCGAGAACGACTAGTTTTTCTCTTTGACCCCAAGTCATGTAAAATAAAATAGGGAAAGACCCGAATTTGACGGTGCGGAATATTAATCCTTTAATATTTGAGAATTCTTTTAAACAATTACATTTATAATTGTTGTTTTAGAATTCCGAAATTATGATTAATGATCAAAACTGTGTAAAATTAGGACATAATATACAATACATATAGACCAAGTGATATTGTTTCAAATGGAATGACAAAATACTTCCGAATAATTTTGTAAGATCATATTCGCTTTGTGAAAAGTATATTTCACTCCGTATGTGACTCGGAAACTTTGAGTAATTAAATAAAATTATTGGAGGGTAAAAATTAGGTGTCAACAACTGCCCCTTAAATGTTACGCAAGAGGAATTCAACACAAGAAGTAGGAAATAAGAGTAAACATATAAATTAGACGAATTTGTACAACAAAATTGCAATAAAAACCTAAAATATAAAGAATACAAATACCAACAACACCTGCCACGAACAAATGAATGAATTGTGAAATAAAGTAAAGCTTAGAATCAAAGTTTTATAGAGCAATCCCATGTTATACCCAAAATCCATGAATAAAATATGGAAATATAATCGGAAAAATGGGACCGAAAATGACTTAGTTAGATGGAATTACGAAATGAAAAAGGAAAAAGGAGAGAGGGGAGAGAGATCGGGAAAACATGCTTGATATTTTGTATGGCATACAAAGAGGAGAACTTTGTTCGGGGATGGCTAGACTATCCATGAGCATCGAATTTTGACTGACCTAGTTTTTAGTCGACCAATTAGGAAAGTACTCGTTTTTATGCAATTTTTGAAAATTGTGGGCTGGACCCCGACCTCGAGTTTCCTACATATCTCGGGTTACATGAGAATTCGGGCCACTTGTAGTTTGAATCAACTAGACTACTAAAAGCCGATAAAACAAGAATATCATACCAAAAAGTTTCGAATAATGTTATTAGAATGTGACCGATCCTCGGAGATTGAATAGCCTACATATCCCTGGTTTTTACGGAATTAGGCCTTTGGGGGTGGGGTTGAGATAAGGGAAAGAGCATTAATTGCTCTTGCCCAACACTGCGAGTCCTCGTCTCTTACGGATTTTGCCATCTTTGGCAAACAAGTGGAAAATGCCGAGAACGACTAGTTTTTCTCTTTGACCCCAAGTCATGTAAAATAAAATAGGGAAAGACCCGAATTTGACGGAGCGGAATATTAATCCTTTAATATTTGAGAATTCTTTTAAACAATTACATTTATAATTGTTGTTTTAGAATTCCGAAATTATGATTAATGATCAAAAGCGTAAAAAATTAGGACATAATATACAATACATATAGACCAAGTGATATTGTTTCAAATGGAATGACAAAATACTTCCGAATAATTTTGTAAGATCATATTCGCTTTGTGAAAAGTATATTTCACTCCGTATGTGACTCGGAAACTTTGAGTAATTAAATAAAATTATTGGAGGGTAAAAATTAGGTGTCAACAACTGCCCCTTAAATGTTACTGCAAGAGGAATTCAACACAAGAAGTAGGAAATAAGAGTAAACATATAAATTAGACGAATTTGTACAACAAAATTGCAATAAAAACCTAAAATATAAAGAATACAAATACCAACAACACCTGCCACGAACAAATGAATGAATTGTGAAATAAAGTAAAGCTTAGAATCAAAGTTTTATAGAGCAATCCCATGTTATACCCAAAATCCATGAATAAAATATGCAAATATAATCGGAAAAATGGGACCGAAATGAGCTGATTGTTAGATGGAATTACGAAATGAAAAAGGAAAAAGGAGAGAGGGAGAGAGATCGGGAAAACATGCTTGATATTTTGTATGGCATACAAAGAGGAGAACTTTGTTCGGGGATGGCTAGACTATCCACGAGCATCGAATTTTGACCGTGACCTAGTTTTTAGTCGACCAATTAGGAAAGTACTCGTTTTTATGCAATTTTTGAAAATTGTGGGCGGACCCCGACCTCGAGTTTCCTACATATCTCGGGTTACATGAGAATTCAGGCCACTTGTAGTTTGAATCAACTAGACTACTAAAAGCCGATAAAACAAGAATATCATACCAAAAAGTTTCAGAATAATGTTATTAGAATGTGACCGATCCTCGGAGATTGAATAGCCTACATATCCCTGGTTTTTGGAATTAGGCCTTTGGGGGTGGGGTTGAGATAAGGGAAAGAGCATTAATTGCTCTTGCCCAACACTGCGAGTCCTCGTCTCTTACTGATTTTGCCATCTTTGGCAAACAAGTGGAAAATGCCGAGAACGACTAGTTTTTCTCTTTGACCCCAAGTCATGTAAAATAAAATAGGGAAAGACCCCGAATTTGACGGAGCGGAATATTAATCCTTTAATATTTGAGAATTCTTTTAAACAATTACATTTATAATTGTTGTTTTAGAATTCCGAAATTATGATTAATGATCAAAACTGTGTAAAATTAGGACATAATATACAATACATATAGACCAAGTGATATTGTTTCAAATGGAATGACAAAATACTTCCAGAATAATTTTGTAAGATCATATTCGCTTTGTGAAAAGTATATTTCACTCCGTATGTGACTCGGAAACTTTGAGTAATTAAATAAAATTATTGGAGGGTAAAAATTAGGTGTCAACAACTGCCCCTTAAATGTTCTGCAAGAGGAATTCAACACAAGAAGTAGGAAATAAGAGTAAACATATAAATTAGACGAATTTGTACAACAAAATTGCAATAAAAACCTAAAATATAAAGAATACAAATACCAACAACACCTGCCACGAACAAATGAATGAATTGTGAAATAAAGTAAAGCTTAGAATCAAAGTTTTATAGAGCAATCCCATGTTATACCCAAAATCCATGAATAAAATATGCAAATATAATCGGAAAAATGGGACCGAAATGACTGTTAGATGGAATTATGAAATGAAAAAGGAAAAAGGAGAGAGGGGAGAGAGATCAGGAAAACATGCTTGATATTTTGTATGGCATACAAAGAGGAGAACTTTGTTCGGGGATGGCTAGACTATCCCTGAGCATCGAATTTTGACTGACCTAGTTTTTAGTCGACCAATTAGGAAAGTACTCGTTTTTATGCAATTTTTGAAAATTGTGGCTGGACCCCGGCCTCTGAGTTTCCTACATATCTCAGGTTACATGAGAATTCAGGCCACTTGTAGTTTGAATCAACTAGACTACTAAAAGCCGATAAAACAAGAATATCATACCAAAAAGTTTCAGAATAATGTTATTAGAATGTGACCGATCCTCGGAGATTGAATAGCCTACATATCCCTGGTTTCTGGAATTAGGCCTTTGGGGGTGGGGTTGAGATAAGGGAAAGAGCATTAATTGCTCTTGCCCAACACCTGCAGAGTCCTCGTCTCTTCTGGATTTTGCCATCTTTGGCAAACAAGTGGAAAATGCCGAGAACGACTAGTTTTTCTCTTTGACCCCAAGTCATGTAAAATAAAATAGGGAAAGACCCCGAATTTGACGGAGCGGAATATTAATCCTTTAATATTTGAGAATTCTTTTAAACAATTACATTTATAATTGTTGTTTTAGAATTCCGAAATTATGATTAATGATCAAAACTGTGTAAAATTAGGACATAATATACAATACATATAGACCAAGTGATATTGTTTCAAATGGAATGACAAAATACTTCCAGAATAATTTTGTAAGATCATATTCGCTTTGTGAAAAGTATATTTCACTCCGTATGTGACTCGGAAACTTTGAGTAATTAAATAAAATTATTGGAGGGTAAAAATTAGGTGTCAACAACAACCCCCTTAAATGTTCTGCAAGAGGAATTCAACACAAGAAGTAGGAAATAAGAGTAAACATATAAATTAGACGAATTTGTACAACAAAATTGCAATAAAAACCTAAAATATAAAGAATACAAATACCAACAACACCTGCCACGAACAAATGAATGAATTGTGAAATAAAGTAAAGCTTAGAATCAAAGTTTTATAGAGCAATCCCATGTTATACCCAAAATCCATGAATAAAATATGCAAATATAATCGGAAAAATGGGACCAAAAATGACTGTTAGATGGAATTCTGAAATGAAAAAGGAAAAAGGAGAGAGGGGAGAGAGATCAGGAAAACATGCTTGATATTTTGTATGGCATACAAAGAGGAGAACTTTGTTCGGGGATGGCTAGACTATCCCGAGCATCGAATTTTGACCGACCTAGTTTTTAGTCGACCAATTAGGAAAGTACTCGTTTTTATGCAATTTTTGAAAATTGTGGGCTGGACCCCGACCTCCGAGTTTCCTACATATCTCGGGTTACATGAGAATTCGGGCCACTTGTAGTTTGAATCAACTAGACTACTAAAAGCCGATAAAACAAGAATATCATACCAAAAAGTTTCGAATAATGTTATTAGAATGTGACCGATCCTCGGAGATTGAATAGCCTACATATCCCTGGTTTCGGAATTAGGCCTTTGGGGGTGGGGTTGAGATAAGGGAAAGAGCATTAATTGCTCTTGCCCAACACTGCGAGTCCTCGTCTCTTACGGATTTTGCCATCTTTGGCAAACAAGTGGAAAATGCCGAGAACGACTAGTTTTTCTCTTTGACCCCAAGTCATGTAAAATAAAATAGGGAAAGACCCCGAATTTGACGGAGCGGAATATTAATCCTTTAATATTTGAGAATTCTTTTAAACAATTACATTTATAATTGTTGTTTTAGAATTCCGAAATTATGATTAATGATCAAAACTGTGTAAAATTAGGACATAATATACAATACATATAGACCAAGTGATATTGTTTCAAATGGAATGACAAAATACTTCCAGAATAATTTTGTAAGATCATATTCGCTTTGTGAAAAGTATATTTCACTCCGTATGTGACTCGGAAACTTTGAGTAATTAAATAAAATTATTGGAGGGTAAAAATTAGGTGTCAACAACTGCCCCTTAAATGTTCTGCAAGAGGAATTCAACACAAGAAGTAGGAAATAAGAGTAAACATATAAATTAGACGAATTTGTACAACAAAATTGCAATAAAAACCTAAAATATAAAGAATACAAATACCAACAACACACTGCCACGAACAAATGAATGAATTGTGAAATAAAGTAAAGCTTAGAATCAAAGTTTTATAGAGCAATCCCATGTTATACCCAAAATCCATGAATAAAATATGCAAATATAATCGGAAAAATGGGACCAGAAATGACTGTTAGATGGAATTCTGAAATGAAAAAGGAAAAAGGAGAGAGGGGAGAGAGATCGGAAAACATGCTTGATATTTTGTATGGCATACAAAGAGGAGAACTTTGTTCGGGGATGGCTAGACTATCCCTGAGCATCGAATTTTGACTGACCTAGTTTTTAGTCGACCAATTAGGAAAGTACTCGTTTTTATGCAATTTTTGAAAATTGTGGGTGGACCCGGCCTCGAGAGTTTCCTACATATCTCGGGTTACATGAGAATTCGGGCCACTTGTAGTTTGAATCAACTAGACTACTAAAAGCCGATAAAACAAGAATATCATACCAAAAAGTTTCGAATAATGTTATTAGAATGTGACCGATCCTCGGAGATTGAATAGCCTACATATCCCTGGTTTCGGAATTAGGCCTTTGGGGGTGGGGTTGAGATAAGGGAAAGAGCATTAATTGCTCTTGCCCAACACTGCGAGTCCTCGTCTCTTCTGGATTTTGCCATCTTTGGCAAACAAGTGGAAAATGCCGAGAACGACTAGTTTTTCTCTTTGACCCCAAGTCATGTAAAATAAAATAGGAAAAGACCCGAATTTGACGGAGCGGAATATTAATCCTTTAATATTTGAGAATTCTTTTAAACAATTACATTTATAATTGTTGTTTTAGAATTCCGAAATTATGATTAATGATCAAAACTCGTGTAAAATTAGGACATAATATACAATACATATAGACCAAGTGATATTGTTTCAAATGGAATGACAAAATACTTCCGAGAATAATTTTGTAAGATCATATTCGCTTTGTGAAAAGTATATTTCACTCCGTATGTGACTCGGAAACTTTGAGTAATTAAATAAAATTATTGGAGGGTAAAAATTAGGTGTCAACAACTGCCCCTTAAATGTTACGCAAGAGGAATTCAACACAAGAAGTAGGAAATAAGAGTAAACATATAAATTAGACGAATTTGTACAACAAAATTGCAATAAAAACCTAAAATATAAAGAATACAAATACCAACAACACCTGCCACGAACAAATGAATGAATTGTGAAATAAAGTAAAGCTTAGAATCAAAGTTTTATAGAGCAATCCCATGTTATACCCAAAATCCATGAATAAAATATGCAAATATAATCGGAAAAATGGGACCGAAATGAGTGTTAGATGGAATTCGAAATGAAAAAGGAAAAAGGAGAGAGGGGAGAGAGATCGGGAAAACATGCTTGATATTTTGTATGGCATACAAAGAGGAGAACTTTGTTCGGGGATGGCTAGACTATCCCTGAGCATCGAATTTTGACTGACCTAGTTTTTAGTCGACCAATTAGGAAAGTACTCGTTTTTATGCAATTTTTGAAAATTGTGGGCTGGACCCCGGCCTCGAGTTTCCTACATATCTCGGGTTACATGAGAATTCGGGCCACTTGTAGTTTGAATCAACTAGACTACTAAAAGCCGATAAAACAAGAATATCATACCAAAAAGTTTCGAAATAATGTTATTAGAATGTGACCGATCCTCGGAGATTGAATAGCCTACATATCCCTGGTTTCGGAATTAGGCCTTTGGGGGTGGGGTTGAGATAAGGGAAAGAGCATTAATTGCTCTTGCCCAACACTGCGAGTCCTCGTCTCTTCTGGATTTTGCCATCTTTGGCAAACAAGTGGAAAATGCCGAGAACGACTAGTTTTTCTCTTTGACCCCAAGTCATGTAAAATAAAATAGGGAAAGACCCCGAATTTGACGGAGCGGAATATTAATCCTTTAATATTTGAGAATTCTTTTAAACAATTACATTTATAATTGTTGTTTTAGAATTCCGAAATTATGATTAATGATCAAAACTGTGTAAAATTAGGACATAATATACAATACATATAGACCAAGTGATATTGTTTCAAATGGAATGACAAAATACTTCCAGAATAATTTTGTAAGATCATATTCGCTTTGTGAAAAGTATATTTCACTCCGTATGTGACTCGGAAACTTTGAGTAATTAAATAAAATTATTGGAGGGTAAAAATTAGGTGTCAACAACTGCCCCTTAAATGTTCTGCAAGAGGAATTCAAAAGAAGTAGGAAATAAGAGTAAACATATAAATTAGACGAATTTGTACAACAAAATTGCAATAAAAACCTAAAATATAAAGAATACAAATACCAACAACACCTGCCACGAACAAATGAATGAATTGTGAAATAAAGTAAAGCTTAGAATCAAAGTTTTATAGAGCAATCCCATGTTATACCCAAAATCCATGAATAAAATATGCAAATATAATCGGAAAAATGGGACCAGAAATGACTGTTAGATGGAATTCTGAAATGAAAAAGGAAAAAGGAGAGAGGGGAGAGAGATCGGAAAACATGCTTGATATTTTGTATGGCATACAAAGAGGAGAACTTTGTTCGGGGATGGCTAGACTATCCCTGAGCATCGAATTTTGACTGACCTAGTTTTTAGTCGACCAATTAGGAAAGTACTCGTTTTTATGCAATTTTTGAAAATTGTGGCTGGACCCCGGCCTCTGAGTTTCCTACATATCTCAGGTTACATGAGAATTCTGGCCACTTGTAGTTTGAATCAACTAGACTACTAAAAGCCGATAAAACAAGAATATCATACCAAAAAGTTTCGAGAATAATGTTATTAGAATGTGACCGATCCTCGGAGATTGAATAGCCTACATATCCCTGGTTTCGGAATTAGGCCTTTGGGGGTGGGGTTGAGATAAGGGAAAGAGCATTAATTGCTCTTGCCCAACACATGCAGAGTCCTCGTCTCTTCTGGATTTTGCCATCTTTGGCAAACAAGTGGAAAATGCCGAGAACGACTAGTTTTTCTCTTTGACCCCAAGTCATGTAAAATAAAATAGGGAAAGACCCCGAATTTGACGGAGCGGAATATTAATCCTTTAATATTTGAGAATTCTTTTAAACAATTACATTTATAATTGTTGTTTTAGAATTCCGAAATTATGATTAATGATCAAAACTGTGTAAAATTAGGACATAATATACAATACATATAGACCAAGTGATATTGTTTCAAATGGAATGACAAAATACTTCCGAATATTTTTGTAAGATCATATTCGCTTTGTGAAAAGTATATTTCACTCCGTATGTGACTCGGAAACTTTGAGTAATTAAATAAAATTATTGGAGGGTAAAAATTAGGTGTCAACAACTGCCCCTTAAATGTTCTGCAAGAGGAATTCAACACAAGAAGTAGGAAATAAGAGTAAACATATAAATTAGACGAATTTGTACAACAAAATTGCAATAAAAACCTAAAATATAAAGAATACAAATACCAACAACACCTGCCACGAACAAATGAATGAATTGTGAAATAAAGTAAAGCTTAGAATCAAAGTTTTATAGAGCAATCCCATGTTATACCCAAAATCCATGAATAAAATATGCAAATATAATCGGAAAAATGGGACCAGAAATGACTGTTTAGATGGAATTCGAAATGAAAAAGGAAAAAGGAGAGAGGGGAGAGAGATCGGAAAACATGCTTGATATTTTGTATGGCATACAAAGAGGAGAACTTTGTTCGGGGATGGCTAACTATCCCTGAGCATCGAATTTTGACTGACCTAGTTTTTAGTCGACCAATTAGGAAAGTACTCGTTTTTATGCAATTTTTGAAAATTGTGGATGGACCCCGGCCTCTGAGTTTCCTACATATCTCAGGTTACATGAGAATTCAGGCCACTTGTAGTTTGAATCAACTAGACTACTAAAAGCCGATAAAACAAGAATATCATACCAAAAAGTTTCAGAATAATGTTATTAGAATGTGACCGATCCTCGGAGATTGAATAGCCTACATATCCCTGGTTTCTGGAATTAGGCCTTTGGGGGTGGGGTTGAGATAAGGGAAAGAGCATTAATTGCTCTTGCCCAACACCTGCAGTCCTCGTCTCTTCTGGATTTTGCCATCTTTGGCAAACAAGTGGAAAATGCCGAGAACGACTAGTTTTTCTCTTTGACCCCAAGTCATGTAAAATAAAATAGGGAAAGACCCCGAATTTGACGGAGCGGAATATTAATCCTTTAATATTTGAGAATTCTTTTAAACAATTACATTTATAATTGTTGTTTTAGAATTCCGAAATTATGATTAATGATCAAAATTTGAGTAAAATTAGGACATAATATACAATACATATAGACCAAGTGATATTGTTTCAAATGGAATGACAAAATACTTCCGAAATAATTTTGTAAGATCATATTCGCTTTGTGAAAAGTATATTTCACTCCGTATGTGACTCGGAAACTTTGAGTAATTAAATAAAATTATTGGAGGGTAAAAATTAGGTGTCAACAACTGCCCCTTAAATGTTCTGCAAGAGGAATTCAACACAAGAAGTAGGAAATAAGAGTAAACATATAAATTAGACGAATTTGTACAACAAAATTGCAATAAAAACCTAAAATATAAAGAATACAAATACCAACAACACCTGCCACGAACAAATGAATGAATTGTGAAATAAAGTAAAGCTTAGAATCAAAGTTTTATAGAGCAATCCCATGTTATACCCAAAATCCATGAATAAAATATGCAAATATAATCGGAAAAATGGGACCAGAAATGACTGTTAGATGGAATTCTGAAATGAAAAAGGAAAAAGGAGAGAGGGGAGAGAGATCGGGAAAACATGCTTGATATTTTGTATGGCATACAAAGAGGAGAACTTTGTTCGGGGATGGCTAGACTATCCCTGAGCATCGAATTTTGACTGACCTAGTTTTTAGTCGACCAATTAGGAAAGTACTCGTTTTTATGCAATTTTTGAAAATTGTGGCTGGACCCCGGCCTCTGAGTTTCCTACATATCTCAGGTTACATGAGAATTCAGGCCACTTGTAGTTTGAATCAACTAGACTACTAAAAGCCGATAAAACAAGAATATCATACCAAAAAGTTTCAGAATAATGTTATTAGAATGTGACCGATCCTCGGAGATTGAATAGCCTACATATCCCTGGTTTCTGGAATTAGGCCTTTGGGGGTGGGGTTGAGATAAGGGAAAGAGCATTAATTGCTCTTGCCCAACACCTGAGTCCTCGTCTCTTCTGGATTTTGCCATCTTTGGCAAACAAGTGGAAAATGCCGAGAACGACTAGTTTTTCTCTTTGACCCCAAGTCATGTAAAATAAAATAGGGAAAGACCCCGAATTTGACGGAGCGGAATATTAATCCTTTAATATTTGAGAATTCTTTTAAACAATTACATTTATAATTGTTGTTTTAGAATTCCGAAATTATGATTAATGATCAAAACTGTGTAAAATTAGGACATAATATACAATACATATAGACCAAGTGATATTGTTTCAAATGGAATGACAAAATACTTCCAGAATAATTTTGTAAGATCATATTCGCTTTGTGAAAAGTATATTTCACTCCGTATGTGACTCGGAAACTTTGAGTAATTAAATAAAATTATTGGAGGGTAAAAATTAGGTGTCAACAACTGCCCCCCTTAAATGTTCTGCAAGAGGAATTCAACACAAGAAGTAGGAAATAAGAGTAAACATATAAATTAGACGAATTTGTACAACAAAATTGCAATAAAAACCTAAAATATAAAGAATACAAATACCAACAACACCTGCCACGAACAAATGAATGAATTGTGAAATAAAGTAAAGCTTAGAATCAAAGTTTTATAGAGCAATCCCATGTTATACCCAAAATCCATGAATAAAATATGGAAATATAATCGGAAAAATGGAACTAAAAATGACTGTTAGATGGAATTCTGAAATGAAAAAGGAAAAAGGAGAGAGGGGAGAGAGATCAGGAAAACATGCTTGATATTTTGTATGGCATACAAAGAGGAGAACTTTGTTCGGGGATGGCTAGACTATCCCTGAGCATCGAATTTTGACTGACCTAGTTTTTAGTCGACCAATTAGGAAAGTACTCGTTTTTATGCAATTTTTGAAAATTGTGGCTGGACCCCGGCCTCTGAGTTTCCTACATATCTCAGGTTACATGAGAATTCAGGCCACTTGTAGTTTGAATCAACTAGACTACTAAAAGCCGATAAAACAAGAATATCATACCAAAAAGTTTCAGAATAATGTTATTAGAATGTGACCGATCCTCGGAGATTGAATAGCCTACATATCCCTGGTTTCTGGAATTAGGCCTTTGGGGGTGGGGTTGAGATAAGGGAAAGAGCATTAATTGCTCTTGCCCAACACCTGCAGAGTCCTCGTCTCTTCTGGATTTTGCCATCTTTGGCAAACAAGTGGAAAATGCCGAGAACGACTAGTTTTTCTCTTTGACCCCAAGTCATGTAAAATAAAATAGGGAAAGACCCCGAATTTGACGGAGCGGAATATTAATCCTTTAATATTTGAGAATTCTTTTAAACAATTACATTTATAATTGTTGTTTTAGAATTCCGAAATTATGATTAATGATCAAAACTGTGTAAAATTAGGACATAATATACAATACATATAGACCAAGTGATATTGTTTCAAATGGAATGACAAAATACTTCCAGAATAATTTTGTAAGATCATATTCGCTTTGTGAAAAGTATATTTACTCCGTATGTGACTCGGAAACTTTGAGTAATTAAATAAAATTATTGGAGGGTAAAAATTAGGTGTCAACAACTGCCCCTTAAATGTTCTGCAAGAGGAATTCAACACAAGAAGTAGGAAATAAGAGTAAACATATAAATTAGACGAATTTGTACAACAAAATTGCAATAAAAACCTAAAATATAAAGAATACAAATACCAACAACACCTGCCACGAACAAATGAATGAATTGTGAAATAAAGTAAAGCTTAGAATCAAAGTTTTATAGAGCAATCCCATGTTATACCCAAAATCCATGAATAAAATATGCAAATATAATCGGAAAAATGGGACCAGAAATGACTGTTAGATGGAATTCTGAAATGAAAAAGGAAAAAGGAGAGAGGGGAGAGAGATCAGGAAAACATGCTTGATATTTTGTATGGCATACAAAGAGGAGAACTTTGTTCGGGGATGGCTAGACTATCCCTGAGCATCGAATTTTGACTGACCTAGTTTTTAGTCGACCAATTAGGAAAGTACTCGTTTTTATGCAATTTTTGAAAATTGTGGACTGGACCCCGGCCTCTGAGTTTCCTACATATCTCAGGTTACATGAGAATTCAGGCCACTTGTAGTTTGAATCAACTAGACTACTAAAAGCCGATAAAACAAGAATATCATACCAAAAAGTTTCAGAATAATGTTATTAGAATGTGACCGATCCTCGGAGATTGAATAGCCTACATATCCCTGGTTTCTGGAATTAGGCCTTTGGGGGTGGGGTTGAGATAAGGGAAAGAGCATTAATTGCTCTTGCCCAACACCTGCAGAGTCCTCGTCTCTTCTGGATTTTGCCATCTTTGGCAAACAAGTGGAAAATGCCGAGAACGACTAGTTTTTCTCTTTGACCCCAAGTCATGTAAAATAAAATAGGGAAAGACCCCGAATTTGACGGAGCGGAATATTAATCCTTTAATATTTGAGAATTCTTTTAAACAATTACATTTATAATTGTTGTTTTAGAATTCCGAAATTATGATTAATGATCAAAACTGTGTAAAATTAGGACATAATATACAATACATATAGACCAAGTGATATTGTTTCAAATGGAATGACAAAATACTTCCAGAATAATTTTGTAAGATCATATTCGCTTTGTGAAAAGTATATTTCACTCCGTATGTGACTCGGAAACTTTGAGTAATTAAATAAAATTATTGGAGGGTAAAAATTAGGTGTCAACAACTGCCCCTTAAATGTTCTGCAAGAGGAATTCAACACAAGAAGTAGGAAATAAGAGTAAACATATAAATTAGACGAATTTGTACAACAAAATTGCAATAAAAACCTAAAATATAAAGAATACAAATACCAACAACACCTGCCACGAACAAATGAATGAATTGTGAAATAAAGTAAAGCTTAGAATCAAAGTTTTATAGAGCAATCCCATGTTATACCCAAAATCCATGAATAAAATATGCAAATATAATCGGAAAAATGGGACCAGAAATGACTGTTAGATGGAATTCTGAAATGAAAAAGGAAAAAGGAGAGAGGGGAGAGAGATCAGGAAAACATGCTTGATATTTTGTATGGCATACAAAGAGGAGAACTTTGTTCGGGGATGGCTAGACTATCCCTGAGCATCGAATTTTGACTGACCTAGTTTTTAGTCGACCAATTAGGAAAGTACTCGTTTTTATGCAATTTTTGAAAATTGTGGCTGGACCCCGGCCTCTGAGTTTCCTACATATCTCAGGTTACATGAGAATTCAGGCCACTTGTAGTTTGAATCAACTAGACTACTAAAAGCCGATAAAACAAGAATATCATACCAAAAAGTTTCAGAATAATGTTATTAGAATGTGACCGATCCTCGGAGATTGAATAGCCTACATATCCCTGGTTTCTGGAATTAGGCCTTTGGGGGTGGGGTTGAGATAAGGGAAAGAGCATTAATTGCTCTTGCCCAACACCTGCAGAGTCCTCGTCTCTTCGGATTTTGCCATCTTTGGCAAACAAGGGAAAATGCCGAGAACGACTAGTTTTTCTCTTTGACCCCAAGTCATGTAAAATAAAATAGGGAAAGACCCCGAATTTGACGGAGCGGAATATTAATCCTTTAATATTTGAGAATTCTTTTAAACAATTACATTTATAATTGTTGTTTTAGAATTCCGAAATTATGATTAATGATCAAAACTGTGTAAAATTAGGACATAATATACAATACATATAGACCAAGTGATATTGTTTCAAATGGAATGACAAAATACTTCCAGAATAATTTTGTAAGATCATATTCGCTTTGTGAAAAGTATATTTCACTCCGTATGTGACTCGGAAACTTTGAGTAATTAAATAAAATTATTGGAGGGTAAAAATTAGGTGTCAACAACTGCCCCTTAAATGTTCTGCAAGAGGAATTCAACACAAGAAGTAGGAAATAAGAGTAAACATATAAATTAGACGAATTTGTACAACAAAATTGCAATAAAAACCTAAAATATAAAGAATACAAATACCAACAACACCTGCCACGAACAAATGAATGAATTGTGAAATAAAGTAAAGCTTAGAATCAAAGTTTTATAGAGCAATCCCATGTTATACCCAAAATCCATGAATAAAATATGCAAATATAATCGGAAAATGGGACCGAAATGACTGTTAGATGGAATTCGAAATGAAAAAGGAAAAAGGAGAGAGGGGAGAGAGATCAGAAAACATGCTTGATATTTTGTATGGCATACAAAGAGGAGAACTTTGTTCGGGGATGGCTAGACTATCCCTGAGCATCGAATTTTGACTGACCTAGTTTTTAGTCGACCAATTAGGAAAGTACTCGTTTTTATGCAATTTTTGAAAATTGTGGCCGGGACCCCGGCCTCGAGTTTCCTACATATCTCGGGTTACATGAGAATTCAGGCCACTTGTAGTTTGAATCAACTAGACTACTAAAAGCCGATAAAACAAGAATATCATACCAAAAAGTTTCGAATAATGTTATTAGAATGTGACCGATCCTCGGAGATTGAATAGCCTACATATCCCTGGTTTCGGAATTAGGCCTTTGGGGGTGGGGTTGAGATAAGGGAAAGAGCATTAATTGCTCTTGCCCAACACCTGCGAGTCCTCGTCTCTTCTGGATTTTGCCATCTTTGGCAAACAAGTGGAAAATGCCGAGAACGACTAGTTTTTCTCTTTGACCCCAAGTCATGTAAAATAAAATAGGGAAAGACCCCGAATTTGACGGAGCGGAATATTAATCCTTTAATATTTGAGAATTCTTTTAAACAATTACATTTATAATTGTTGTTTTAGAATTCCGAAATTATGATTAATGATCAAAACTGTGTAAAATTAGGACATAATATACAATACATATAGACCAAGTGATATTGTTTCAAATGGAATGACAAAATACTTCCGAGAATAATTTTGTAAGATCATATTCGCTTTGTGAAAAGTATATTTCACTCCGTATGTGACTCGGAAACTTTGAGTAATTAAATAAAATTATTGGGGGTAAAATTAGGTGTCAACAACTGCCCCTTAAATGTTCTCAAGAGGAATTCAACACAAGAAGTAGGAAATAAGAGTAAACATATAAATTAGACGAATTTGTACAACAAAATTGCAATAAAAACCTAAAATATAAAGAATACAAATACCAACAACACCTGCCACGAACAAATGAATGAATTGTGAAATAAAGTAAAGCTTAGAATCAAAGTTTTATAGAGCAATCCCATGTTATACCCAAAATCCATGAATAAAATATGCAAATATAATCGGAAAAATGGGACCGAAATAAATGACTGTTAGATGGAATTCGAAATGAAAAAGGAAAAAGGAGAGAGGGGAGAGAGATCAGAAAACATGCTTGATATTTTGTATGGCATACAAAGAGGAGAACTTTGTTCGGGGATGGCTAGACTATCCCCGAGAGCATCGAATTTTGACCGACCTAGTTTTTAGTCGACCAATTAGGAAAGTACTCGTTTTTATGCAATTTTTGAATTGTGGGCCGGACCCCGGCCTCGAGAGTTTCCTACATATCTCAGGTTACATGAGAATTCAGGCCACTTGTAGTTTGAATCAACTAGACTACTAAAAGCCGATAAAACAAGAATATCATACCAAAAAGTTTCTGAATAATGTTATTAGAATGTGACCGATCCTCGGAGATTGAATAGCCTACATATCCCTGGTTTCTGGAATTAGGCCTTTGGGGGTGGGGTTGAGATAAGGGAAAGAGCATTAATTGCTCTTGCCCAACACCTGCAGAGTCCTCGTCTCTTCTGGATTTTGCCATCTTTGGCAAACAAGTGGAAAATGCCGAGAACGACTAGTTTTTCTCTTTGACCCCAAGTCATGTAAAATAAAATAGGGAAAGACCCCGAATTTGACGGAGCGGAATATTAATCCTTTAATATTTGAGAATTCTTTTAAACAATTACATTTATAATTGTTGTTTTAGAATTCCGAAATTATGATTAATGATCAAAACTGTGTAAAATTAGGAGGACATAATATACAATACATATAGACCAAGTGATATTGTTTCAAATGGAATGACAAAATACTTCCAGAATAATTTTGTAAGATCATATTCGCTTTGTGAAAAGTATATTTCACTCCGTATGTGACTCGGAAACTTTGAGTAATTAAATAAAATTATTGGAGGGTAAAAATTAGGTGTCAACAACTGCCCCTTAAATGTTCTCAAGAGGAATTCAACACAAGAAGTAGGAAATAAGAGTAAACATATAAATTAGACGAATTTGTACAACAAAATTGCAATAAAAACCTAAAATATAAAGAATACAAATACCAACAACACCTGCCACGAACAAATGAATGAATTGTGAAATAAAGTAAAGCTTAGAATCAAAGTTTTATAGAGCAATCCCATGTTATACCCAAAATCCATGAATAAAATATGCAAATATAATCGGAAAATGGGACCGAAATGACCGTTAGATGGAATTCTCGAAATGAAAAAGGAAAAAGGAGAGAGGGGAGAGAGAGATCAAGAAAACATGCTTGATATTTTGTATGGCATACAAAGAGGAGAACTTTGTTCGGGGATGGCTAGACTATCCCTGAGCATCGAATTTTGACTGACCTAGTTTTTAGTCGACCAATTAGGAAAGTACTCGTTTTTATGCAATTTTTGAAAATTGTGGCTGGACCCCGGCCTCTGAGTTTCCTACATATCTCAGGTTACATGAGAATTCAGGCCACTTGTAGTTTGAATCAACTAGACTACTAAAAGCCGATAAAACAAGAATATCATACCAAAAAGTTTCAGAATAATGTTATTAGAATGTGACCGATCCTCGGAGATTGAATAGCCTACATATCCCTGGTTTCTGGAATTAGGCCTTTGGGGGTGGGGTTGAGATAAGGGAAAGAGCATTAATTGCTCTTGCCCAACACCTGCAGAGTCCTCGTCTCTTCTGGATTTTGCCATCTTTGGCAAACAAGTGGAAAATGCCGAGAACGACTAGTTTTTCTCTTTGACCCCAAGTCATGTAAAATAAAATAGGGAAAGACCCCGAATTTGACGGAGCGGAATATTAATCCTTTAATATTTGAGAATTCTTTTAAACAATTACATTTATAATTGTTGTTTTAGAATTCCGAAATTATGATTAATGATCAAAACTGTGTAAAATTAGGACATAATATACAATACATATAGACCAAGTGATATTGTTTCAAATGGAATGACAAAATACTTCCAGAATAATTTTGTAAGATCATATTCGCTTTGTGAAAAGTATATTTCACTCCGTATGTGACTCGGAAACTTTGAGTAATTAAATAAAATTATTGGAGGGTAAAAATTAGGTGTCAACAACTGCCCCTTAAATGTTCTGCAAGAGGAATTCAACACAAGAAGTAGGAAATAAGAGTAAACATATAAATTAGACGAATTTGTACAACAAAATTGCAATAAAAACCTAAAATATAAAGAATACAAATACCAACAACACCTGCCACGAACAAATGAATGAATTGTGAAATAAAGTAAAGCTTAGAATCAAAGTTTTATAGAGCAATCCCATGTTATACCCAAAATCCATGAATAAAATATGCAAATATAATCGGAAAATGGGACCAGAAATGACTGTTAGATGGAATTCTGAAATGAAAAAGGAAAAAGGAGAGAGGGGAGAGAGATCAGAAAAACATGCTTGATATTTTGTATGGCATAAAAGAGGAGAACTTTGTTCGGGGATGGCTAGACTATCCCTGAGCATCGAATTTTGACTGACCTAGTTTTTAGTCGACCAATTAGGAAAGTACTCGTTTTTATGCAATTTTTGAAAATTGTGGCCGGGACCCCGCCTCGAGTTTCCTACATATCTCAAAGTTACATGAGAATTCAGGCCACTTGTAGTTTGAATCAACTAGACTACTAAAAGCCGATAAAACAAGAATATCATACCAAAAAGTTTCGAAATAATGTTATTAGAATGTGACCGATCCTCGGAGATTGAATAGCCTACATATCCCCGGTTTCGGAATTAGGCCTTTGGGGGTGGGGTTGAGATAAGGGAAAGAGCATTAATTGCTCTTGCCCAACACCTGCAGTCCTCGTCTCTTCTCGGATTTTGCCATCTTTGGCAAACAAGTGGAAAATGCCGAGAACGACTAGTTTTTCTCTTTGACCCCAAGTCATGTAAAATAAAATAGGGAAAGACCCCGAATTTGACGGAGCGGAATATTAATCCTTTAATATTTGAGAATTCTTTTAAACAATTACATTTATAATTGTTGTTTTAGAATTCCGAAATTATGATTAATGATCAAAACTGTGTAAAATTAGGACATAATATACAATACATATAGACCAAGTGATATTGTTTCAAATGGAATGACAAAATACTTCCAGAATAATTTTGTAAGATCATATTCGCTTTGTGAAAAGTATATTTCACTCCGTATGTGACTCGGAAACTTTGAGTAATTAAATAAAATTATTGGAGGGTAAAAATTAGGTGTCAACAACTGCCCCTTAAATGTTCTGCAAGAGGAATTCAACACAAGAAGTAGGAAATAAGAGTAAACATATAAATTAGACGAATTTGTACAACAAAATTGCAATAAAAACCTAAAATATAAAGAATACAAATACCAACAACACCTGCCACGAACAAATGAATGAATTGTGAAATAAAGTAAAGCTTAGAATCAAAGTTTTATAGAGCAATCCCATGTTATACCCAAAATCCATGAATAAAATATGCAAATATAATCGGAAAAATGGGACCATAAATGACTGTTAGATGGAATTCTGAAATGAAAAAGGAAAAAGGAGAGAGGGGAGAGAGATCAGAAAACATGCTTGATATTTTGTATGGCATACAAAGAGGAGAACTTTGTTCGGGGATGGCTAGACTATCCCTGAGCATCGAATTTTGACTGACCTAGTTTTTAGTCGACCAATTAGGAAAGTACTCGTTTTTATGCAATTTTTGAAAATTGTGGCGGACCCCGCCTCTCGAGTTTCCTACATATCTCAGGTTACATGAGAATTCAGGCCACTTGTAGTTTGAATCAACTAGACTACTAAAAGCCGATAAAACAAGAATATCATACCAAAAAGTTTCAGAATAATGTTATTAGAATGTGACCGATCCTCGGAGATTGAATAGCCTACATATCCCCGGTTTCGGAATTAGGCCTTTGGGGGTGGGGTTGAGATAAGGGAAAGAGCATTAATTGCTCTTGCCCAACACCTGCAGAGTCCTCGTCTCTTCTTGATTTTGCCATCTTTGGCAAACAAGTGGAAAATGCCGAGAACGACTAGTTTTTCTCTTTGACCCCAAGTCATGTAAAATAAAATAGGGAAAGACCCCGAATTTGACGGAGCGGAATATTAATCCTTTAATATTTGAGAATTCTTTTAAACAATTACATTTATAATTGTTGTTTTAGAATTCCGAAATTATGATTAATGATCAAAACTCGTGTAAAATTAGGACATAATATACAATACATATAGACCAAGTGATATTGTTTCAAATGGAATGACAAAATACTTCCGTAATAATTTTGTAAGATCATATTCGCTTTGTGAAAAGTATATTTCACTCCGTATGTGACTCGGAAACTTTGAGTAATTAAATAAAATTATTGGAGGGTAAAAATTAGGTGTCAACAACTGCCCCTTAAATGTTCTCAAAAGAGGAATTCAACACAAGAAGTAGGAAATAAGAGTAAACATATAAATTAGACGAATTTGTACAACAAAATTGCAATAAAAACCTAAAATATAAAGAATACAAATACCAACAACACCTGCCACGAACAAATGAATGAATTGTGAAATAAAGTAAAGCTTAGAATCAAAGTTTTATAGAGCAATCCCATGTTATACCCAAAATCCATGAATAAAATATGCAAATATAATCGGAAAAATGGGACCAGAAATGACTGTTAGATGGAATTCTGAAATGAAAAAGGAAAAAGGAGAGAGGGGAGAGAGATCAAGAAAACATGCTTGATATTTTGTATGGCATACAAAGAGGAGAACTTTGTTCGGGGATGGCTAGACTATCCCTGAGCATCGAATTTTGACTGACCTAGTTTTTAGTCGACCAATTAGGAAAGTACTCGTTTTTATGCAATTTTTGAAAATTGTGGCCGGACCCCGCCTCTCGAGTTTCCTACATATCTCAAAGTTACATGAGAATTCAGGCCACTTGTAGTTTGAATCAACTAGACTACTAAAAGCCGATAAAACAAGAATATCATACAAAAAAGTTTCAGAATAATGTTATTAGAATGTGACCGATCCTCGGAGATTGAATAGCCTACATATCCCCGGTTTCTGGAATTAGGCCTTTGGGGGTGGGGTTGAGATAAGGGAAAGAGCATTAATTGCTCTTGCCCAACACCTGCAGAGTCCTCGTCTCTTCTGGATTTGCCATCTTTGGCAAACAAGTGGAAAATGCCGAGAACGACTAGTTTTTCTCTTTGACCCCAAGTCATGTAAAATAAAATAGGGAAAGACCCCGAATTTGACGGAGCGGAATATTAATCCTTTAATATTTGAGAATTCTTTTAAACAATTACATTTATAATTGTTGTTTTAGAATTCCGAAATTATGATTAATGATCAAAACTCGTGTAAAATTAGGACATAATATACAATACATATAGACCAAGTGATATTGTTTCAAATGGAATGACCAAATACTTCCGGAATAATTTTGTAAGATCATATTCGCTTTGTGAAAAGTATATTTCACTCCGTCTGTGACTCGGAAACTTTGAGTAATTAAATAAAATTATTGGAGGGTAAAAATTAGGTGTCAACAACTGCCCCTTAAATGTTCTCGCAAGAGGAATTCAACACAAGAAGTAGGAAATAAGAGTAAACATATAAATTAGACGAATTTGTACAACAAAATTGCAATAAAAACCTAAAATATAAAGAATACAAATACCAACAACACCTGCCACGAACAAATGAATGAATTGTGAAATAAAGTAAAGCTTAGAATCAAAGTTTTATAGAGCAATCCCATGTTATACCCAAAATCCATGAATAAAATATGCAAATATAATCGGAAAAATGGGACCGTAAATGACTCATAGATGGAATTCGAAATGAAAAAGGAAAAAGGAGAGAGGGGAGAGAGATCAGAAAACATGCTTGATATTTTGTATGGCATACAAAGAGGAGAACTTTGTTCGGGGATGGCTAGACTATCCCTGAGCATCGAATTTTGACTGACCTAGTTTTTAGTCGACCAATTAGGAAAGTACTCGTTTTTATGCAATTTTTGAAAATTGTGGCCGGACCCCCTCCGAGTTTCCTACATATCTCAAAGTTACATGAGAATTCAGGCCACTTGTAGTTTGAATCAACTAGACTACTAAAAGCCGATAAAACAAGAATATCATACCAAAAAGTTTCGAATAATGTTATTAGAATGTGACCGATCCTCGGAGATTGAATAGCCTACATATCCCCGGTTTCGGAATTAGGCCTTTGGGGGTGGGGTTGAGATAAGGGAAGAGAGCATTAATTGCTCTTGCCCAACACCTCGCAGAGTCCTCGTCTCTTCTCGGATTTTGCCATCTTTGGCAAACAAGTGGAAAATGCCGAGAACGACTAGTTTTTCTCTTTGACCCCAAGTCATGTAAAATAAAATAGGGAAAGACCCCGAATTTGACGGAGCGGAATATTAATCCTTTAATATTTGAGAATTCTTTTAAACAATTACATTTATAATTGTTGTTTTAGAATTCCGAAATTATGATTAATGATCAAAACTGTGTAAAATTAGGACATAATATACAATACATATAGACCAAGTGATATTGTTTCAAATGGAATGACAAAATACTTCCGAATAATTTTGTAAGATCATATTCGCTTTGTGAAAAGTATATTTCACTCCGTATGTGACTCGGAAACTTTGAGTAATTAAATAAAATTATTGGAGGGTAAAAATTAGGTGTCAACAACTGCCCCTTAAATGTTCTCAAGCAAGAGGAATTCAACACAAGAAGTAGGAAATAAGAGTAAACATATAAATTAGACGAATTTGTACAACAAAATTGCAATAAAAACCTAAAATATAAAGAATACAAATACCAACAACACCTGCCACGAACAAATGAATGAATTGTGAAATAAAGTAAAGCTTAGAATCAAAGTTTTATAGAGCAATCCCATGTTATACCCAAAATCCATGAATAAAATATGCAAATATAATCGGAAAATGGGACCGTAAATGACCGTTAGATGGAATTCGAAATGAAAAAGGAAAAAGGAGAGAGGGGAGAGAGATCAGAAAACATGCTTGATATTTTGTATGGCATACAAAGAGGAGAACTTTGTTCGGGGATGGCTAGACTATCCCTGAGCATCGAATTTTGACTGACCTAGTTTTTAGTCGACCAATTAGGAAAGTACTCGTTTTTATGCAATTTTTGAAAATTGTGGCCGGACCCCGCCTCTCGAGTTTCCTACATATCTCAAAGTTACATGAGAATTCAGGCCACTTGTAGTTTGAATCAACTAGACTACTAAAAGCCGATAAAACAAGAATATCATACCAAAAAGTTTCGAATAATGTTATTAGAATGTGACCGATCCTCGAGATTGAATAGCCTACATATCCCCGGTTTCGGAATTAGGCCTTTGGGGGTGGGGTTGAGATAAGGGAAAGAGCATTAATTGCTCTTGCCCAACACCCGCAGTCCTCGTCTCTTCCGGATTTTGCCATCTTTGGCAAACAAGTGGAAAATGCCGAGAACGACTAGTTTTTCTCTTTGACCCCAAGTCATGTAAAATAAAATAGGGAAAGACCCCGAATTTGACGGAGCGGAATATTAATCCTTTAATATTTGAGAATTCTTTTAAACAATTACATTTATAATTGTTGTTTTAGAATTCCGAAATTATGATTAATGATCAAAACTGTGTAAAATTAGGACATAATATACAATACATATAGACCAAGTGATATTGTTTCAAATGGAATGACAAAATACTTCCGTAATAATTTGTAAGATCATATTCGCTTTGTGAAAAGTATATTTCACTCCGTATGTGACTCGGAAACTTTGAGTAATTAAATAAAATTATTGGAGGGTAAAAATTAGGTGTCAACAACTCCCCTTAAATGTTCTGCAAGAGGAATTCAACACAAGAAGTAGGAAATAAGAGTAAACATATAAATTAGACGAATTTGTACAACAAAATTGCAATAAAAACCTAAAATATAAAGAATACAAATACCAACAACACCTGCCACGAACAAATGAATGAATTGTGAAATAAAGTAAAGCTTAGAATCAAAGTTTTATAGAGCAATCCCATGTTATACCCAAAATCCATGAATAAAATATGCAAATATAATCGGAAAATGGGACCGTAAATGACTCATAGATGGAATTCGAAATGAAAAAGGAAAAAGGAGAGAGGGGAGAGAGATCAGAAAACATGCTTGATATTTTGTATGGCATACAAAGAGGAGAACTTTGTTCGGGGATGGCTAGACTATCCCCGAGAGCATCGAATTTTGACCGACCTAGTTTTTAGTCGACCAATTAGGAAAGTACTCGTTTTTATGCAATTTTTGAAAATTGTGGCGGACCCCGCCTCTCGAGTTTCCTACATATCTCAAAGTTACATGAGAATTCAGCCACTTGTAGTTTGAATCAACTAGACTACTAAAAGCCGATAAAACAAGAATATCATACCAAAAAGTTTCGAATAATGTTATTAGAATGTGACCGATCCTCGAGATTGAATAGCCTACATATCCCCGGTTTCGGAATTAGGCCTTTGGGGGTGGGGTTGAGATAAGGGAAAGAGCATTAATTGCTCTTGCCCAACACCCGCAGTCCTCGTCTCTTCTCGGATTTTGCCATCTTTGGCAAACAAGTGGAAAATGCCGAGAACGACTAGTTTTTCTCTTTGACCCCAAGTCATGTAAAATAAAATAGGGAAAGACCCCGAATTTGACGGAGCGGAATATTAATCCTTTAATATTTGAGAGAATTTTTTAAACAATTACATTTATAATTGTTGTTTTAGAATTCCGAAATTATGATTAATGATCAAAACTCGTGTAAAATTAGGACATAATATACAATACATATAGACCAAGTGATATTGTTTCAAATGGAATGACCAAATACTTCCGGAATAATTTTGTAAGATCATATTCGCTTTGTGAAAAGTATATTTCACTCCGCCTGTGACTCGGAAACTTTGAGTAATTAAATAAAATTATTGGAGGGTAAAAATTAGGTGTCAACAACTGCCCCTTAAATGTTCTCAAGAGGAATTCAACACAAGAAGTAGGAAATAAGAGTAAACATATAAATTAGACGAATTTGTACAACAAAATTGCAATAAAAACCTAAAATATAAAGAATACAAATACCAACAACACCTGCCACGAACAAATGAATGAATTGTGAAATAAAGTAAAGCTTAGAATCAAAGTTTTATAGAGCAATCCCATGTTATACCCAAAATCCATGAATAAAATATGCAAATATAATCGGAAAAATGGGACCGTAAATGACTCAGATGGAATTCTCGAAATGAAAAAGGAAAAAGGAGAGAGGGGAGAGAGATCAGAAAACATGCTTGATATTTTGTATGGCATACAAAGAGGAGAACTTTGTTCGGGGATGGCTAGACTATCCCTGAGCATCGAATTTTGACTGACCTAGTTTTTAGTCGACCAATTAGGAAAGTACTCGTTTTTATGCAATTTTTGAAAATTGTGGCCGGACCCCGCCTCTCGAGTTTCCTACATATCTCAAAGTTACATGAGAATTCAGGCCACTTGTAGTTTGAATCAACTAGACTACTAAAAGCCGATAAAACAAGAATATCATACCAAAAAGTTTCGAATAATGTTATTAGAATGTGACCGATCCTCGAGATTGAATAGCCTACATATCCCCGGTTTCGGAATTAGGCCTTTGGGGGTGGGGTTGAGATAAGGGAAAGAGCATTAATTGCTCTTGCCCAACACCGCGCAGTCCTCGTCTCTTCCGGATTTTGCCATCTTTGGCAAACAAGTGGAAAATGCCGAGAACGACTAGTTTTTCTCTTTGACCCCAAGTCATGTAAAATAAAATAGGGAAAGACCCCGAATTTGACGGAGCGGAATATTAATCCTTTAATATTTGAGAATTCTTTTAAACAATTACATTTATAATTGTTGTTTTAGAATTCCGAAATTATGATTAATGATCAAAACTGTGTAAAATTAGGACATAATATACAATACATATAGACCAAGTGATATTGTTTCAAATGGAATGACAAAATACTTCCGTAATAATTTTGTAAGATCATATTCGCTTTGTGAAAAGTATATTTCACTCCGTATGTGACTCGGAAACTTTGAGTAATTAAATAAAATTATTGGAGGGTAAAAATTAGGTGTCAACAACTGCCCCTTAAATGTTCTCGCAAGAGGAATTCAACACAAGAAGTAGGAAATAAGAGTAAACATATAAATTAGACGAATTTGTACAACAAAATTGCAATAAAAACCTAAAATATAAAGAATACAAATACCAACAACACCGCCACGAACAAATGAATGAATTGTGAAATAAAGTAAAGCTTAGAATCAAAGTTTTATAGAGCAATCCCATGTTATACCCAAAATCCATGAATAAAATATGCAAATATAATCGGAAAAATGGGACCGTAAATGACCGTTAGATGGAATTCGAAATGAAAAAGGAAAAAGGAGAGAGGGGAGAGAGATCAGAAAACATGCTTGATATTTTGTATGGCATACAAAGAGGAGAACTTTGTTCGGGGATGGCTAGACTATCCCCGAGCATCGAATTTTGACCGACCTAGTTTTTAGTCGACCAATTAGGAAAGTACTCGTTTTTATGCAATTTTTGAAAATTGTGGTCGGACCCCGCCTCTCGAGTTTCCTACATATCTCAAAGTTACATGAGAATTCAGTGCCACTTGTAGTTTGAATCAACTAGACTACTAAAAGCCGATAAAACAAGAATATCATACCAAAAAGTTTCGTAATAATGTTATTAGAATGTGACCGATCCTCGAGAGATTGAATAGCCTACATATCCCCGGTTTCGGAATTAGGCCTTTGGGGGTGGGGTTGAGATAAGGGAAAGAGCATTAATTGCTCTTGCCCAACACCCGCAGAGTCCTCGTCTCTTCCGGATTTTGCCATCTTTGGCAAACAAGTGGAAAATGCCGAGAACGACTAGTTTTTCTCTTTGACCCCAAGTCATGTAAAATAAAATAGGGAAAGACCCCGAATTTGACGGAGCGGAATATTAATCCTTTAATATTTGAGAATTCTTTTAAACAATTACATTTATAATTGTTGTTTTAGAATTCCGAAATTATGATTAATGATCAAAACTGTGTAAAATTAGGACATAATATACAATACATATAGACCAAGTGATATTGTTTCAAATGGAATGACAAAATACTTCCGTAATAATTTTGTAAGATCATATTCGCTTTGTGAAAAGTATATTTCACTCCGTCGTGATGTGACTCGGAAACTTTGAGTAATTAAATAAAATTATTGGAGGGTAAAAATTAGGTGTCAACAACTGCCCTTAAATGTTCTCGCAAGAGGAATTCAACACAAGAAGTAGGAAATAAGAGTAAACATATAAATTAGACGAATTTGTACAACAAAATTGCAATAAAAACCTAAAATATAAAGAATACAAATACCAACAACACCTGCCACGAACAAATGAATGAATTGTGAAATAAAGTAAAGCTTAGAATCAAAGTTTTATAGAGCAATCCCATGTTATACCCAAAATCCATGAATAAAATATGCAAATATAATCGGAAAATGGGACCGTAAATGACTCGTTAGATGGAATTCTCAAATGAAAAAGGAAAAAGGAGAGAGGGGAGAGAGATCAGAAAACATGCTTGATATTTTGTATGGCATACAAAGAGGAGAACTTTGTTCGGGGATGGCTAGACTATCCCCGAGCATCGAATTTTGACCGACCTAGTTTTTAGCGACCAATTAGGAAAGTACTCGTTTTTATGCAATTTTTGAAAATTGTGGCCGGACCCCGCCTCTCGAGTTTCCTACATATCTCAAAGTTACATGAGAATTCAGTGCCACTTGTAGTTTGAATCAACTAGACTACTAAAAGCCGATAAAACAAGAATATCATACCAAAAAGTTTCGAATAATGTTATTAGAATGTGACCGATCCTCGAGATTGAATAGCCTACATATCCCCGGTTTCGGAATTAGGCCTTTGGGGGTGGGGTTGAGATAAGGGAAAGAGCATTAATTGCTCTTGCCCAACACCTGCGCAGTCCTCGTCTCTTCTCGGATTTTGCCATCTTTGGCAAACAAGTGGAAAATGCCGAGAACGACTAGTTTTTCTCTTTGACCCCAAGTCATGTAAAATAAAATAGGGAAAGACCCCGAATTTGACGGAGCGGAATATTAATCCTTTAATATTTGAGAATTCTTTTAAACAATTACATTTATAATTGTTGTTTTAGAATTCCGAAATTATGATTAATGATCAAAACTCGTGTAAAATTAGGACATAATATACAATACATATAGACCAAGTGATATTGTTTCAAATGGAATGACCAAATACTTCCGGAATAATTTTGTAAGATCATATTCGCTTTGTGAAAAGTATATTTCACTCCGCCTGTGACTCGGAAACTTTGAGTAATTAAATAAAATTATTGGAGGGTAAAAATTAGGTGTCAACAACTGCCCCTTAAATGTTCTCGCAAGAGGAATTCAACACAAGAAGTAGGAAATAAGAGTAAACATATAAATTAGACGAATTTGTACAACAAAATTGCAATAAAAACCTAAAATATAAAGAATACAAATACCAACAACACCTGCCACGAACAAATGAATGAATTGTGAAATAAAGTAAAGCTTAGAATCAAAGTTTTATAGAGCAATCCCATGTTATACCCAAAATCCATGAATAAAATATGCAAATATAATCGGAAAATGGGACCGTAAATGAATGTTAGATGGAATTCGAAATGAAAAAGGAAAAAGGAGAGAGGGGAGAGAGATCAGAAAACATGCTTGATATTTTGTATGGCATACAAAGAGGAGAACTTTGTTCGGGGATGGCTAGACTATCCCTGAGCATCGAATTTTGACTGACCTAGTTTTTAGTCGACCAATTAGGAAAGTACTCGTTTTTATGCAATTTTTGAAAATTGTGGCCGGACCCCGCCTCTCGAGTTTCCTACATATCTCAAAGTTACATGAGAATTCAGGCCACTTGTAGTTTGAATCAACTAGACTACTAAAAGCCGATAAAACAAGAATATCATACCAAAAAGTTTCGAATAATGTTATTAGAATGTGACCGATCCTCGAGATTGAATAGCCTACATATCCCCGGTTTCGGAATTAGGCCTTTGGGGGTGGGGTTGAGATAAGGGAAAGAGCATTAATTGCTCTTGCCCAACACCTCGCAGTCCTCGTCTCTTCCGGATTTTGCCATCTCTTTGGCAAACAAGTGGAAAATGCCGAGAACGACTAGTTTTTCTCTTTGACCCCAAGTCATGTAAAATAAAATAGGGAAAGACCCCGAATTTGACGGAGCGGAATATTAATCCTTTAATATTTGAGAATTCTTTTAAACAATTACATTTATAATTGTTGTTTTAGAATTCCGAAATTATGATTAATGATCAAAACTGTAAAATTAGGACATAATATACAATACATATAGACCAAGTGATATTGTTTCAAATGGAATGACAAAATACTTCCGTAATAATTTTGTAAGATCATATTCGCTTTGTGAAAAGTATATTTCACTCCGTCCGTGACTCGGAAACTTTGAGTAATTAAATAAAATTATTGGAGGGTAAAAATTAGGTGTCAACAACTGCCCCTTAAATGTTCTCGCAAGAGGAATTCAACACAAGAAGTAGGAAATAAGAGTAAACATATAAATTAGACGAATTTGTACAACAAAATTGCAATAAAAACCTAAAATATAAAGAATACAAATACCAACAACACCTGCCACGAACAAAAATGAATGAATTGTGAAATAAAGTAAAGCTTAGAATCAAAGTTTTATAGAGCAATCCCATGTTATACCCAAAATCCATGAATAAAATATGCAAATATAATCGGAAAAATGGGACCGTAAATGACCGTTAGATGGAATTCGAAATGAAAAAGGAAAAAGGAGAGAGGGGAGAGAGATCAGAAAACATGCTTGATATTTTGTATGGCATACAAAGAGGAGAACTTTGTTCGGGGATGGCTAGACTATCCCCGAGCATCGAATTTTGACCGACCTAGTTTTTAGTCGACCAATTAGGAAAGTACTCGTTTTTATGCAATTTTTGAAAATTGTGGCCGGACCCCGCCTCTCGAGTTTCCTACATATCTCAAAGTTACATGAGAATTCAGTGCCACTTGTAGTTTGAATCAACTAGACTACTAAAAGCCGATAAAACAAGAATATCATACCAAAAAGTTTCGAATAATGTTATTAGAATGTGACCGATCCTCGAGATTGAATAGCCTACATATCCCCGGTTTCGAATTAGGCCTTTGGGGGTGGGGTTGAGATAAGGGAAAGAGCATTAATTGCTCTTGCCCAACACCCGCAGAGTCCTCGTCTCTTCTCGGATTTTGCCATCTTTGGCAAACAAGTGGAAAATGCCGAGAACGACTAGTTTTTCTCTTTGACCCCAAGTCATGTAAAATAAAATAGGGAAAGACCCCGAATTTGACGGAGCGGAATATTAATCCTTTAATATTTGAGAATTCTTTTAAACAATTACATTTATAATTGTTGTTTTAGAATTCCGAAATTATGATTAATGATCAAAACTCGTGTAAAATTAGGACATAATATACAATACATATAGACCAAGTGATATTGTTTCAAATGGAATGACCAAATACTTCCGGAATAATTTTGTAAGATCATATTCGCTTTGTGAAAAGTATATTTCACTCCGCCTGTGACTCGGAAACTTTGAGTAATTAAATAAAATTATTGGAGGGTAAAAATTAGGTGTCAACAACTCGCCCCTTAAATGTTCTCGCAAGAGGAATTCAACACAAGAAGTAGGAAATAAGAGTAAACATATAAATTAGACGAATTTGTACAACAAAATTGCAATAAAAACCTAAAATATAAAGAATACAAATACCAACAACACCTGCCACGAACAAATGAATGAATTGTGAAATAAAGTAAAGCTTAGAATCAAAGTTTTATAGAGCAATCCCATGTTATACCCAAAATCCATGAATAAAATATGCAAATATAATCGGAAAAATGGGACCGTAAATGACTCAGATGGAATTCTCGAAATGAAAAAGGAAAAAGGAGAGAGGGGAGAGAGATCAGAAAACATGCTTGATATTTTGTATGGCATACAAAGAGGAGAACTTTGTTCGGGGATGGCTAGACTATCCCTGAGCATCGAATTTTGACTGACCTAGTTTTTAGTCGACCAATTAGGAAAGTACTCGTTTTTATGCAATTTTTGAAAATTGTGGCCGGACCCCGCCTCCGAGTTTCCTACATATCTCAAAGTTACATGAGAATTCAGGCCACTTGTAGTTTGAATCAACTAGACTACTAAAAGCCGATAAAACAAGAATATCATACCAAAAAGTTTCGAATAATGTTATTAGAATGTGACCGATCCTCGAGATTGAATAGCCTACATATCCCCGGTTTCCGGAATTAGGCCTTTGGGGGTGGGGTTGAGATAAGGGAAAGAGCATTAATTGCTCTTGCCCAACACCCGCAGTCCTCGTCTCTTCTCGGATTTTGCCATCTTTGGCAAACAAGTGGAAAATGCCGAGAACGACTAGTTTTTCTCTTTGACCCCAAGTCATGTAAAATAAAATAGGGAAAGACCCCGAATTTGACGGAGCGGAATATTAATCCTTTAATATTTGAGAATTCTTTTAAACAATTACATTTATAATTGTTGTTTTAGAATTCCGAAATTATGATTAATGATCAAAACTCGTGTAAAATTAGGACATAATATACAATACATATAGACCAAGTGATATTGTTTCAAATGGAATGACAAAATACTTCCGTAATAATTTTGTAAGATCATATTCGCTTTGTGAAAAGTATATTTCACTCCGTCCGTGACTCGGAAACTTTGAGTAATTAAATAAAATTATTGGAGGGTAAAAATTAGGTGTCAACAACTCGCCCCTTAAATGTTCTCAAGAAGAGGAATTCAACACAAGAAGTAGGAAATAAGAGTAAACATATAAATTAGACGAATTTGTACAACAAAATTGCAATAAAAACCTAAAATATAAAGAATACAAATACCAACAACACCTGCCACGAACAAATGAATGAATTGTGAAATAAAGTAAAGCTTAGAATCAAAGTTTTATAGAGCAATCCCATGTTATACCCAAAATCCATGAATAAAATATGCAAATATAATCGGAAAATGGGACCGTAAATGACCGTTAGATGGAATTCTGGAATGAAAAAGGAAAAAGGGAGAGAGGGGAGAGAGATCAGAAAACATGCTTGATATTTTGTATGGCATACAAAGAGGAGAACTTTGTTCGGGGATGGCTAGACTATCCCTGAGCATCGAATTTTGACTGACCTAGTTTTTAGTCGACCAATTAGGAAAGTACTCGTTTTTATGCAATTTTTGAAAATTGTGGTCGGACCCCGCCTCTCGAGTTTCCTACATATCTCAAAGTTACATGAGAATTCAGCCACTTGTAGTTTGAATCAACTAGACTACTAAAAGCCGATAAAACAAGAATATCATACCAAAAAGTTTCGAATAATGTTATTAGAATGTGACCGATCCTCGAGATTGAATAGCCTACATATCCCCGGTTTCCGGAATTAGGCCTTTGGGGGTGGGGTTGAGATAAGGGAAAGAGCATTAATTGCTCTTGCCCAACACCTCGCAGAGTCCTCGTCTCTTCTCGGATTTTGCCATCTTTGGCAAACAAGTGGAAAATGCCGAGAACGACTAGTTTTTCTCTTTGACCCCAAGTCATGTAAAATAAAATAGGGAAAGACCCCGAATTTGACGGAGCGGAATATTAATCCTTTAATATTTGAGAATTCTTTTAAACAATTACATTTATAATTGTTGTTTTAGAATTCCGAAATTATGATTAATGATCAAAACTGTGTAAAATTAGGACATAATATACAATACATATAGACCAAGTGATATTGTTTCAAATGGAATGACCAAATACTTCCGGAATAATTTTGTAAGATCATATTCGCTTTGTGAAAAGTATATTTCACTCCGCCTGTGACTCGGAAACTTTGAGTAATTAAATAAAATTATTGGAGGGTAAAAATTAGGTGTCAACAACTGCCCCTTAAATGTTCTCAAGCAAGAGGAATTCAACACAAGAAGTAGGAAATAAGAGTAAACATATAAATTAGACGAATTTGTACAACAAAATTGCAATAAAAACCTAAAATATAAAGAATACAAATACCAACAACACCTGCCACGAACAAAATGAATGAATTGTGAAATAAAGTAAAGCTTAGAATCAAAGTTTTAGAGAGCAATCCCATGTTATACCCAAAATCCATGAATAAAATATGGAAATATAATCGGAAAAATGGGACCAGAAATGACTGTTAGATGGAATTCTGAAATGAAAAAGGAAAAAGGAGAGAGGGGAGAGAGATCAGAAAAACATGCTTGATATTTTGTATGGCATAAAAGAGGAGAACTTTGTTCGGGGATGGCTAGACTATCCCTGAGCATCGAATTTTGACTGACCTAGTTTTTAGTCGACCAATTAGGAAAGTACTCGTTTTTATGCAATTTTTGAAAATTGTGGCCGGACCCCGCCTCTCGAGTTTCCTACATATCTCAAAGTTACATGAGAATTCAGGCCACTTGTAGTTTGAATCAACTAGACTACTAAAAGCCGATAAAACAAGAATATCATACCAAAAAGTTTCGAATAATGTTATTAGAATGTGACCGATCCTCGAGATTGAATAGCCTATATATCCCCGGTTTCGGAATTAGGCCTTTGGGGGTGGGGTTGAGATAAGGGAAAGAGCATTAATTGCTCTTGCCCAACACCCGCAGTCCTCGTCTCTTCTCGGATTTTGCCATCTTTGGCAAACAAGTGGAAAATGCCGAGAACGACTAGTTTTTCTCTTTGACCCCAAGTCATGTAAAATAAAATAGGGAAAGACCCCGAATTTGACGGAGCGGAATATTAATCCTTTAATATTTGAGAATTCTTTTAAACAATTACATTTATAATTGTTGTTTTAGAATTCCGAAATTATGATTAATGATCAAAACTCGTGTAAAATTAGGACATAATATACAATACATATAGACCAAGTGATATTGTTTCAAATGGAATGACAAAATACTTCCGTAATAATTTTGTAAGATCATATTCGCTTTGTGAAAAGTATATTTCACTCCGTATGTGACTCGGAAACTTTGAGTAATTAAATAAAATTATTGGAGGGTAAAAATTAGGTGTCAACAACTCGCCCCTTAAATGTTCTCAAGAAGAGGAATTCAACACAAGAAGTAGGAAATAAGAGTAAACATATAAATTAGACGAATTTGTACAACAAAATTGCAATAAAAACCTAAAATATAAAGAATACAAATACCAACAACACCGCCACGAACAAATGAATGAATTGTGAAATAAAGTAAAGCTTAGAATCAAAGTTTTATAGAGCAATCCCATGTTATACCCAAAATCCATGAATAAAATATGCAAATATAATCGGAAAAATGGGACCGTAAATGACCGTTAGATGGAATTCTCGAAATGAAAAAGGAAAAAGGAGAGAGGGGAGAGAGATCAGAAAACATGCTTGATATTTTGTATGGCATACAAAGAGGAGAACTTTGTTCGGGGATGGCTAGACTATCCCCGAGCATCGAATTTTGACCGACCTAGTTTTTAGTCGACCAATTAGGAAAGTACTCGTTTTTATGCAATTTTTGAAAATTGTGGCCGGACCCCGCCTCTCGAGTTTCCTACATATCTCAAAGTTACATGAGAATTCAGTGCCACTTGTAGTTTGAATCAACTAGACTACTAAAAGCCGATAAAACAAGAATATCATACCAAAAAGTTTCAAATAATGTTATTAGAATGTGACCGATCCTCGAGATTGAATAGCCTACATATCCCCGGTTTCGGAATTAGGCCTTTGGGGGTGGGGTTGAGATAAGGGAAAGAGCATTAATTGCTCTTGCCCAACACCTCGCAGTCCTCGTCTCTTCCGGATTTTGCCATCTTTGGCAAACAAGTGGAAAATGCCGAGAACGACTAGTTTTTCTCTTTGACCCCAAGTCATGTAAAATAAAATAGGGAAAGACCCCGAATTTGACGGAGCGGAATATTAATCCTTTAATATTTGAGAATTCTTTTAAACAATTACATTTATAATTGTTGTTTTAGAATTCCGAAATTATGATTAATGATCAAAACTCGTGTAAAATTAGGACATAATATACAATACATATAGACCAAGTGATATTGTTTCAAATGGAATGACAAAATACTTCCGTAATAATTTTGTAAGATCATATTCGCTTTGTGAAAAGTATATTTCACTCCGTATGTGACTCGGAAACTTTGAGTAATTAAATAAAATTATTGGAGGGTAAAAATTAGGTGTCAACAACTGCCCCTTAAATGTTCTCGCAAGAGGAATTCAACACAAGAAGTAGGAAATAAGAGTAAACATATAAATTAGACGAATTTGTACAACAAAATTGCAATAAAAACCTAAAATATAAAGAATACAAATACCAACAACACCGCCACGAACAAATGAATGAATTGTGAAATAAAGTAAAGCTTAGAATCAAAGTTTTATAGAGCAATCCCATGTTATACCCAAAATCCATGAATAAAATATGCAAATATAATCGGAAAATGGGACCGTAAATGACCGTTAGATGGAATTCTCAATGAAAAAGGAAAAAGGAGAGAGGGGAGAGAGATCAGAAAACATGCTTGATATTTTGTATGGCATACAAAGAGGAGAACTTTGTTCGGGGATGGCTAGACTATCCCCGAGCATCGAATTTTGACCGACCTAGTTTTTAGTCGACCAATTAGGAAAGTACTCGTTTTTATGCAATTTTTGAAAATTGTGGCCGGACCCCGCCTCTCGAGTTTCCTACATATCTCAAAGTTACATGAGAATTCAGTGCCACTTGTAGTTTGAATCAACTAGACTACTAAAAGCCGATAAAACAAGAATATCATACCAAAAAGTTTCGTAATAATGTTATTAGAATGTGACCGATCCTCGAGATTGAATAGCCTACATATCCCCGGTTTCCGGAATTAGGCCTTTGGGGGTGGGGTTGAGATAAGGGAAAGAGCATTAATTGCTCTTGCCCAACACCTCGCAGAGTCCTCGTCTCTTCTCGGATTTTGCCATCTTTGGCAAACAAGTGGAAAATGCCGAGAACGACTAGTTTTTCTCTTTGACCCCAAGTCATGTAAAATAAAATAGGGAAAGACCCCGAATTTGACGGAGCGGAATATTAATCCTTTAATATTTGAGAATTCTTTTAAACAATTACATTTATAATTGTTGTTTTAGAATTCCGAAATTATGATTAATGATCAAAACTGTAAAATTAGGACATAATATACAATACATATAGACCAAGTGATATTGTTTCAAATGGAATGACAAAATACTTCCGTAATAATTTTGTAAGATCATATTCGCTTTGTGAAAAGTATATTTCACTCCGTATGTGACTCGGAAACTTTGAGTAATTAAATAAAATTATTGGAGGGTAAAAATTAGGTGTCAACAACTGCCCCTTAAATGTTCTCGCAAGAGGAATTCAACACAAGAAGTAGGAAATAAGAGTAAACATATAAATTAGACGAATTTGTACAACAAAATTGCAATAAAAACCTAAAATATAAAGAATACAAATACCAACAACACCGCCACGAACAAATGAATGAATTGTGAAATAAAGTAAAGCTTAGAATCAAAGTTTTATAGAGCAATCCCATGTTATACCCAAAATCCATGAATAAAATATGCAAATATAATCGGAAAATGGGACCGTAAATGACCGTTAGATGGAATTCTCGAATGAAAAAGGAAAAAGGAGAGAGGGGAGAGAGATCAGAAAACATGCTTGATATTTTGTATGGCATACAAAGAGGAGAACTTTGTTCGGGGATGGCTAGACTATCCCCGAGCATCGAATTTTGACCGACCTAGTTTTTAGTCGACCAATTAGGAAAGTACTCGTTTTTATGCAATTTTTGAAAATTGTGGCGGACCCCGCCTCTCGAGTTTCCTACATATCTCAAAGTTACATGAGAATTCAGCCACTTGTAGTTTGAATCAACTAGACTACTAAAAGCCGATAAAACAAGAATATCATACCAAAAAGTTTCGTAATAATGTTATTAGAATGTGACCGATCCTGAGATTGAATAGCCTACATATCCCCGGTTTCGGAATTAGGCCTTTGGGGGTGGGGTTGAGATAAGGGAAAGAGCATTAATTGCTCTTGCCCAACACCCGCAGTCCTCGTCTCTTCTCGGATTTTGCCATCTTTGGCAAACAAGTGGAAAATGCCGAGAACGACTAGTTTTTCTCTTTGACCCCAAGTCATGTAAAATAAAATAGGGAAAGACCCCGAATTTGACGGAGCGGAATATTAATCCTTTAATATTTGAGAATTCTTTTAAACAATTACATTTATAATTGTTGTTTTAGAATTCCGAAATTATGATTAATGATCAAAACTCGTGTAAAATTAGGACATAATATACAATACATATAGACCAAGTGATATTGTTTCAAATGGAATGACCAAATACTTCCGGAATAATTTTGTAAGATCATATTCGCTTTGTGAAAAGTATATTTCACTCCGCCTGTGACTCGGAAACTTTGAGTAATTAAATAAAATTATTGGAGGGTAAAAATTAGGTGTCAACAACTCGCCCCTTAAATGTTCTCGCAAGAGGAATTCAACACAAGAAGTAGGAAATAAGAGTAAACATATAAATTAGACGAATTTGTACAACAAAATTGCAATAAAAACCTAAAATATAAAGAATACAAATACCAACAACACCTGCCACGAACAAATGAATGAATTGTGAAATAAAGTAAAGCTTAGAATCAAAGTTTTATAGAGCAATCCCATGTTATACCCAAAATCCATGAATAAAATATGCAAATATAATCGGAAAATGGGACCGTAAATGACTCATAGATGGAATTCTCGAAATGAAAAAGGAAAAAGGAGAGAGGGGAGAGAGATCAGAAAACATGCTTGATATTTTGTATGGCATACAAAGAGGAGAACTTTGTTCGGGGATGGCTAGACTATCCCTGAGCATCGAATTTTGACTGACCTAGTTTTTAGTCGACCAATTAGGAAAGTACTCGTTTTTATGCAATTTTTGAAAATTGTGGCCGGACCCCGCCTCCGAGTTTCCTACATATCTCAAAGTTACATGAGAATTCAGGCCACTTTGTAGTTTGAATCAACTAGACTACTAAAAAAGCCCGAAAACAAGAATATCATACCAAAAAGTTTCGAATAATGTTATTAGAATGTGACCGATCCTCGAGATTGAATAGCCTACATATCCCCGGTTTCCGGAATTAGGCCTTTGGGGGTGGGGTTGAGATAAGGGAAAGAGCATTAATTGCTCTTGCCCAACACCCAGCAGTCCTCGTCTCTTCTCGGATTTTGCCATCTTTGGCAAACAAGTGGAAAATGCCGAGAACGACTAGTTTTTCTCTTTGACCCCAAGTCATGTAAAATAAAATAGGGAAAGACCCCGAATTTGACGGAGCGGAATATTAATCCTTTAATATTTGAGAATTCTTTTAAACAATTACATTTATAATTGTTGTTTTAGAATTCCGAAATTATGATTAATGATCAAAACTCGTGTAAAATTAGGACATAATATACAATACATATAGACCAAGTGATATTGTTTCAAATGGAATGACCAAATACTTCCGTAATAATTTTGTAAGATCATATTCGCTTTGTGAAAAGTATATTTCACTCCGCCTGTGACTCGGAAACTTTGAGTAATTAAATAAAATTATTGGAGGGTAAAAATTAGGTGTCAACAACTCGCCCCTTAAATGTTCTCAAGAGGAATTCAACACAAGAAGTAGGAAATAAGAGTAAACATATAAATTAGACGAATTTGTACAACAAAATTGCAATAAAAACCTAAAATATAAAGAATACAAATACCAACAACACCTGCCACGAACAAATGAATGAATTGTGAAATAAAGTAAAGCTTAGAATCAAAGTTTTATAGAGCAATCCCATGTTATACCCAAAATCCATGAATAAAATATGCAAATATAATCGGAAAATGGGACCGTAAATGACTCGTTAGATGGAATTCTCGAAATGAAAAAGGAAAAAGGAGAGAGGGGAGAGAGATCAGAAAACATGCTTGATATTTTGTATGGCATACAAAGAGGAGAACTTTTGTTCGGGGATGGCTAGACTATCCCCGAGCATCGAATTTTGACCGACCTAGTTTTTAGTCGACCAATTAGGAAAGTACTCGTTTTTATGCAATTTTTGAAAATTGTGGTCGGACCCCGCCTCCGAGTTTCCTACATATCTCAAAGTTACATGAGAATTCAGTGCCACTTGTAGTTTGAATCAACTAGACTACTAAAAGCCGATAAAACAAGAATATCATACCAAAAAGTTTCGAATAATGTTATTAGAATGTGACCGATCCTCGAGATTGAATAGCCTACATATCCCCGGTTTCGGAATTAGGCCTTTGGGGGTGGGGTTGAGATAAGGGAAAGAGCATTAATTGCTCTTGCCCAACACCTCGCAGTCCTCGTCTCTTCCGGATTTTGCCATCTTTGGCAAACAAGTGGAAAATGCCGAGAACGACTAGTTTTTCTCTTTGACCCCAAGTCATGTAAAATAAAATAGGGAAAGACCCCGAATTTGACGGAGCGCGGATATTAATCCTTTAATATTTGAGAATTCTTTTAAACAATTACATTTATAATTGTTGTTTTAGAATTCCGAAATTATGATTAATGATCAAAACTCGTGTAAAATTAGGACATAATATACAATACATATAGACCAAGTGATATTGTTTCAAATGGAATGACCAAATACTTCCGGAATAATTTTGTAAGATCATATTCGCTTTGTGAAAAGTATATTTCACTCCGCCTGTGACTCGGAAACTTTGAGTAATTAAATAAAATTATTGGAGGGTAAAAATTAGGTGTCAACAACTCGCCCCTTAAATGTTCTCGCAAGAGGAATTCAACACAAGAAGTAGGAAATAAGAGTAAACATATAAATTAGACGAATTTGTACAACAAAATTGCAATAAAAACCTAAAATATAAAGAATACAAATACCAACAACACCTGCCACGAACAAATGAATGAATTGTGAAATAAAGTAAAGCTTAGAATCAAAGTTTTATAGAGCAATCCCATGTTATACCCAAAATCCATGAATAAAATATGCAAATATAATCGGAAAATGGGACCGTAAATGACTCGTTAGATGGAATTCGAAATGAAAAAGGAAAAAGGAGAGAGGGGAGAGAGATCAGAAAACATGCTTGATATTTTGTATGGCATACAAAGAGGAGAACTTTGTTCGGGGATGGCTAGACTATCCCTGAGCATCGAATTTTGACTGACCTAGTTTTTAGTCGACCAATTAGGAAAGTACTCGTTTTTATGCAATTTTTGAAAATTGTGGTCGACCCCGCCTCCGAGTTTCCTACATATCTCAAAGTTACATGAGAATTCAGTGCCACTTGTAGTTTGAATCAACTAGACTACTAAAAGCCGATAAAACAAGAATATCATACCAAAAAGTTTCGAATAATGTTATTAGAATGTGACCGATCCTCGAGATTGAATAGCCTACATATCCCCGGTTTCGGAATTAGGCCTTTGGGGGTGGGGTTGAGATAAGGGAAAGAGCATTAATTGCTCTTGCCCAACACCCGCAGCAGTCCTCGTCTCTTCCGGATTTTGCCATCTTTGGCAAACAAGTGGAAAATGCCGAGAACGACTAGTTTTTCTCTTTGACCCCAAGTCATGTAAAATAAAATAGGGAAAGACCCCGAATTTGACGGAGCGGAATATTAATCCTTTAATATTTGAGAATTCTTTTAAACAATTACATTTATAATTGTTGTTTTAGAATTCCGAAATTATGATTAATGATCAAAACTCGTGTAAAATTAGGACATAATATACAATACATATAGACCAAGTGATATTGTTTCAAATGGAATGACCAAATACTTCCGGAATAATTTTGTAAGATCATATTCGCTTTGTGAAAAGTATATTTCACTCCGTCTGTGACTCGGAAACTTTGAGTAATTAAATAAAATTATTGGAGGGTAAAAATTAGGTGTCAACAACTCGCCCCTTAAATGTTCTCGCAAGAGGAATTCAACACAAGAAGTAGGAAATAAGAGTAAACATATAAATTAGACGAATTTGTACAACAAAATTGCAATAAAAACCTAAAATATAAAGAATACAAATACCAACAACACCTGCCACGAACAAATGAATGAATTGTGAAATAAAGTAAAGCTTAGAATCAAAGTTTTATAGAGCAATCCCATGTTATACCCAAAATCCATGAATAAAATATGCAAATATAATCGGAAAAATGGGACCGTAAATGACCGTTAGATGGAATTCTCGAAATGAAAAAGGAAAAAGGAGAGAGGGGAGAGAGATCAGAAAACATGCTTGATATTTTGTATGGCATACAAAGAGGAGAACTTTGTTCGGGGATGGCTAGACTATCCCTGAGCATCGAATTTTGACTGACCTAGTTTTTAGTCGACCAATTAGGAAAGTACTCGTTTTTATGCAATTTTTGAAAATTGTGGCCGGACCCCGCCTCTCGAGTTTCCTACATATCTCAAAGTTACATGAGAATTCAGTGCCACTTGTAGTTTGAATCAACTAGACTACTAAAAGCCGATAAAACAAGAATATCATACCAAAAAGTTTCGAATAATGTTATTAGAATGTGACCGATCCTCGAGATTGAATAGCCTACATATCCCCGGTTTCGGAATTAGGCCTTTGGGGGTGGGGTTGAGATAAGGGAAAGAGCATTAATTGCTCTTGCCCAACACCCGCAGTCCTCGTCTCTTCCGGATTTTGCCATCTTTGGCAAACAAGTGGAAAATGCCGAGAACGACTAGTTTTTCTCTTTGACCCCAAGTCATGTAAAATAAAATAGGGAAAGACCCCGAATTTGACGGAGCGGAATATTAATCCTTTAATATTTGAGAATTCTTTTAAACAATTACATTTATAATTGTTGTTTTAGAATTCCGAAATTATGATTAATGATCAAAACTGTAAAATTAGGACATAATATACAATACATATAGACCAAGTGATATTGTTTCAAATGGAATGACAAAATACTTCCGTAATAATTTTGTAAGATCATATTCGCTTTGTGAAAAGTATATTTCACTCCGTATGTGACTCGGAAACTTTGAGTAATTAAATAAAATTATTGGAGGGTAAAAATTAGGTGTCAACAACTCGCCCCTTAAATGTTCTCAAGCAAGAGGAATTCAACACAAGAAGTAGGAAATAAGAGTAAACATATAAATTAGACGAATTTGTACAACAAAATTGCAATAAAAACCTAAAATATAAAGAATACAAATACCAACAACACCGCCACGAACAAATGAATGAATTGTGAAATAAAGTAAAGCTTAGAATCAAAGTTTTATAGAGCAATCCCATGTTATACCCAAAATCCATGAATAAAATATGCAAATATAATCGGAAAATGGGACCGTAAATGACCGTTAGATGGAATTCTCGAAATGAAAAAGGAAAAAGGAGAGAGGGGAGAGAGATCAGAAAACATGCTTGATATTTTGTATGGCATACAAAGAGGAGAACTTTGTTCGGGGATGGCTAGACTATCCCCGAGCATCGAATTTTGACCGACCTAGTTTTTAGTCGACCAATTAGGAAAGTACTCGTTTTTATGCAATTTTTGAAAATTGTGGCGGACCCCGCCTCGAGTTTCCTACATATCTCAAAGTTACATGAGAATTCAGGCCACTTGTAGTTTGAATCAACTAGACTACTAAAAGCCGATAAAACAAGAATATCATACCAAAAAGTTTCGTAATAATGTTATTAGAATGTGACCGATCCTCGAGATTGAATAGCCTACATATCCCCGGTTTCGGAATTAGGCCTTTGGGGGTGGGGTTGAGATAAGGGAAAGAGCATTAATTGCTCTTGCCCAACACCCGCAGAGTCCTCGTCTCTTCTTCGGATTTTGCCATCTTTGGCAAACAAGTGGAAAATGCCGAGAACGACTAGTTTTTCTCTTTGACCCCAAGTCATGTAAAATAAAATAGGGAAAGACCCCGAATTTGACGGAGCGGAATATTAATCCTTTAATATTTGAGAATTCTTTTTTAAACAATTACATTTATAATTGTTGTTTTAGAATTCCGAAATTATGATTAATGATCAAAACTGTAAAATTAGGACATAATATACAATACATATAGACCAAGTGATATTGTTTCAAATGGAATGACCAAATACTTCCGGAATAATTTTGTAAGATCATATTCGCTTTGTGAAAAGTATATTTCACTCCGTATGTGACTCGGAAACTTTGAGTAATTAAATAAAATTATTGGAGGGTAAAAATTAGGTGTCAACAACTCCCCTTAAATGTTCTCGCAAGAGGAATTCAACACAAGAAGTAGGAAATAAGAGTAAACATATAAATTAGACGAATTTGTACAACAAAATTGCAATAAAAACCTAAAATATAAAGAATACAAATACCAACAACACCTGCCACGAACAAATGAATGAATTGTGAAATAAAGTAAAGCTTAGAATCAAAGTTTTATAGAGCAATCCCATGTTATACCCAAAATCCATGAATAAAATATGCAAATATATCGGAAAATGGGACCGTAAATGACCGTTAGATGGAATTCGAAATGAAAAAGGAAAAAGGAGAGAGGGGAGAGAGATCAGAAAACATGCTTGATATTTTGTATGGCATACAAAGAGGAGAACTTTGTTCGGGGATGGCTAGACTATCCCTGAGCATCGAATTTTGACTGACCTAGTTTTTAGTCGACCAATTAGGAAAGTACTCGTTTTTATGCAATTTTTGAAAATTGTGGCCGGACCCCGCCTCCGAGTTTCCTACATATCTCAAAGTTACATGAGAATTCAGGCCACTTGTAGTTTGAATCAACTAGACTACTAAAAGCCGATAAAACAAGAATATCATACCAAAAAGTTTCGAATAATGTTATTAGAATGTGACCGATCCTCGAGATTGAATAGCCTACATATCCCCGGTTTCCGGAATTAGGCCTTTGGGGGTGGGGTTGAGATAAGGGAAAGAGCATTAATTGCTCTTGCCCAACACCTCGCAGTCCTCGTCTCTTCTCGGATTTTGCCATCTTTGGCAAACAAGTGGAAAATGCCGAGAACGACTAGTTTTTCTCTTTGACCCCAAGTCATGTAAAATAAAATAGGGAAAGACCCCGAATTTGACGAGCGGAATATTAATCCTTTAATATTTGAGAATTCTTTTAAACAATTACATTTATAATTGTTGTTTTAGAATTCCGAAATTATGATTAATGATCAAAACTCGTGTAAAATTAGGACATAATATACAATACATATAGACCAAGTGATATTGTTTCAAATGGAATGACAAAATACTTCCGTAATAATTTTGTAAGATCATATTCGCTTTGTGAAAAGTATATTTCACTCCGTATGTGACTCGGAAACTTTGAGTAATTAAATAAAATTATTGGAGGGTAAAAATTAGGTGTCAACAACTCGCCCCTTAAATGTTCTCAAGAGAGGAATTCAACACAAGAAGTAGGAAATAAGAGTAAACATATAAATTAGACGAATTTGTACAACAAAATTGCAATAAAAACCTAAAATATAAAGAATACAAATACCAACAACACCTGCCACGAACAAATGAATGAATTGTGAAATAAAGTAAAGCTTAGAATCAAAGTTTTATAGAGCAATCCCATGTTATACCCAAAATCCATGAATAAAATATGCAAATATAATCGGAAAATGGGACCGTAAATGACCGTTAGATGGAATTCTAAATGAAAAAGGAAAAAGGAGAGAGGGGAGAGAGATCAGAAAACATGCTTGATATTTTGTATGGCATACAAAGAGGAGAACTTTGTTCGGGGATGGCTAGACTATCCCTGAGCATCGAATTTTGACTGACCTAGTTTTTAGTCGACCAATTAGGAAAGTACTCGTTTTTATGCAATTTTTGAAAATTGTGGCCGGACCCCGCCTCGAGTTTCCTACATATCTCAAAGTTACATGAGAATTCAGTGCCACTTGTAGTTTGAATCAACTAGACTACTAAAAGCCGATAAAACAAGAATAATACCAAAAAGTTTCGAATAATGTTATTAGAATGTGACCGATCCTCGAGATTGAATAGCCTACATATCCCCGGTTTCCGGAATTAGGCCTTTGGGGGGGGGTTGAGATAAGGGAAAGAGCATTAATTGCTCTTGCCCAACACCCGCAGAGTCCTCGTCTCTTCTCGGATTTTGCCATCTTTGGCAAACAAGTGGAAAATGCCGAGAACGACTAGTTTTTCTCTTTGACCCCAAGTCATGTAAAATAAAATAGGGAAAGACCCCGAATTTGACGGAGCGGAATATTAATCCTTTAATATTTGAGAATTCTTTTAAACAATTACATTTATAATTGTTGTTTTAGAATTCCGAAATTATGATTAATGATCAAAACTCGTGTAAAATTAGGACATAATATACAATACATATAGACCAAGTGATATTGTTTCAAATGGAATGACAAAATACTTCCGTAATAATTTTGTAAGATCATATTCGCTTTGTGAAAAGTATATTTCACTCCGTATGTGACTCGGAAACTTTGAGTAATTAAATAAAATTATTGGAGGGTAAAAATTAGGTGTCAACAACTCGCCCCTTAAATGTTCTCGCAAGAGGAATTCAACACAAGAAGTAGGAAATAAGAGTAAACATATAAATTAGACGAATTTGTACAACAAAATTGCAATAAAAACCTAAAATATAAAGAATACAAATACCAACAACACCGCCACGAACAAATGAATGAATTGTGAAATAAAGTAAAGCTTAGAATCAAAGTTTTATAGAGCAATCCCATGTTATACCCAAAATCCATGAATAAAATATGCAAATATAATCGGAAAATGGGACCGTAAATGACCGTTAGATGGAATTCGAAATGAAAAAGGAAAAAGGAGAGAGGGGAGAGAGATCAGAAAACATGCTTGATATTTTGTATGGCATACAAAGAGGAGAACTTTGTTCGGGGATGGCTAGACTATCCCCGAGCATCGAATTTTGACCGACCTAGTTTTTAGTCGACCAATTAGGAAAGTACTCGTTTTTATGCAATTTTTGAAAATTGTGGCGGACCCCGCCTCTCGAGTTTCCTACATATCTCAAAGTTACATGAGAATTCAGTGCCACTTGTAGTTTGAATCAACTAGACTACTAAAAGCCGATAAAACAAGAATATCATACCAAAAAGTTTCGAATAATGTTATTAGAATGTGACCGATCCTCGAGATTGAATAGCCTACATATCCCCGGTTTCGGAATTAGGCCTTTGGGGGTGGGGTTGAGATAAGGGAAAGAGCATTAATTGCTCTTGCCCAACACCCGCAGTCCCGTCTCTTCCGGATTTTGCCATCTTTGGCAAACAAGTGGAAAATGCCGAGAACGACTAGTTTTTCTCTTTGACCCCAAGTCATGTAAAATAAAATAGGGAAAGACCCCGAATTTGACGGAGCGGAATATTAATCCTTTAATATTTGAGAATTCTTTTAAACAATTACATTTATAATTGTTGTTTTAGAATTCCGAAATTATGATTAATGATCAAAACTGTGTAAAATTAGGACATAATATACAATACATATAGACCAAGTGATATTGTTTCAAATGGAATGACAAAATACTTCCGGAATAATTTTGTAAGATCATATTCGCTTTGTGAAAAGTATATTTCACTCCGTCTGTGACTCGGAAACTTTGAGTAATTAAATAAAATTATTGGAGGGTAAAAATTAGGTGTCAACAACTGCCCCTTAAATGTTCTTAAAGAGGAATTCAACACAAGAAGTAGGAAATAAGAGTAAACATATAAATTAGACGAATTTGTACAACAAAATTGCAATAAAAACCTAAAATATAAAGAATACAAATACCAACAACACCGCCACGAACAAATGAATGAATTGTGAAATAAAGTAAAGCTTAGAATCAAAGTTTTATAGAGCAATCCCATGTTATACCCAAAATCCATGAATAAAATATGCAAATATAATCGGAAAAATGGGACCGTAAATGACTCGTTAGATGGAATTCTCGAAATGAAAAAGGAAAAAGGAGAGAGGGGAGAGAGATCAGAAAACATGCTTGATATTTTGTATGGCATACAAAGAGGAGAACTTTGTTCGGGGATGGCTAGACTATCCCCGAGCATCGAATTTTGACCGACCTAGTTTTTAGTCGACCAATTAGGAAAGTACTCGTTTTTATGCAATTTTTGAAAATTGTGGCCGGACCCCGCCTCCGAGTTTCCTACATATCTCAAAGTTACATGAGAATTCAGTGCCACTTGTAGTTTGAATCAACTAGACTACTAAAAGCCGATAAAACAAGAATATCATACCAAAAAGTTTCGAATAATGTTATTAGAATGTGACCGATCCTCGAGATTGAATAGCCTACATATCCCCGGTTTCGGAATTAGGCCTTTGGGGGTGGGGTTGAGATAAGGGAAAGAGCATTAATTGCTCTTGCCCAACACCTCGCAGTCCTCGTCTCTTCCGGATTTTGCCATCTTTGCAAACAAGTGGAAAATGCCGAGAACGACTAGTTTTTCTCTTTGACCCCAAGTCATGTAAAATAAAATAGGGAAAGACCCCGAATTTGACGGAGCGGAATATTAATCCTTTAATATTTGAGAATTCTTTTAAACAATTACATTTATAATTGTTGTTTTAGAATTCCGAAATTATGATTAATGATCAAAACTCGTGTAAAATTAGGACATAATATACAATACATATAGACCAAGTGATATTGTTTCAAATGGAATGACAAAATACTTCCGTAATAATTTTGTAAGATCATATTCGCTTTGTGAAAAGTATATTTCACTCCGTATGTGACTCGGAAACTTTGAGTAATTAAATAAAATTATTGGAGGGTAAAAATTAGGTGTCAACAACTCGCCCCTTAAATGTTCTCGCAAGAGGAATTCAACACAAGAAGTAGGAAATAAGAGTAAACATATAAATTAGACGAATTTGTACAACAAAATTGCAATAAAAACCTAAAATATAAAGAATACAAATACCAACAACACCTGCCACGAACAAATGAATGAATTGTGAAATAAAGTAAAGCTTAGAATCAAAGTTTTATAGAGCAATCCCATGTTATACCCAAAATCCATGAATAAAATATGCAAATATAATCGGAAAATGGGACCGTAAATGACCGTTAGATGGAATTCTCGAAATGAAAAAGGAAAAAGGAGAGAGGGGAGAGAGATCAGAAAACATGCTTGATATTTTGTATGGCATACAAAGAGGAGAACTTTGTTCGGGGATGGCTAGACTATCCCTGAGCATCGAATTTTGACTGACCTAGTTTTTAGTCGACCAATTAGGAAAGTACTCGTTTTTATGCAATTTTTGAAAATTGTGGTCGGACCCCGCCTCTCGAGTTTCCTACATATCTCAAAGTTTACATGAGAATTCAGGCCACTTGTAGTTTGAATCAACTAGACTACTAAAAGCCGATAAAACAAGAATATCATACCAAAAAGTTTCGTAAATAATGTTATTAGAATGTGACCGATCCTCGAGATTGAATAGCCTACATATCCCCGGTTTCGGAATTAGGCCTTTGGGGGTGGGGTTGAGATAAGGGAAAGAGCATTAATTGCTCTTGCCCAACACCCGCAGTCCTCGTCTCTTCCGGATTTTGCCATCTTTGGCAAACAAGTGGAAAATGCCGAGAACGACTAGTTTTTCTCTTTGACCCCAAGTCATGTAAAATAAAATAGGGAAAGACCCCGAATTTGAATTTGACGGAGCGGAATATTAATCCTTTAATATTTGAGAATTCTTTTAAACAATTACATTTATAATTGTTGTTTTAGAATTCCGAAATTATGATTAATGATCAAAACTCGTGTAAAATTAGGACATAATATACAATACATATAGACCAAGTGATATTGTTTCAAATGGAATGACAAAATACTTCCGTAATAATTTTGTAAGATCATATTCGCTTTGTGAAAAGTATATTTCACTCCGTATGTGACTCGGAAACTTTGAGTAATTAAATAAAATTATTGGAGGGTAAAAATTAGGTGTCAACAACTCCCCTTAAATGTTCTCAAGAGGAATTCAACACAAGAAGTAGGAAATAAGAGTAAACATATAAATTAGACGAATTTGTACAACAAAATTGCAATAAAAACCTAAAATATAAAGAATACAAATACCAACAACACCTGCCACGAACAAATGAATGAATTGTGAAATAAAGTAAAGCTTAGAATCAAAGTTTTATAGAGCAATCCCATGTTATACCCAAAATCCATGAATAAAATATGCAAATATAATCGGAAAATGGGACCGTAAATGACCGTTAGATGGAATTCTCGAAATGAAAAAGGAAAAAGGAGAGAGGGGAGAGAGATCAGAAAACATGCTTGATATTTTGTATGGCATACAAAGAGGAGAACTTTGTTCGGGGATGGCTAGACTATCCCTGAGCATCGAATTTTGACTGACCTAGTTTTTAGTCGACCAATTAGGAAAGTACTCGTTTTTATGCAATTTTTGAAAATTGTGGCCGGACCCCGCCCTCGAGTTTCCTACATATCTCAAAGTTACATGAGAATTCAGTGCCACTTGTAGTTTGAATCAACTAGACTACTAAAAGCCGATAAAACAAGAATATCATACCAAAAAGTTTCGAATAATGTTATTAGAATGTGACCGATCCTCGAGATTGAATAGCCTACATATCCCCGGTTTCGGAATTAGGCCTTTGGGGGTGGGGTTGAGATAAGGGAAAGAGCATTAATTGCTCTTGCCCAACACCTCGCAGTCCTCGTCTCTTCCGGATTTTGCCATCTTTGGCAAACAAGTGGAAAATGCCGAGAACGACTAGTTTTTCTCTTTGACCCCAAGTCATGTAAAATAAAATAGGGAAAGACCCCGAATTTGACGGAGCGGAATATTAATCCTTTAATATTTGAGAATTCTTTTAAACAATTACATTTATAATTGTTGTTTTAGAATTCCGAAATTATGATTAATGATCAAAACTCGTGTAAAATTAGGACATAATATACAATACATATAGACCAAGTGATATTGTTTCAAATGGAATGACAAAATACTTCCGTAATAATTTTGTAAGATCATATTCGCTTTGTGAAAAGTATATTTCACTCCGTATGTGACTCGGAAACTTTGAGTAATTAAATAAAATTATTGGAGGGTAAAAATTAGGTGTCAACAACTCGCCCCTTAAATGTTCTCAAGAGGAATTCAACACAAGAAGTAGGAAATAAGAGTAAACATATAAATTAGACGAATTTGTACAACAAAATTGCAATAAAAACCTAAAATATAAAGAATACAAATACCAACAACACCTGCCACGAACAAATGAATGAATTGTGAAATAAAGTAAAGCTTAGAATCAAAGTTTTATAGAGCAATCCCATGTTATACCCAAAATCCATGAATAAAATATGCAAATATAATCGGAAAATGGGACCGTAAATGACCGTTAGATGGAATTCGAAATGAAAAAGGAAAAAAGGAGAGAGAGGGAGAGAGATCAGAAAACATGCTTGATATTTTGTATGGCATACAAAGAGGAGAACTTTGTTCGGGGATGGCTAGACTATCCCTGAGCATCGAATTTTGACTGACCTAGTTTTTAGTCGACCAATTAGGAAAGTACTCGTTTTTATGCAATTTTTGAAAATTGTGGCCGGACCCCGCCTCTCGAGTTTCCTACATATCTCAAAGTTACATGAGAATTCAGTGCCACTTGTAGTTTGAATCAACTAGACTACTAAAAGCCGATAAAACAAGAATATCATACCAAAAAGTTTCGAATAATGTTATTAGAATGTGACCGATCCTCGAGATTGAATAGCCTACATATCCCCGGTTTCGGAATTAGGCCTTTGGGGGTGGGGTTGAGATAAGGGAAAGAGCATTAATTGCTCTTGCCCAACACCCGCAGTCCTCGTCTCTTCCGGATTTTGCCATCTTTGGCAAACAAGTGGAAAATGCCGAGAACGACTAGTTTTTTCTCTTTGACCCCAAGTCATGTAAAATAAAATAGGGAAAGACCCCGAATTTGACGGAGCGGAATATTAATCCTTTAATATTTGAGAATTCTTTTAAACAATTACATTTATAATTGTTGTTTTAGAATTCCGAAATTATGATTAATGATCAAAACTCGTGTAAAATTAGGACATAATATACAATACATATAGACCAAGTGATATTGTTTCAAATGGAATGACAAAATACTTCCGTAATAATTTTGTAAGATCATATTCGCTTTGTGAAAAGTATATTTCACTCCGTATGTGACTCGGAAACTTTGAGTAATTAAATAAAATTATTGGAGGGTAAAAATTAGGTGTCAACAACTCGCCCCTTAAATGTTCTCGCAAGAGGAATTCAACACAAGAAGTAGGAAATAAGAGTAAACATATAAATTAGACGAATTTGTACAACAAAATTGCAATAAAAACCTAAAATATAAAGAATACAAATACCAACAACACCGCCACGAACAAATGAATGAATTGTGAAATAAAGTAAAGCTTAGAATCAAAGTTTTATAGAGCAATCCCATGTTATACCCAAAATCCATGAATAAAATATGCAAATATAATCGGAAAAATGGGACCGTAAATGACTGTTAGATGGAATTCTCGAAATGAAAAAGGAAAAAGGAGAGAGGGGAGAGAGATCAGAAAACATGCTTGATATTTTGTATGGCATACAAAGAGGAGAACTTTGTTCGGGGATGGCTAGACTATCCCCGAGCATCGAATTTTGACCGACCTAGTTTTTAGTCGACCAATTAGGAAAGTACTCGTTTTTATGCAATTTTTGAAAATTGTGGCCGGACCCCGCCTCGAGTTTCCTACATATCTCAAAGTTACATGAGAATTCAGTGCCACTTGTAGTTTGAATCAACTAGACTACTAAAAGCCGATAAAACAAGAATATCATACCAAAAAGTTTCGAATAATGTTATTAGAATGTGACCGATCCTCGAGATTGAATAGCCTACATATCCCCGGTTTCGGAATTAGGCCTTTGGGGGTGGGGTTGAGATAAGGGAAAGAGCATTAATTGCTCTTGCCCAACACCTCGCAGTCCTCGTCTCTTCTCGGATTTTGCCATCTTTGGCAAACAAGTGGAAAATGCCGAGAACGACTAGTTTTTCTCTTTGACCCCAAGTCATGTAAAATAAAATAGGGAAAGACCCCGAATTTGACGGAGCGGAATATTAATCCTTTAATATTTGAGAATTCTTTTAAACAATTACATTTATAATTGTTGTTTTAGAATTCCGAAATTATGATTAATGATCAAAACTCGTGTAAAATTAGGACATAATATACAATACATATAGACCAAGTGATATTGTTTCAAATGGAATGACAAAATACTTCCGTAATAATTTTGTAAGATCATATTCGCTTTGTGAAAAGTATATTTCACTCCGTATGTGACTCGGAAACTTTGAGTAATTAAATAAAATTATTGGAGGGTAAAAATTAGGTGTCAACAACTGCCCCTTAAATGTTCTCGCAAGAGGAATTCAACACAAGAAGTAGGAAATAAGAGTAAACATATAAATTAGACGAATTTGTACAACAAAATTGCAATAAAAACCTAAAATATAAAGAATACAAATACCAACAACACCGCCACGAACAAATGAATGAATTGTGAAATAAAGTAAAGCTTAGAATCAAAGTTTTATAGAGCAATCCCATGTTATACCCAAAATCCATGAATAAAATATGCAAATATAATCGGAAAATGGGACCGTAAATGACTGTTAGATGGAATTCTAAATGAAAAAGGAAAAAGGAGAGAGGGGAGAGAGATCAGAAAACATGCTTGATATTTTGTATGGCATACAAAGAGGAGAACTTTGTTCGGGGATGGCTAGACTATCCCCGAGCATCGAATTTTGACCGACCTAGTTTTTAGTCGACCAATTAGGAAAGTACTCGTTTTTATGCAATTTTTGAAAATTGTGGTCGGACCCCGCCGAGTTTCCTACATATCTCAAAGTTACATGAGAATTCAGTGCCACTTGTAGTTTGAATCAACTAGACTACTAAAAGCCGATAAAACAAGAATATCATACCAAAAAGTTTCGAATAATGTTATTAGAATGTGACCGATCCTCGAGATTGAATAGCCTACATATCCCCGGTTTCGGAATTAGGCCTTTGGGGGTGGGGTTGAGATAAGGGAAAGAGCATTAATTGCTCTTGCCCAACACCCGCAGTCCTCGTCTCTTCCGGATTTTGCCATCTTTGGCAAACAAGTGGAAAATGCCGAGAACGACTAGTTTTTCTCTTTGACCCCAAGTCATGTAAAATAAAATAGGGAAAGACCCCGAATTTGACGGAGCGGAATATTAATCCTTTAATATTTGAGAATTCTTTTAAACAATTACATTTATAATTGTTGTTTTAGAATTCCGAAATTATGATTAATGATCAAAACTCGTGTAAAATTAGGACATAATATACAATACATATAGACCAAGTGATATTGTTTCAAATGGAATGACAAAATACTTCCGTAATAATTTTGTAAGATCATATTCGCTTTGTGAAAAGTATATTTCACTCCGTATGTGACTCGGAAACTTTGAGTAATTAAATAAAATTATTGGAGGGTAAAAATTAGGTGTCAACAACTGCCCCTTAAATGTTCTCGCAAGAGGAATTCAACACAAGAAGTAGGAAATAAGAGTAAACATATAAATTAGACGAATTTGTACAACAAAATTGCAATAAAAACCTAAAATATAAAGAATACAAATACCAACAACACCGCCACGAACAAATGAATGAATTGTGAAATAAAGTAAAGCTTAGAATCAAAGTTTTATAGAGCAATCCCATGTTATACCCAAAATCCATGAATAAAATATGCAAATATAATCGGAAAATGGGACCGTAAATGACCGTTAGATGGAATTCTCGAAATGAAAAAGGAAAAAGGAGAGAGGGGAGAGAGATCAGAAAACATGCTTGATATTTTGTATGGCATACAAAGAGGAGAACTTTGTTCGGGGATGGCTAGACTATCCCCGAGCATCGAATTTTGACCGACCTAGTTTTTAGTCGACCAATTAGGAAAGTACTCGTTTTTATGCAATTTTTGAAAATTGTGGCCGGACCCCGCCTCTCGAGTTTCCTACATATCTCAAAGTTACATGAGAATTCAGGCCACTTGTAGTTTGAATCAACTAGACTACTAAAAGCCGATAAAACAAGAATATCATACCAAAAAGTTTCGTAATAATGTTATTAGAATGTGACCGATCCTCGAGATTGAATAGCCTACATATCCCCGGTTTCGGAATTAGGCCTTTGGGGGTGGGGTTGAGATAAGGGAAAGAGCATTAATTGCTCTTGCCCAACACCTGCAGTCCTCGTCTCTTCCGGATTTTGCCATCTTTGGCAAACAAGTGGAAAATGCCGAGAACGACTAGTTTTTCTCTTTGACCCCAAGTCATGTAAAATAAAATAGGGAAAGACCCCGAATTTGACGGAGCGGAATATTAATCCTTTAATATTTGAGAATTCTTTTAAACAATTACATTTATAATTGTTGTTTTAGAATTCCGAAATTATGATTAATGATCAAAACTGTGTAAAATTAGGACATAATATACAATACATATAGACCAAGTGATATTGTTTCAAATGGAATGACCAAATACTTCCGGAATAATTTTGTAAGATCATATTCGCTTTGTGAAAAGTATATTTCACTCCGCCTGTGACTCGGAAACTTTGAGTAATTAAATAAAATTATTGGAGGGTAAAAATTAGGTGTCAACAACTCGCCCCTTAAATGTTCTCGCAAGAGGAATTCAACACAAGAAGTAGGAAATAAGAGTAAACATATAAATTAGACGAATTTGTACAACAAAATTGCAATAAAAACCTAAAATATAAAGAATACAAATACCAACAACACCGCCACGAACAAATGAATGAATTGTGAAATAAAGTAAAGCTTAGAATCAAAGTTTTATAGAGCAATCCCATGTTATACCCAAAATCCATGAATAAAATATGCAAATATAATCGGAACAATGGGACCGTAAATGACCGTTAGATGGAATTCGAAATGAAAAAGGAAAAAGGAGAGAGGGGAGAGAGATCAGAAAACATGCTTGATATTTTGTATGGCATACAAAGAGGAGAACTTTGTTCGGGGATGGCTAGACTATCCCCGAGCATCGAATTTTGACCGACCTAGTTTTTAGTCGACCAATTAGGAAAGTACTCGTTTTTATGCAATTTTTGAAAATTGTGGTCGGACCCCGCCTCTCGAGTTTCCTACATATCTCAAAGTTACATGAGAATTCAGGCCACTTGTAGTTTGAATCAACTAGACTACTAAAAGCCGATAAAACAAGAATATCATACCAAAAAGTTTCGAATAATGTTATTAGAATGTGACCGATCCTCGAGATTGAATAGCCTACATATCCCCGGTTTCTGGAATTAGGCCTTTGGGGGTGGGGTTGAGATAAGGGAAAGAGCATTAATTGCTCTTGCCCAACACCCGCAGAGTCCTCGTCTCTTCGGATTTTGCCATCTTTGGCAAACAAGTGGAAAATGCCGAGAACGACTAGTTTTTCTCTTTGACCCCAAGTCATGTAAAATAAAATAGGGAAAGACCCCGAATTTGACGGAGCGGAATATTAATCCTTTAATATTTGAGAATTCTTTTAAACAATTACATTTATAATTGTTGTTTTAGAATTCCGAAATTATGATTAATGATCAAAACTGTGTAAAATTAGGACATAATATACAATACATATAGACCAAGTGATATTGTTTCAAATGGAATGACAAAATACTTCCAGAATAATTTTGTAAGATCATATTCGCTTTGTGAAAAGTATATTTCACTCCGTATGTGACTCGGAAACTTTGAGTAATTAAATAAAATTATTGGAGGGTAAAAATTAGGTGTCAACAACTGCCCCTTAAATGTTCTGCAAGAGGAATTCAACACAAGAAGTAGGAAATAAGAGTAAACATATAAATTAGACGAATTTGTACAACAAAATTGCAATAAAAACCTAAAATATAAAGAATACAAATACCAACAACACCTGCCACGAACAAATGAATGAATTGTGAAATAAAGTAAAGCTTAGAATCAAAGTTTTATAGAGCAATCCCATGTTATACCCAAAATCCATGAATAAAATATGCAAATATAATCGGAACAATGGGACCAGAAATGACTGTTAGATGGAATTCTAAAATGAAAAAGGAAAAAGGAGAGAGGGGAGAGAGATCAAGAAAACATGCTTGATATTTTGTATGGCATACAAAGAGGAGAACTTTGTTCGGGGATGGCTAGACTATCCCTGAGCATCGAATTTTGACTGACCTAGTTTTTAGTCGACCAATTAGGAAAGTACTCGTTTTTATGCAATTTTTGAAAATTGTGGCTGGACCCCGCCTCTCGAGTTTCCTACATATCTCAAAGTTACATGAGAATTCAGCACTTGTAGTTTGAATCAACTAGACTACTAAAAGCCGATAAAACAAGAATATCATACCAAAAAGTTTCGAATAATGTTATTAGAATGTGACCGATCCTCGAGATTGAATAGCCTACATATCCCCGGTTTCGGAATTAGGCCTTTGGGGGTGGGGTTGAGATAAGGGAAAGAGCATTAATTGCTCTTGCCCAACACCTGCGCAGTCCTCGTCTCTTCCGGATTTTGCCATCTTTGGCAAACAAGTGGAAAATGCCGAGAACGACTAGTTTTTCTCTTTGACCCCAAGTCATGTAAAATAAAATAGGGAAAGACCCCGAATTTGACGGAGCGGAATATTAATCCTTTAATATTTGAGAATTCTTTTAAACAATTACATTTATAATTGTTGTTTTAGAATTCCGAAATTATGATTAATGATCAAAACTCGTGTAAAATTAGGACATAATATACAATACATATAGACCAAGTGATATTGTTTCAAATGGAATGACCAAATACTTCCGGAATAATTTTGTAAGATCATATTCGCTTTGTGAAAAGTATATTTCACTCCGCCTGTGACTCGGAAACTTTGAGTAATTAAATAAAATTATTGGAGGGTAAAAATTAGGTGTCAACAACTGCCCCTTAAATGTTCTCAAGAGGAATTCAACACAAGAAGTAGGAAATAAGAGTAAACATATAAATTAGACGAATTTGTACAACAAAATTGCAATAAAAACCTAAAATATAAAGAATACAAATACCAACAACACCTGCCACGAACAAATGAATGAATTGTGAAATAAAGTAAAGCTTAGAATCAAAGTTTTATAGAGCAATCCCATGTTATACCCAAAATCCATGAATAAAATATGCAAATATAATCGGAACAATGGGACCGTAAATGACTCGTTAGATGGAATTCGAAATGAAAAAGGAAAAAGGAGAGAGGGGAGAGAGATCAAGAAAACATGCTTGATATTTTGTATGGCATACAAAGAGGAGAACTTTGTTCGGGGATGGCTAGACTATCCCTGAGCATCGAATTTTGACTGACCTAGTTTTTAGTCGACCAATTAGGAAAGTACTCGTTTTTATGCAATTTTTGAAAATTGTGGATGGACCCCGCCTCTCGAGTTTCCTACATATCTCAAAGTTACATGAGAATTCAGGCCACTTGTAGTTTGAATCAACTAGACTACTAAAAGCCGATAAAACAAGAATATCATACCAAAAAGTTTCGTAATAATGTTATTAGAATGTGACCGATCCTCGAGATTGAATAGCCTACATATCCCCGGTTTCGGAATTAGGCCTTTGGGGGTGGGGTTGAGATAAGGGAAAGAGCATTAATTGCTCTTGCCCAACACCTCGCAGTCCTCGTCTCTTCCGGATTTTGCCATCTTTGGCAAACAAGTGGAAAATGCCGAGAACGACTAGTTTTTCTCTTTGACCCCAAGTCATGTAAAATAAAATAGAATTCTTTTAAACAATTACATTTATAATTGTTGTTTTAGAATTCCGAAATTATGATTAATGATCAAAACTGTGTAAAATTAGGACATAATATACAATACATATAGACCAAGTGATATTGTTTCAAATGGAATGACAAAATACTTCCAGAATAATTTTGTAAGATCATATTCGCTTTGTGAAAAGTATATTTCACTCCGTATGTGACTCGGAAACTTTGAGTAATTAAATAAAATTATTGGAGGGTAAAAATTAGGTGTCAACAACTGCCCCTTAAATGTTCTGCAAGAGGAATTCAACACAAGAAGTAGGAAATAAGAGTAAACATATAAATTAGACGAATTTGTACAACAAAATTGCAATAAAAACCTAAAATATAAAGAATACAAATACCAACAACACCTGCCACGAACAAATGAATGAATTGTGAAATAAAGTAAAGCTTAGAATCAAAGTTTTATAGAG
>CM067539.1:45503880-45521380 GCA_034509755.1 Anisodus tanguticus | reverse complement strand
GAACCATTTCTCCTTGGGGGGGGGGGGGGGGAATTAACCATTTTCTATTTTGTAGATGCATATCAACTTGAAATTCGACATAATTATCGATGCATCTGAGATGCTGAAAATTTGGTTGTCGAGGCTAGATGCCCCACAACAAAGAGAAGTAACGAATCGTCTAGGACACCTACCCTCCTTCATGACCATGATAGGAAATAATGACCTCCTAGAAGTCCTTACCGGGTATTGGGACTATGATAGAATTATTTTTAGGTTCGGAGACTTTGAAATAACCCCGACCTTAGAAAAGATCCGAGACTGCAAAGATAGTATGGGTACTTGCATGAGGCAGAGGAAGAAACCCGATCATAACCTCTTGGTGCCCCATAAGCCGACTCCCGAAGAGATTCGTAGGTTTTTATCCTTAGCTGGTGCCGACTGGATATTCGGCCCGACCGTAGCCATTAGGGATCTCCATAGTTGCTTCGGTCTAGATAGGGTACATAGAGCAATCCCTTGAGTTTCGCTCCTTTGCTACTTCGGAAGCCACCCAACCCCTAGCCTTTTCCATATGTCTACTATGAACCATGTTATTTCCCAAAGATCATTACCAAGCTATAGATATCCGAGTTATTTTTGTCACCCATGCTATCTTTCATGGCATAACTGCCAACGAGGAAACCAAGTACTATGACCTAGTCCCAGTCATCATGTCCGACATTTACTGAGCCTTAGGTCAATGCACAAACTTTAATAGGTACTTCTAAGGTTGTAACATCTTAGTTCATTGGTGGATCATTAAGCACCTCCAAAACACCGAGGTTCCATCATACCGAGACCCCGAGCGTAGGGAAGATAACCTCAAAGTCACTTACCCAAATTTCGAGACCCAATCCAAAGAGGGGTGGGCTTTCATCTTTTCTAGGCTCTAAGAGGATAGTATCCAGTGGAGATTACCCAACTTCATACCCGAGACCATAGTTGTGAGAAGTAGAAAATTCCATTTACTACAACTTATGGGGATCCGGGGAATCCAACCATACGCACATCTTAGGGTCCTAAGATAGTTTGGAAGGAAATGGGTAATCCCCCATATAGGGAACATGGGGAAGTATATGGTTGACTACAAGGTGACATGATCAGAGGAGTTGTCGACATTATTCGAGAATGGAATGGTCGAATCAAATGGGGTCCAGAGACTCTACCCGATGATCCTATTTGACCAGGTCATGATGAAGACTATGTAGACTGGTTGAGAGCACACCTGCAGGGCACACTCATACTAGGGCCCAACCGCTATCAGTCCAGACAGGATTGGGATTCAATGGCCGAGATCAAAGGTCACCGCATTCAGAGACAAGCGTATAATCGAGATGCTTGATAAGTAGAGAAGATGCAGTATGACCAGACTGTCATAGCCAGCTTGACTAAAGAGCTAGACCTCACTCACGAGTGTCTAGAGGACTTAGACGCTTGCATGAAGAGAGTTATGGATGATACTACACCTATGACCTTCACAGAGAAAGGTTATTGGGTCGATTCATTGTTGATGTCTACTCATCTCCGAATTCAGTCCTCCTTCGCAAGAAGGCGTATGCCAAGGACAAACTTCCTGACAAAGCAATGAAGGTTTTGTGCCCCATTTTACATATTGAAAGGAAGCGTAGAGAAGCGTGACCAATGGGCCTTCTACTACTCTTAAATAAAACTGGTATGATAAAATAGACACCATTTCGGATCCTGCTCCGGCCTTGTGGTAGTCGATGAAGCTACTGCTAAGGCTATGAATAGGTCAGTAGATCATTCTCTTAGGACATGAATCAGGGACAGAGCTTCGAAGGGCCAAGAAAACTCGGACAGACAGAGCTTCATCATCCACCACTGGAGGCAACTTCTTCTGAATTTACTACTTTATTCATCTTTTGTAACCCCACTAGGGAAGATATTATTATCAATGAAATGATTAGGGAGCAATGGTTTTAATTAACATTTGGCATAGTTATGCTTCAAACAATCAGAAACCTTAGAGTAATGAGGTATAGGAATGCGAATATTATAAATGCTTATGTACTATTGTGATATAAACTATTTATGTGTTTTCATGTGTTCCGTCTGAACTCTTGATTGGTCCAACTTTCTGAACCCCAACCTAAAAACAAAAGAAAATACCAAAGCTAACTAAATTCACCTCTTCTTAAAAGGTTGATTTGTTGCAAATGGATATCCCCGACAGCCAAAGTTCCACATCGCCAGTCGTCGATTTGGTCAGCAACGAAGAGACTGAGGAGTCGCTTCGGACGAAAATTCGCAAGATAGTTATGAAGATTGAGTTGGCAAGAGCCAAAATGAAAGAGGTGGATGAGATTTTGGAATTTATAGGAAACCTCGCTCAAGAGTTCCCCGAAGGAAAGCCTCAATATCAAAACCTTCCTGAAGAGGTCAAAAGGACAGTTGACGACTACGTCCCTATATCATAATTTCCCAAAAATGATCCAATACCATATGGGGAATCAAGTGGGGCACCTGAATGAGTTATCCCAGTTGTCGACGAAACTGTTAATCACTATGGGGTGCCACAAGGGATTCCTCGTACGTCGTCTCCAATATGGCGGGAGATTGCCCTCAAAGCTCGCGGTTCACATTTTAGAGTTGCGTGAAGGGCGATCAAAACATTGAGGTCTATGATGGGATGAAAGCTTCTGAATTGGCTCATACTAGCTCACATATACTCTCAACTTATGCACCTCTCTTTGCTCACAAGATATGTATATACCACAGGAATCAACCTAGCCGCGTCATCGACTAATACATAGCCTTCTAGAGAAAATCCATCATATTGATTAATGAAAGGTCATTCGTAGCCTATGGGGGCCACACTCCCTACTAATCTAGGACCCTATTATGTGTGGTGAAGGAATCACCATTGATACTCAGTTATAGTGTTATGACTTTACCGCCTTTGAAGATTCGTACGTAGACATCTTCTCACTCTTGGCTCGTACTGGCAAGGTCCCCTTTTTTCTTTCAGTTAAATGTTATCCCCTCCCACTTTTTGTAAATGAAATTACGTCTGGCCTGATGAGGGATACGTAGGAAGCCCATGTCGGGCCTGGTCTGGGGAAGAATTCGGGTAGAAGAAATTAGGGATAATTTCTATGTAACCCGAACTACGGAAGGGCCTGATTTCCCGAGGAGGGGTACATAGGTAGTTTACATAAGACTCGGCCCCTATATTATATAAATTATAATTTCCTCCCCCTATTTATAGGAGGGTTTTGGTTCGACAACGGTGTGGTAGCAAATCAATCATAGACATTAAAACCAAAACCCTAAAAAATCAAAAAATGGCCAAGATACCCCCGGAATGGAAAATCATTCAAGAGTTCAAATCAAATACATGTGTCTAAGTGCTTTACGTGTCACATGTGTGATATCTTGTATTTGTTATTTCTGACTAACATACTAATGTAGTTTCCTTTTGAGTTATTTTTCTTCTTATAGAAAGGGTTGATCTGTGTTGTGTCACACTAGCATACTTCACCAGACCTAAAGCCGCAACAACATCCCTAAATCAACAAGATCAAGCAAAAATGACTGGTACCCCCGAGGAAACACATAACAAGGACACTTTGACTATTGAGGACGTTGTGCCTCGGGATCTCTAAAATGCCTCGCACACTGAGGACGTGATCAACTTGCTATTCTGGAAGATAGCAGACCTGCAAGAGTAGGTAGCATAGAATGAGGCTATCAACGCTGCCAGGGAGGAAGCTCCTACTGAGGCAAGAAGGCCTCCACCACTTTTTTCATCTCTAAATTCGCCCGCACCTGAATACTTCCCAAACAATCATGTGAGTACCTCGTACTAGATACCACATCCACCAAATGCCACCCATATAGCCGGTACTTCCCGCTTTGCGCCTACTTTTCAAGCACTGCCTACTTATGTTGACCCCAACATTCACCAAAACATTACTACCTACACTACACCCAGAGCCGTGGGCACTCCCAAAAGTCACCCCGTGTATCCCACAGTATGCTTCCACACTCCAATTACTCACATCGACTGATCGCCAGAACTTGATCACTACGAAGAGATAGAAAAAGCATGGAGGTCTGAGTAGGACAGAAGAGACAAAGAAATAGAACAGAAAATGATGGATCTGTTTGAGAAGTCCAACAAAGGCTCCCGCAAAGCAACAAGCCTGAGATACGATGATTTATATATGCATCCAGATTTAGATTTTCTAGAGGGCTTCAAAGTGCCAAAGTTCGAACTATTCAACGGCATGGGAAAACCCAAAGCTCATCTGTAAGCCTACTATGACCAATTAGTTGGCGCTAAAGGAAATGAGGCATGATAATGAGGCTTTTCATCCGAAGACCAAATCTTACTTTATCTTTGTCTGATCCAAACATACTTCATGCATTGACTTTATATGTAAAAGCTAATGGGTATAATTACATGCCTGAAACAGAAGTTATGAGTATCTGTTATCGTGTTTATTTCCGTGTGTTAGATACCATGAATCCTAACTGTAGAATTATGGACGACAAGAGAAATAGGCAGACAGTCTTGATTGAGACAAACTTAGCCAAAAGGTCTAAAATCACTACCAGAAGACCTATAAGTTGGGATGAAATTAATTATCCCAATGATTGGCTAATAGAAAAGGCTATCCCGGTTCACCCCAGGATAGATTCCCAGATCGCTCATGTGGTCCAGACTACTGACGATAGTATTCGCCTTCAATTTTCTAAACAACCTAGAATAGGTAGATCTTTGTCATCCCATTATTATTTATCTCCAAACTTTGGATGACACTGCTGGCACGTCTACTGCTAGAGCTTCAACATCTCAGGTAGACGAAGACCTTTACAGAATCAACACCCCCTCAGAGATTTCTCGGGAGGAAAAGGTTGACAAAATAAAGGTTGAAAACCAGATTCCTGCTGAAATTCCAGCAGAAAACAGTAATACTGATTATACAGATTATTTCCGTGATGGTTAAATATCCTGTTAAATATCCTGATGATCCTTATTATTGCGGTCTGAATTATTGTCCTGATTCTGACTTACGCAAGATCATTAAACAAAATTTGGATGGACCAGATTATCTGCTTTTTCGTAATTGGTTCTTTACCTTTTTCTCGAAAGACGAGCAGGAAGAAATCACCGAACAATTTTATGGTGAGTTACAGACCAAACAAACCTTTAGATATTTTGTAAATTGGTTTGTGGAAGATTATGCTTTGCCTATATCAATGTTATAGAAAGGCAGTGGCATTTAGACTCCAAGAAAGTCCTTAAGAGTCTTTATCCTCCGGATGAACCTTTATCATTAAAAAGGATAGCAGTAACCATGATTTACATGCTCAACCTTATTTGAAGATGTTACAGGGTGTTCTTCAAGCTGATAACTGGAAAGGTAATCACACTAATATGTGTTTTAAAGTTCTTGGAGAACAGATGACTTTATTACATAATAAGGTCAACAGACTCAGCTCCCTTATTAAGGAACAAAGGGTCAGAATGGTTGCAGAGGAGAAAGCTAGAAAGCCCTTGGAAACCAGCGCTAATATCCAGCCCCCTGCATCTATGGAAGGGATAACCCTAGCAAAAGATCAGGCAAACCTTTTATCAAAAGATATCAAAAATTTGATATCGCAGCTAGGTAATAAACTGAAGATTACACCTGATAAACCTGCAACGTCCAGATCCGTGATTGGAATGGTCAATACCAAGGACACAGGAACCACCAGCGATGATCGCATCGCTACTGTGAAAAGAGGAAGTAATTGGACTCCTAAAGTTACCTCGGAAAATAACTATTATCCGAGACCCACTCCGATGGATGTATTGCTAGAGGAAGGAGCATGGAAAAATGATCCTGCCGCCTATACAGGTACTGAAATCATTGAGTGGAGTATTGACGGTGGCGCAGAAAGTCAAATCTTCAGGACTTGCCACAAAATGCTTATGTATGCTGCCGCTGCAAAAGGTAATAACCAGACAGAGGTAAGCATAACAAAAATGATTACTATAGGATTTACAGGTCAGCTCAAAGTGTGGTGGGACAATTATCTCTCGCCGGAGCAAAAAATCTAGATTACAAACTCTGTAAAGCAAGAGGGTAATGAGCTAAAACCCAATTCGGTTTATACCCTTATTCTAACCATTTTAGATCATTTTACAGGGAATTATTCTACAAATTATGATAATACCAGGACACTTCTTCAGAATCACAGATGTCCTACCCTAACCTCTTTCAGATGGTATAAGGATGTTTTCCTTAGTAGGGTCTACAATCTCCCTAAAGTAAGTGATCGCTTCTAGAAGGCCAGATTCATCGATGGCCTCCCTCCGCTTTTTGCAGAAAGGGTTAAAAGAACCCTGAGGGTTGATTCCACTGACTCTCAAATCCCTTGGGATATTTATTTCTATGGCATGCTTATTAGCAAATGTATGGAAGAAGGCCTAGCCTTATGCAATGATCTAAAATTGCAGAGACAGCTGAAGAAGCAGAGACTCACTGAGAAAACCCAGTTAGGAGAATTATGCCAGCAGTTCGCCATGGACGAACCTACCCCTTCCCAAAATAACGGGAAAAAGAGGAAGCATGTGGTTAAACCACATAAGAAAGAGTACTATGAAAAGTACAAAGCAGCCCCTTACAAAAAGAAAGCTGCAAAACAGAGAGCTAAGAATCAACGAAAGGGCTATGTCCCTAAAAAGAGAACTACCAAAACCACTACGTGCTATGCTTGTGGTGAAGTAGGTCATTATTCCAATCGGTGTAAGAAGAAGAAGATCGATAAGATCAAGGCGCTTAAAATTGATGATAACATCAAAGACGCCCTTATGAAGGTTATGGTCCCTTCTGACGATTCCGAAGATTCGGAAGAACTTCTTAGTACGGATTCCGAGGATCCATACTCATCCTCCTCTGAGGAAAGTGATCCTTGTGTATGTACCTCCAAGAAATGTCAGAAAGGAAAGGAGGAAGATACTGACGATGAGTTTTATAAACTCCAGGCCCAATTCTCCAGCTTCAATGTGAGCGTTATCAATGGAGAAGAAATTAATGATCTTCTAAAGGATATTCCAGAAGATGCCCAAAAGGCTAAGATTCTTGATGCTTTGCTCAAAGCTCAGGAAAGGGATAGAATTCCCCGTAAGATCAAATCTCGCATTGATCCTCCGTATAATTTCTCGGAGATTTTAACTGATTTACAGAAGAAAAGGAGTGGTGGCAACCTCCTGACTACTCAGCAGTTGAAAGAAGAGATCCATGATCTCAAGCTTGAGATAGCTCATCTTCATAAAGGCTATGGTGGACTAGAAAACAGGATCACCTTGTTAGAACAGATCTCCTATGAAGATAAAGAACCGAGTATCTCGGAGCAACTAGGGCATACTCCCATTATTGAAAAACCTAGTACTTCAGAAGGAATTACCAATGAAGAACCTACAGGAGTTATCAGCGTTATTACACGCCAAAGATGGATCACCCATATCAGTTTATTTATTGAAGGTGGAACCATATTCAGAGATGTTCCTACATTAATTAATTCAGGAGCAGATGTTAATTGCATCAGAGAGGGACTCATCCCTACAAAATACTTTGCCAAAACCAACCGTAAAGTATCTGGAGCAGATGGAAGTAATTTCCAGGTTTCCTACAAATTATCTTGTGCATATATTTGCCATGACAAGGTTTGCATTAAACATTCCTTTACATTAGTTAAAAATCTTGCTAATGATATTATCTTAGGCATACCTTTTATTAATGGATTAATGCCTCTTAACAATGTTACAGAGAAGGATTTTTCAGGAACTCATGGGGGAAAGAAAATTACTTTTCCATGGATAGAATCATACAAGACTATCAGTTTTGTCAACCTTGTGCAGAACAAGAGACAGCAGCTGGACTATCTGCAGCAAGAATTGATGGTTTACAATATTGAAAACCAGCTTACTAATCCTAAATTGCAGGATAAGATTAAAGGAATAGGAAATGATTTTGATATTTCTATCTGTGATGATTTGCCTACAGCTTTTTGGAGAAGGAAAAAGCATATCGTCAAACTTCCATATGGGGAATATTTTCAGGAACAGGACATTCCTACCAAGGCCAGGCCTTGCCAGATGAACATGGAATATCTGGAAATATGCAAGAAAGAAATTGCTTCTCTGATAGAGAAAAAGCTTATTCGCCCCTCAAAACTCCCCATGGAGTTGCACAGCTTTTTATGTTAATAAACATTCTGAACAGGAGCGAGGAGTTCCTAGACTTGTTATTAACTATAAACCCTTGAATAAGGTTTTGCAGTGGATCAGATATCCCATCCCCAATAAAAAAGATTTATTAGACAGATTGTATCAATGTAACCTCTTTTCTAAATTTGATTTGAAATCAGGTTTTTGGTAGATACAGGTTCATGAACCTGACAGGTACAAGACTACCTTTACAGTCCCATTCGGCCATTACGAGTGGAACGTTATGCCTTTCGGACTGAAGAATGCTCCGTCCGAATTCCAGCATGTCATGAATGACATCTTTACCCCCTTACAGTGGGTTTATTATTATCTATATTGATGATATATTAGTTTACTCAAAAATTATTCAAGATCATATTAAGCATCTTGATATTTTCAAGAAAATTATTATTTCAAATGGTTTAGTCATTTCAAAACCAAAAATGAGTATTTTCCAAACTAAGATTCGATTTCTTGGTCATAACATTGAAAAAGGGAATATTATCCCGATCCATAGAAGCATCGAATTTGCTTCTAAATTTCCTGATGAAATTCTTGATAGAACTCAATTGCAACGGTTCTTAGGTAGCCTTAATTATATTGCTCCCTATTATAAGAATTTATCTACTGATGCAGCTGTTTTATATGACAGACTGAAGAAATCGGCCAGTCCCTGGACCAATGTTCATACTGAAGCAGTCAGGAAGATTAAGAAGATTGTTCAAGCTTTGCCATGTCTTATGCTTGCTAACCCAAATTGGGGAAAAATTATCGAAACTGATGCTTCTGATATTGGTTATGGTGGAATTCTAAAGCAGATAAATCCCAGACTAAATAGGAATATCTAGTCATATATTATTCTGGAAAATGGACTCATAGTCAGAAAAATTATGCTACTATAGCTAAAGAAATTCTTGCTATAGTTAAGTGTGTTCTGAAATTTTAGGATGATCTTTATAATTCTAAGTTCTTGATAAGAACAGACTGTAATGCAGCTAAATTCATGTTTCAGAAAGATTTTAAACATGATGTTTCCAAACAAATGTTTGCTCGATGGGAGGCACATTTATCCCCATTCGATTTTGAAATTCAATATCTGAAAGGTGAAGATAATTCTCTTCCTGACTTTCTCACTCGTGAATTTTTACAGGATTAAAGATGCGTCCACAATGGACACCTCCCACTCCTAATAGGAGCAGAGGAAGAGGTCGCGGTGATCGTGGCCGAGGTCGAGCCAGAAATGACCCAAGGACAATTCCTAAGGTCAAGCTAGTTGAACAAGCTTCTTCTAGCCAGCAAGGCTCATATGCCCAAAAGCTGTTACAGCAAGAGAAAGACAGAAACCAATATTTGGTTCTTCCTCATGAGGAGACAATTCTCCTACTTACTCATGAAGATAAAAATTATCTGAATGATCCCTGGGTTCTCATGAACCGATATGTAGAAAATTTCTACCACCTTTCCAAGAAGGGAAAAACAGGATGTACTATGAATATATCCTTACAGCCACTAGCACGGTTGATATTACTTCCTACCCAGAGCATAAACTTGGAGTAGAAAAGAGTTATTCAAACTCTATCTCAAGAAGATTATATCTCCTTACGAATGGGGAATTAGCCCATTCCGATCCAAGGAATTCATAATTCCTAGAACTGATACTAAATTGGCTTTCAATTATTATGATTATATTGCTGCTTTCACTTATGTTTTTTATTATGAAAACAAAAAGCATGGGCATACATGGTGGATTAAATTAAATCCAGACATTTTCAAGAACAACCAGAATGGACTGCTGCTGCCAGGTTAGATTTTCCCATGGTGGAATATTATTGGACCTCAAATTCAGATCCTACCTGCCCCTTATATGAATCATTATAAGGAATGGATTCAAATGACACCATGTGTCTTTCCAGAAAATCCTTCTGACTATGTCGAAGGATCAGCATCACTGATGTTTTTTATGCAGATCGGAACCCCATGGATCTAGAAGTGGATTCCTGAAGCAGGAAGAAGCCAACAAGGTATATTATGCCTAAAGAGAAAATTTCTATCAAAATTCTGGTCTAAATTATTAGACAAAGATCCAGAAAACCCAACCCGCACATATGGATGGGAATTGGAAGAAGAAATTACTTCTTTATTAAAAAGTCTAAAAACAATTCACCGGATTAAGACTGAAACTAAGGACGATGATTACATCTTCTCTAAATTAGAGAAATCAATTAAACTGAAGAATCCCCAGGCTTCCGAAGAAGAATTAATGACTGCCTATCTTGATAAAATTAAGGCAGACTTTATAAAAAATTTTGCTATTTCTATCTATGATGATTTGCCTACAGCTTTTTGGGACAGAATAAAGCAAAGGGACCCATGTCCTAACAATAATGGAAGACGGAAAGTGAAGGTCACATATAATAAGGTCATCTGTTCTCCAAGAACATTAAGACACATATTAGTGTGATGTGACCTTCACTTTCCGTCTTCCATTATTGTTAGGACATGGGTCCCTTTGCTTTATTCTGTCCCAAAGTCTGTAAGGATCTTATCATGAAATAAGAAACAAGTAAGGGATTTTACTCCAAATTCAATCTTTAAACAGTACTGTTCACATAAGATTTACCCGTTAATACCAGTACGTTAACTATTCACCAGACCTGAACTGTAGCTCAAGAAAACGCCATAACGCCTACCCTCGGCTACGGCTGGTATGAGCAAATGTACGGTCATCTTTAAGAATAGTCTACTCAAGTATTAACATGACTCATAGTGATATGAACTGCTTTAGAACTTGAATCTAAAATCTAAAACCTTACTTTTTTAAATCATATTCTCAGAGCATTCTTAGACAGTATAGGCTATCAGCCTATCATATGAATGTAAAAGACAAAAAATAAAAAGGAAAGAGCGATATACCAATTCGTAACCAAGAACACAAGAGTTGAGCCAATTCCAATCTTATTATTGAAAGGAGAATTTACAGAGCTCGATTTTCTCTTTTTTCTGATATCTATACATATGAATGAAAGTCCCCTTTTATAGACGAAAGCGGACTTCAAAACCGATTCTAATTTACTAAACTAAACAGTAAACGAATCTAAATAATTACAACACGTTAAACAACTTAAAAAAAGAAAAAGAAGATAACGACATCTTATCTTCTGAAAAGCAAAAGTAAAAAGCAAAAGTATATAAAACAAACGACTTTTGATAAAGTCGGAATAAACTTTCGATAAAGTCAATAGTGGCCGAATGTGACCTTCACTTTCCGTCTTTCATTATTGTTAGGACATGGGTCCCTTTGCTTTATTTTGTCATCTTTTCTTTACCGCGTGAAGACTTATCTTCTTGTCGGGCTTTGGCCTTTTCTTTCACAGCTTCAATCAGGCCGTCGAACAAATCTGTTGTTGATGGATGATAAAAATAGTCTTCTTCACCCTGAGAATCTTGGAATAGTCCGTCATCTTGAGCTTCTCTCATTGAAGCAGTTGAAGTCTCTGAATATGGACTTTCATCAATTTTCTTTGCAATTTTTTTTACAAAGTCTGCCTTAATTTTATCAAGATAGGCAGTCATCAATTCTTCTTCGGAAGCCTGGGGATTCTTTAGTTTAATTGATTTCTCTAATTTAGAGAAGATGGAATCATCATCCTTAGTTTCAGTCTTAATCCGGTGAATTGTTTTTAGACTTTTTAATAAAGAAGTAATTTCTTCTTCCAATTCTCATCCATATGTGCGGGTTGGGTTTTCTAGATCTTTGTCTAATAATTTAGACCAGAATTTGAAGAGAAATTTTCTCTTTAGGCATAATATACCTTGTTGGTTTCTTCCTGCTTCAGGAATCCACTTCCAGATCCATGGGGTTCCAGTCTGCATAAAAAATATCAGTGATGCTGATCCTTCGACATAGTCAGAAGGATTTTATGGAGAGACACATGGTGTCATATGAATCCATTCCTTATAATAATTCATATACGGGGCTGGTAGGATCTGAATTTCAGGTCCAATAATATTCCACCATGGGAAAATCCAACCTGGCAGCAGCAGTCCATTCTGGTTGTTCTTGAAAATGTCTGGATTTAATTTAATCCACCATGTATGCCCATGCTTTTTGTTTTCATAATAAAAAACATAAGTGAAAGCATCAATATAATCATAATAATTGAAAGCCAATTTAATATCAGTTCTAGGAATTATGAATTCCTTGGATCGGAATGGGCTAATTCCCCATTCGTAAGGAGATATAATCTTCTTGAGATAGAGCTTTGAATAACTCTTTTCTACTCCAGGTTTATGCTCTGGGTAGGAAGTAATATCATCCGTGCTAGTGGCTGTAGGGATATATTCATAGTACATCCTGTTTTTCCCTTCTTGGAAAGGGTGGTAGAAATTTTCTACATATCGGTTCATGAGAACCCAGGGATCATTCAGATAATTTTTATCTTCATGAGTAAGTAGGAGAATAGTCTCCTCATAAGGACGAACCAAATATTGGTTTCTGTCTTCCTCTTGCTGTAACAACTTTTGGGCATATGAGCCCTGCTGGCTAGAAGAAGCTTGTTCAACTAGCTTGACCTTAGGAATTGTCCTTGGGTCATTTCTGCCTCGACCTCGGCCACGATCACCGCGACCTCTTCCTCTGCTCCTATTAGGAGTGGGAGGTGTCCATTGTGGACGCATCTTTAATCCTGTAAAAATTCATGAGTGAGAAAGTCAGGAAGAGAATTATCTTCACCTTTCAGATATTGAATTTCAAAATCGAATTGGGATAAATGTGCCTGCCATCGAGCAAACATTTGTTTGGAAACATCATGTTTAAAATCTTTCTGAAACATGAATTTAGCTGTATTGCAGTCTGTTCTTATCAAGAACTTAGAATTATAAAGATCATTCTAAAATTTCAGAACACACTTAACTATAGCAAGAATTTCTTTAGCTATAGTAGCATAATTTTTTTGACTATGAGTCCATTTTCCAGAATAATATCTGACTAGATATTCCTGTTTAGTCTGGGGATTTATCTGCTTTAGAATTCCACCATAACCAATATCAGAAGCATCAGTTTCGATAATTTTCCCCCAATTTTGGTTAGCAAGCATAAGACATGGCAAAGCTTGAACAATCTTCTTAATCTTCCTGACTGCTTCGGTATGAACATTGGTCCAGGGACTGGCAGATTTCTTCAGTCTGTCATATAAAACAGCTGCATCAGTAGATAAATTCTTATAATAGGGAGCAATATAATTAAGGCTACCTAAGAACCGTTGCAATTGAGTTCTATCAAGAATTTCATCAGGAAATATAGAAGCAAATTCGATGCTTCTATGGATCGGGATAATATTCCTTTTTTCAATGTTATGACCAAGAAATCGAATCTTAGTTTGGAAAATACTCATTTTTGATTTTGAAATGACTAAACCATTTGAAATAATAATTTTCTTGAAAATATCAAGATGCTTAATATGATCTTGAATAGTTTTTGAGTAAACTAATATATCATCAATATAGACAATAATAAACCCACTTTAAGGGGGTAAAGATGTCATTCATGACATGCTGGAATTCGGACGGAGCATTCTTCAGTCCGAAAGGCATAACGTTCCACTCGTAATGGCCGAATGAGACTGTAAAGGCAGTCTTGTACCTGTCAGGTTCATGAACCTGTATCTGCCAAAAACCTGATTTCAAATCAAATTTAGAAAAGTGGTTAGATTGATACAATCTGTCCAATAAATCTTTTTTATTGGGGATGGGATATCTGATCCACTGCAAAACCTTATTCAAGGGTTTATAGTTAATAACAAGTCTAGGAACTCCCCGCTCCTGTTCAAAATGTTTATTAACATAAAAAGCTGTGCAACTCCATGGGGAGTTTGAGGGGCGAATAAGCTTTTCCTCTATTAGAGAAGCAATTTCTTTCTTGCATATTTCCAGATATTCCATGTTCATCTGGCAAGTCCTGGCCTTGGTAGGAATGTCCTGTTCCTGAAAATCTTCCTCATATGGAAGTTTGACAATATGCTTTTTCCTGCTCCAAAAAGCTGTAGGCAAATCATCACAGATAGAAATAGCAAAATCATTTCCTATTCCTTTAATCTTATGCTGCAATTTAGGATTAGTAAGCTGGTTTTCAATATTGTAAACCATCAATTCTTGCTGCAGATAGTCGAGATGTTGTCTCTTGTTCTGCACAAGGTTGACAAAACTGATAGTCTTGTATGATTCTATCCATGAAAAGATAATTTTCTTTCCCTCATGAGTTCCTGATAAACCCTTCTCTGTAACATTGTTAAGAGGCATTAATCCATTAATAAAAGGTATGCCTAAGATAATATCATTAGCAAGATTTTTAACTAATGTAAAGGAATGTTTAATGCAAACCTTGTCATGGCAAATATATGCACAAGATAATTTGTAGGAAACATGGAAATTACTTCCATCTGCTCCACATACTGTACAGTTGGTTTTGGCAAAGTATTTTGTAGGGATGAGTCCCTCTCTGATGCAATTAACATCTGCTCCTAAATCAATTAATGTAGGAACATCTCTGAATATGGTTCCACCTTCAATAAATAAACTGATATGGGTGATCCATCTTTGGCGTGTAATAACGCTGATAACTCCTGTAGGTTCTTCATTAGTAATTCATTCTAAAGTACTAGGTTTTTCAATAATGGGAGTATGCCCTAGTTGCTCCGAGATACTCGGTTCTTTCTCTTCATAGGAGATCTGTTCTAACAAGGTGATCTTGTTTTCTAGTCCACCATAGCCTTTATGAAGATGAGTTATCTCAAGCTTGAGATCATGGATCTCTTCTTTCAACTGCTGAGTAGTCAGGAGGTTGCCACCACTCCTTTTCTTCTGTAAATCAGTTAAAATCTCCAAGAAATTATACGGAGGATCAATGCGAGATTTGATCTTACGGGGAATTCTATCCCTTTCCTGAGCTTTGAGCAAAGCATCAAGAATCTTGGCCTTTTGGGCATCTTCTGGAATATCCTTTAGAAGATCATTAATTTCTTCTCCATTGATAACACTCACATTGAAGCTGGAGAATTGGGCCTGGAGTTTATAAAACTCATCGTCAGTGTCTTCCTCCTTTCCTTTCTGACATTTCTTGGAGGTACATACACAGGGATCACTTTCCTCAGAGGAGGATGAGTATGGATCCTCGAAATCCGTACTAAGAAGTTCTTTCGAATCTTCAGAATCGTCAGAAGGGACCATAACCTTCATAAGGGCGTCTTTGATGTTATCATCAATTTTAAGCGCCTTGATCTTATCGATCTTCTTCTTCTTATATCGATTGGCATAATGACCTACTTCACCACAAGCATAGCACGTAGTGGTTTTGGTAGTTCTCTTTTTAGGGACATAGCCCTTTCGTTGATTCTTAGCTCTCTGTTTTTCAGCTTTCTTTTTGTAAGGGGCTGCTTTGTACTTTTCATAGTACTCTTTCTTATGTGGTTTAACCACATGCTTCCTCTTTTTCCCGGTATTTTGGGAAGGGGTAGGTTCATCCATGGCGAACTGCTGGCAGAATTCTCCTAACTGGGTTTTCTCAGTGAGTCTCTATTTCTTCAGCTGTCTCTGCAATTTAAGATCATTGCATAAGGCTAGGCCTTCTTCCATACATTTGCTAATAAGCATGCCATAGGAATAAATATCCCAAGGTATTTGAGAGTCAGTGGAATCAACCCTCAGGGTTCTTTTAACCCTTTCTGCAAAAAGCGGAGGGAGGCCATCGATGAATCTGGCCTTCCAGAAGCGATCACTTGCTTCAGGGAGATTGTAGACCCTACTAAGGAAAACATCCTTATACCATCTGAAAGAGGTTAGGGTAGGACATCTGTGATTCTGAAGAAGTGTCCTGGTATTATTATAATTTGTAGAATAATTCCCTGTAAAATGATCTAAAATGGTTAGAATAAGGGTACAAACCGAATTGGGTTTTAGCTCATTACCCTCTTGCTTTACAGAGTTTGTAATCAGGATTTTTTTCTCCGGCGAGAGATAATTGTCCCACCACGCTTTGAGCTGACCTATAAATCCTACAGTAATCATTTTTGTTGTGCTTACCTCTGTGTGGTTATTACCTTTTGCAGCGGCAGCATACATAAGCATTTTGTGGAAAGTCCTGAAGATTTGACTTTCTGCGCCACAGTCAATATTCCACTCAATGATTTCAGTGCCTGTATAGGCGGCAGGATCATTTTTCCATGCTCCTTCCTCTAGCAAGACATCTATCGGAGTGGGTCTCGGATAATAGTAATTTTCCGAGGTAACTTTAGGAGTCCAATTACTTCCTCTTTTCACAGTAGCGATGCGATCGTCATTGGTGGTTCCTGTGTCCTTGGTATTGACCATTCCAATCACGGATCTGGACGTTACAGGTTTATCAGGTGTAATCTTCAATTTATCACCTAGCTGCGATATCAATTTTTCGATATCTTTTGATAAGGGGTTTGCCTGATCTTTTTCCAGGGTTATCCCTTCCATAGATGCAGGGGGCTGGATATTAGCGCTGGTTTCCAAGGGCTTTCTAGCTTTCTCCTCTGCAACCATTCTGACCCTTTGTTCCTTAATAAGAGAGCTGAGTCTGTCGACCTTATTATGTAATAAAGTCATCTGTTCTCCAAGAACTTTAAGACACATATTAGTGTGATTACCTTGTTTGAAAAGGTTGTTCCAGTTATCATCTTGAAGAACACCCTGTAACATCTTCAAATAAGGTTGAGCATGTAAATCATGGTTACTGCTATCCTTTTTTAATGAAAAAGGTTCATCCGGAGGATAAAGACTCTTAAGGACTTTCTTGGAGTCTAAATGCCACTGCCTTTCTATAACATTGATATTAGGCAAAGCATAATCTTCCACAAACCAATTTACAAAATATCTAAAGGTTTGTTTGGTCTGTAACTCACCATAAAATTGTTCGGTGATTTCTTCCTGCTCTTCTTTCGAGAAAAAGGTAAAGAACCAATTACGAAAAAGCAGATAATCTGGTCCATCGAAATTTTCTTTAATGATCTTGCCTAAGTTAGAATCAGGACAATAATTCTGACCGCAATAATAAGGATCATCAGGATATTTAACCATCACGGAAATAATTTGTATAATCAGTATTACTGTTTTCTGCTGGAATTTTAGCAGGAATCTGGTTTTCAACCTTTATTTTGTCAACCTTTTCCTCCCGAGAAATCTCTGAGGGGGTGTTGATTCTGTAAAGGTCTTCGTCTACCTGAGATGTTGAAGCTCTAG